>CM061921.1:208563979-208887842 GCA_031002005.1 Vandiemenella viatica | reverse complement strand
TCCATTGACAGCTTGTGTGCTAATTATCATGTGTTCCCCAGACCAGAAATCCTGTGCGTCCTTCCATTTAATCTCACTAATCCCAACAACATCTAACCTAAGTTGTTCCATCTCCCTTTTTAAGTTTTCTAACCTACCTGCCCTATTCAGACTTCTAACATTCCACGCTCCGACTCGTAGAATGTTCCTATCCATTCTGATGACTCCTCCCTGAGCAGTCCCCACCCGGAGATCCGATTGGGGGACTATTTTATCTCCGGAATATTTTACCCAGGAAGAAGCCATCATGGTATATGTAATTTGAGAGGATTACATGTCCTCGGGATACCCTTTGGGTCATTAATGCAGTGGTTTCCCGTTGCCTTCTGCATCCCCATGCCGTTGATCATTTCTGATTCATCCGCCTTTAGGGGCCATTTCCAACCCCAAGGGCAAGAGGGTGCCCTGAACCGCTCCCCGCTCTTCCGCCCTCCTTTCGGAGGCCGTTGGCAAGCAGTGGGTGACTCCTTATACCGGGAATCTTTCAGTCGCCAGAGCCTCGTCCGTGCAAACAGGGTGCACCACGTGAAGGAGAGGTTGACATTTGGTTGGAAAAGACTAGTATAGTCTCTCCCAAACCCTTACTCCCCAAGACTCTATTACTGTTTTAATAACTTCATAAAACCCTAATAAAATTAAAAATTGTCCACAAGCGTTTGGTTACTCGTTCCTGAGAACACTAAATATCCATTAGCACCAAAAGGTTAGGTAAGTCGTGTATTTACTACATATTTTAACATCTATACTCATGACTCAATGTGATGTTATGAAATGAACTGGCTGTCTGTTAAACATTGACTATACGTGGCACAAAGAAAACTATCACATTTTGAGTTCTTTCTTTGAACTATGTATTCCAGTGAGATATCACTGCAATATATGTATTATTTACTGTCCCGATGTATGGTACATAAGATTTAATTAGTTGTGGTTTCATATTACTTTATGGCATATATTCATGGCAAAGAAAACTAAACGAAACCTGTTCTTCCATTTATCAGCGTCAGTTACAATGCCAACATTGTTGAAAGACGAGAAACATCCCTTATGGCGTCTTTCCAGAAATGTTTTCGTTACTTTAACAACTAGCTATTTTGGTATTCTCCTTATCATTCTGAAAATATATTGGGTGTGGTTTGAAGATCGACTCTGCTGGTAAACAGGGTCACTGGTCTTAAGGTTTGAAGATCGACTCTGCTGGTATACAGGGTCACTGGTCTTAACTCTTCCATCTGCCATATTTCTTCACATCACAAAGAAATGTATGCGGGTGTTTTTAGTTGGTTCTTTTAAAAAATAATATATTCTCCCGTGTGATTCTAACATTGCTATATAACAAATAATTTCTCTCAATTTTTCTTCAGCCACTACATCCCCGTAAGGATGGTTAAAGGTCAGATATGGAGGATTGGTGTTTAGTTTCCTTCCTCCTTGTGACTAAAGGTTGATGTGAACATATAGCTTTGACAATTATTCATCCCCACGTTTCTGAAAGACACCGTGGTGGCCGGTGGAAAGTTTATTGCTTAGCTCACGAATTTTGATACACAATCTGATGATTCAGAAACTTGCACCACTAAGTTTCTGACCTATGTGTCTACCGTCCGAATGGTGAAAATTTCTTGTACCACCATGGATCGAACCAGTGTTACCGTTTTCTTACTATACTTACTCATATGAGTACTGCTAAAGTATCGATACTTCCTCATATCAATACTTTTTTTCATTAATGTCGAAATGTAAGAACATACCTGACATTTTTCTAAATTATTTATTTTATTTGCATAGTGTAATAAAATCAAATAACATTCAGTAACCATTTTTATTAGTTATTAAAATTATAAAAAGTGCACATTGTAAGTAATCTTTGAAGGTTTTGTCTTATCTTTAAATATTTATCATAAATTTGAACTTTTAAACAAAAAAGTCCGCTTCTAGAAGCTTTTACAAAAAGTAACTGTTCCAGATATTTTGGGGACAGCTTGTTTCATTTGTTTGTGATTGTTTCACCTGCCTTAAAAAGCACACATTCCCTAGGTACTGACGTTGCTACAACATTAAAATACTGTTGTGCGTATTTATACAGACAAGGAAATATAAGTTTCATTTCATCCCATTCTGTTAACGGATTGCTTTTTAGAGACGTTAGACGTTATAGTGTTTGACAAGTAGAGAAAGACTTTGTCACTAAGGTGCGTTGTTTTTTTTTTTTTTTTTTTTTTTTTTTTGCCGTGGGCTCTTTGTGATGTTTCTGGAAGTCATATTCCTGTGAAGCTTCTTCTTCCGACTTACATCGGCTACTTAGTCGCTCATGAACCACATCATTTAGTTTTTGGGTGGGGCTGCTCGGGAACGACCATGCCAAGCATTGCGAAATGCGCGTCAAGTACGACTTTATTACCGTGAAAAAAACGTAACTTAGTCCACAACCTGAAGGTTGGTTGGATCCTCCAGAAGGAGGCATACTAAGCTATTGTGCCAGAGTTAGGACGGCCAGTTCCTTTCCTCTGGGACCTACAGTTTAACGTGGAATCCGAACCACGGAATTACAGTGAAATAAGGATGTCACTCAGCCGTGCCTGCCAAACTGATTTCCCGCTGATATCAATTTGGTATCATAGAAAATCAAATAAAATATGTCTTAGAGTAGGTAACTGCCACAGACAATCTAATCACAAAGAGTTTGTTTTTGCTCCTTATTAGAGTGAAATATCTAATCACAAAGAGTTTGTATTTGCTCCTTATTACAGTTAAATAAGGAGCAAAAACGCACTCTTTGTGATTAGATTGTCTGTGGCAGTTGCCTACTCTAAGACTGATTTTATTTGATTTTCTATGCTACCAACTTGATGCCAACGGGAAATCAGTTTGGCAGGCACGGTTGAGTGACATAGCAGGGTTGATGCGTTTAGGATTTAACACTGGGTGAATTTCAATACTTTCGATTCGATACAAGTACTTTTCTTCTGATACTGAGTAAGTATCGAATGAAGTAATTAGAATACGAAAAGTACTCGGTATTGAAACAATGTATCGAGTACTTACTCGTATTTACTTGTATCGAATCATCACTAGCTATAGGCGTAGCGGATTTCACAAGAAGAACCCAATGCATACTCAAATCAGCGACCTAGCTACCATGATCATAGTATAAGTTCACTTCACCTTTCTAAGCAAAATAATGTTCCTTCAACAAATAATGATCCTGATACGATTGCCAGTGTCTCCTCCGCCGGTTCAGCACATTTAAAGGTTGCACCAATTAAGTTTATGACTGAGTTCCAAGAACGGCTCACATATTTGTACGCCAGATGACTACAGACCATTTCCGAAACCGATATTATTTTAACCACACACAACAACAGCGTCGCCTCGTTGAAATACTAAACAGTATTTCATTATAGTCATAAACAGAGCCCTCCTTGCATTCGTATCTATAATCGTCTTTTTGCAGAAGACTTTATAGTGCTATTTAAGGGATTCATAATGACAACGTAGCGGCATGTTGCGGCAGGAGGCAATCGTCCTCGGCTGAGACAAGCCTGTCCGTTGAAATGACCCCCAAATAACAGCGTAGTGGCCTTGAATGACATCTCATAAGTGCAGAGCGACAACGCTTGGCCCCAGGCGGTCGCTACAACCTTCCACTTACATCTGTAATGAGCACACTCATTAACAGGCAACCAAAAAAGTAGCTATCGTTTCTTTAAAGCTTGCCTGCCAATGGCGTTATACGGTGTGAAATTACACAGGTCAAGTTCCTTCAATACTCGAAAAAAAAAAAAAATCTGGCCGCTGTTAATCCGTTCGTTGAACATCGAATTATGTATGTTACGATATTATAGATTAGTTTTGCTACGCAATGTGTGAAATCAACTATGAGAAACAGATTTTGAAAAAGTTAGCTTCGGATGGTAATTCAACTAGTGTTTATTCCCTAAAATTGTGAATTGTCTCTTGAATCAGTGGTTAAGGCGTCTGACTGGATATCGAAAGGTACCCTGCTCGAATCCCAGCCTTGGCTAGAATTTCCTTGTCTCTTTGTGTACGTGTAGTGCGTTAGAACACTTTAGCTGTTCAGGTTTCAATTTAAACTGTAGGTCCACTATACCCGGCAGGATTGCCGTGTTAGAACAGGCAGATTGCGCAGCAAGTAAGAAACTTGGCCACCAGTTCATAAAGACCACATGAAATTACAGTTCGCTGAAGCTGTTTTCTGTCGTTCTGTTGGTACTTTCTTTCCAGCCCGTGCCCAGCCGTGTTAGAGCGTTTACTTCAAATTCCGAAGAACACCTTTTAAGAGTACCACTTCAAGCTAGGGTTGGTTTTAAATAAGTGTTGTGTTTGTTTTCTATTGCCCGTACTATGATTATTATTGTGACGTTTGTAACTTGAAATTAATTGCACTAGGACATCCATAACGGCACAAAAAATGTCTTGGATCATTAAGTTAAAAAATAATAATTATTTTTGCAGACTGTAAGAGCGTCGATAATGACGTCACTAGAGCTTATCATTAAGGATAGGATGTTGGTGGTTTGCTAAGAAGGAATTCTACCTTGGCCAACGTCAACGAAACATTTCGACATTCACAAAAAATGATTTTAGATAACAAGAATAAAATAGACATACTTTTGATCGTGTATATTCTCTCCATTATCTTAATAATGCTAAATAAAATGTTCATCTGACAACTTTAAATCAAAACTAAAAGAATTTCAGCTTCAGCACACATTTAACTTCTACAAACCGTTTTCTTCTCGTAATTTGATAGCTGAAAGGGACTGAGAAAATAATATATGTTTCAAGATATCGAATGGTATGGTGAATCTTAATGAATTATATTTTAAACCATGCAGAAATGTAATAATTATTGAGATTCTTTGGAAATTACGTTCAAAAATAGCAACTTAGATGAAATGTTATAAGTTTGTGGCTTCTTTTGGAATGCTAGGTAACTAACATGTAAAAAATAAGTCCGTATGGTTTATTAGCCAGCAGACCCCGTCGAGTAACCGAGTTCTAATATGCCGCGCAATCCGCCTCTGTCATCGCTGCACTAACCTAATCTGGTAATGCTCCCGGCTAAAGATGACTTACTGTTTTAAGTAGAAATGAAATGTGGAGTACCTTAGCGTACTATTGTAGCGAACATATGAAACCCTATTAAATCTAACCATTGGGCCACCTGAATCGATGGTCTTATTGCAGACAATTCTGCCACGTATTTGAAAAATTATTTTCTTTCAGCAATAAACAGATGTTTTAGGTTTTAAAGAGACATGAGTGTTCTTGATTGAAGGCGTCATTGATCTCAGTTGTTACAAACGACAAGCAAATCCCTTGCATTTAAGTACTGGATTCCCCCTGAACGCATCACATGATTGTGATACTAGGTTACACATGTATGTTTGGTGAAAGTGACTTCCCGTTATCAAGAAACATTCAGAAAATATTTGGTCAGTCTAATAAGCTGCTGAATATTTAAAACAGAACAGGTAGTACGTACACAAAAGTTGATTATGGAAATACACCCATTCATCATCCACAAGTTATTAAAAATGTTTCTGGGGATATTAAAATATGAAGAGCCCTTCGGTTTTGTGGTAGGTTAGGAATTAAAAACTGAAAAATTTCTCTAACACATAATAATAAAACGTTGAAGTTTGAGGAGAACAACACGTACTTATGCAACACTACACAGTTTATTTGGAATAGATTATTTAGTCATTATTATTTGCTAATTTCGCTAAGAGATAATAATAATAATAATAATAATAGCAAAAAGCCATATGCTATCGGGAACCTTTGATACATTTGCCTTTTGTGCGTTATTTGAGGTTAAGTTTCATGTTTCTCCCGAATGCTTTTGAGAGAAATTCGCTACTGACCATAAACACACATTTAGACTGATACTTATGCCCCTTATAATACCCTAATATTTATTTAATAGAGCTGTTGATTTATTTCTGTTAATATGCTCAAAACTGAAATTGCCCCTGGATTCGGCTCTTGCTGCTTGTTCCAGCTATGTGACTGGATTGCTAAGTGGCAATAAGAAGGACCTCCAGAGCTATTTCTCATTTTTTTACATGTGTGCAGTTTCCGCGTGGGTGGAGTGCGATTCCTTGTCGGCTTGAATGCCAAATACCTGCAGCAATATCTTCCTCGTACGGTAAAATGTAATAGTAGCCGCTTCACCGTATTCGTTTACGTCGCTTATTACTGAGATTTCATTCTTCCTTGCATAGGTGTTTTAAATGTTTATGACAGTTCATTTGAAATTGCATTTCAAAATTTCAACTGGATTACTCGAAATGGATGGTTTCAATGAATGGGAAAATGGGACCAGGAAAATTCAGCAATTGCCAGCTGCTGTTGATAATTCGTACTAGTGGTGACTAAGTGTTAGTTTTTAGCAATGTTTGAAATATTAAAATCAGCGAAATAACATAAAATTTACAGTTCTGCAATTGAATATTTTGTTAGAAACCGTTAGTCTGATAGAATACCCAGCTAAGTAGTTTCAATTGAGGTATTTTCGATCCGATTCTTACAAGGTTTGATTGCAACCCTTCAGTATATTTTTTAATTGAAAAAGACATCAAAATTTCTATTATGCAACCGAAAATCTGTTATGTTGTTTTTTTAAATTGGTTCTCAGCAGGTAGCTCCCTGCATCCAGGAGGACGCGGGTTTGACTATTGCTTATCCACCGTGACCCGAAATCACTCGAGGCCAATACCGGTATGATTCCTTGAAAAGAAAATGGTCGATTTCCTTCATATTACTCGCCTCCAGTGACTGTATGATATGTGGTTTCATCTGTATTTTCAATAACTTAAAATGTGCAGTGATCTAATACTTCATCATTGAGTAAATGTTAAACTTAATATTTGTAGACCTTATATTGTATGCAAATAAGTACACTTAACACTCTAATAGTTTTTCAACATTACATTAGGGTTTCATTTATCTGCGTTTCTAATCACTTTTTTCTGAACGTATAGTAAAACGACTGGTAAGATAATTTCAACAACGCTGATCTCTTTAATTGTTTTATTTATCACTCCAATCAGGTTCATTAAGGTTACAGTTTCCTTTGACGGTTTCCATTAAAAATTTTATGAGTCATACTAAAAGTCAAGTTTTTAATACATGTGTTATTGTTTATTAAATTTGTTCCAACAGTTTTCTTTCGCACTGTGACAGAAAATTGCAATATCCATATTCATTTTTCTTATATTCTTGACTGGCTGAAGCCTCACTATCACATTTTCTGGTATTGTGTATTTTAAAATGCTTTAGTTGTTTGTAGAAATGAAATAAATCTTTACCCGATATTTTTATTGTTACCGTCAATACTTCAAATAATCTCTTGATCTTTCATGTATACTTTAGTTGACGCTTCCTGTCTAAATACCGAATGTGTATGGATACATATTACATTTGATGTGGCCTTACACATTATACAGCTCATAAGCACACCAAACATTTTCTACAAAGACAAATGGTTTACATTATTCTTTATTTGGAACAGTAGTACAAGAAGTGTAACGTCACCTTAAACTATACTGCTGACAGTTTGTGAAGTCGTTTTGGACCTAAGGGTTTGATTAAGAGAAATTAGCATTTTTAGAATAGCTTGTTGTACTTTGTGACTCCAACTTGCAACGGGTCTGGTTGGATAAGACAGACGCAATTCAGCATATCTTGTTGTTCTATAAAAATGCTTACAGCAAAGTCACCTTCGGCTGGTTCGTTCCGGTCAGCTAAGACGCAAATACATGTTCACTTCGGAACATAAGTAGCATTACTCTCGCTCATTCTTCTGCAGACTTGAACCAGTCAGTATGGGTTAGTTAATAGATCGCGCCGACTCTCGTAGCCTCGTCTAGTGGTAATACCTTCCAATCAAGCTGCCATGTCTAGCATCATAGTCATTCAATCCATCAGTCAGTATTGGAAGCAGTAATTTAGCTTCATTCGGAATGGTCCTTGCAGGACACGTTATAGAATGTAAATGCACAGTTTTCAGTGGCCAATAAACGGACTCACTACCAGTTAGCCGTCTTCTCATTCTAATAGGATAGTTTATATCAGCTAGTGCTAAACCAGTCCTAGCCTTCTGTAACCTCGGTTCTCCGACCTAAAAACGGAGTGATATCAGATATCCTGATAAATTAATACAATTAGTAGCCAGGAAGAGCAGAAGACTTAGCAGAAGCCTAGAAACACGAATGTTAGTCACTCCACTTAAGGTCCACCACTCAGAACGTCCATAAATAGGCCAACAACCACTCGGCACCCTGACAAGTTGTTTGTTGAGGCATAACACTAAGTTCACAGCTGTAGCCTGCTGCCAAGGACGTCTGTGAACTTATCCCGCATCTAAAATGCAAATCTTTTAAGGTCCAACCTGGAATCAACTCACTGCTTACAGAGAAAAAGATGAAAAACTCCCCAAAAATTCAGTTAGTTCCAAGTGTAGGTTCGTGACTATCACACTGGCTCGGTGTTCTGTGTATGTCTTTAGATCCAGGTGGTTTTTAAGCATGTATAGTGTTTGGGATGCTAAACCCCGCTGTCAATCACCATTAATGATAGAAAAATTTTCAATTGAACAACTGTTGTTTTATTAACAAGACAAATAGGCCACTTTGATCTCTACGGTGATGACAAATGCCACAGGACATACATGATACCTTTACAAATTGACCAGAAATATGAAAAATCAGGTTACATGTCTAGTGCAATTGAACTTCGTACTAGCAAATCTGAAAAGGTCTCCCCTTCGAATCCAAGTCATATCAGCAATTTTTACGAATATGTTATCTGAATTTAACCTTGATAAAGCTTGCCTTATATTTTTGAAGTACCCTACGAAGCATACGTAGTTCGAAGGCGGAAACTATCATCTATTAATTAATAACTCAATAATTTTTATGTTACGCATTACTCATTATCGAAACACCTTAGTCATAGTCACCATAATTTATATAACATTTTCTTATTGTTTTCAACACTAAAACCAAGTATACAAAAAAAGACTAGCTTTACAAAGAGAGCGACAACGGTTATGAGCAATACGCATTTGATCATTTTGATCATTTCATATCTAACTTAATAAAACTTGTAGGGTATGCGTGGAGAATTGAATCTTATTTTATTATTATTTTCTTGGTACTCTCATTTTAACTGCCAAAAATGGAGGAACAATAGCTTCATCATTGGTTAATGAGATACAGGAAACACTACGGTCTTCCTGCAGGTATACTGGCAACAGGGACAGATGGCAATACTCATTAGTCTCCATTAAATTAGATTCTTTTTTCTTTTTACATCAACTGAAGGGAAACCGGAGTAAAAATTAAATTCTCTTCAGTGATCTTGGCCGACGACATAAGGCTAACGTTCTCTTTCCACCCCTCATCCCCCTACACACGCGCATGCACACAAAAGAAATGACTGCTGATTTTCACTTAGCTATGCTGTTCCTATTGACAAATCCATTCGATCGTGTGAATGGGCAGAAGGATGCGATTTTTATCTCTGTTCCGATCATACAGATTTCGTTTTTTAATAATTTCCTAAATCATCCCAGACAAATGTCGGAATGGTTCCTCGATAAGCCTTTCTTACTCTATTGATCTCGACGTCAAAGAACCATAAAAGTATAAAAAATTACTTAACAAGACACGGATACGTTCAAGAAACGCACGTATTGTAATTATGGGACTATAGTTTTTTCAGTAACAGTGCCTGCTAACCATATTAAAAACATAAGTTAATCGCCAATTCGATCGTATATATCACAATTAAAACGCGGTGGAAATGGTTTTCAATTGCGTACAGTAAACATAGTTCTTCTCGTCCGGCTATACAGATTTCCCGAAATCATTCAAGGTTAATGGAGGGTTGTTTGGGGGCATCCATAAATTACGTGAGACTTCGTGACATCTGGTCCGATCCGACCTCCCCCCCTTTTCTGGTGTGATCTGGTCCGTGAGACCCCCCTAGATATCGCCCTCGCAACTTTTTGAGACTTTATTATTTTTATTTTTTTTAAATGGTCTCACCGCCACTTTTCGACAAAAAAAACCTAAAATCGACTTTCGAGTCATTTGTAGACCTTTTATTTAGCTCTACTCTATAGCAAAAATTTACAAAACCACACGTGAGATTTCCGTTGACCCCCCCCCTACCGATTTGTTGAGATTTCGCCGGACACCCCCCCCCCATTTCACCTCACGTAATTTATGGAAGCCCCCTTTCCCTGAGAATACCATGGCCAAATTCCTTCCCGTTCCCAGCCTCCAATCCTTTCTCTCCTTTATTGACATGCATGTTATCACGGTGTAAAGAAAAAAAATATATTAGTGGTGGTAGAGAAGTGTGGACCAGAGACAGGAAGAAAACTAATGAAGGTATCATATCAAGATGCACCGCCAATGATTTCAAGGAATCTTTAAAAACCTTAACATGGACGATCCAACCGTGGATCAAAAGGAGGGGTGATCTCCCGTAAGCCATATGCCGACGATTTTATTCATTCACCAATGAGTCCGTAAGGATTACCGTCTCCTACGCTTTTTGGTAAAAGTTACCTTACTCTCTCTATATCTAAACCAGAGTCACCGAATCACTCTTTCAGCAGATGAATGGCTCTGTAAGTAGATACTCCGAGCTGAGCGCAGCAAGATTCCAGAGAATTTTACTGCTTTGATGGAGGCGTCTGCACATAAAATGCTGTCGAACAGAAATAACTCCGCAAAACGATTTCCCAGGGGTGCTCTTGGCGGCCACGCCTGTGTTTGCTGACATCCAGGTTTGCTCTACTCCATTTACTGTTATTACAATGGGAAATTGAATATTACTAGGACAGCGCTCCCTGGAGTGCAGATAGAATTCGTGTTAAAACAGAGTGGCTCGCCGTGGAAGTTATTTTGTGAGTTTCATACTACCGGGCACGTTAATTCTTTCTGCAGTGTTTACGCACTGACGATTTTCACACTTCAGTCTCCCATTACTGCAGTTCTCATTGAGACAGTACACATAACGCGGACTATTAAAGTTATCTTCATTATTTGTGATAACATTACACAAACAGAATTTTGGCTTGAAAATAAACAAGGTATAGTAGTTATACAGCTGAAACACAATATCGAATCCGCTGTTTTTGAAAGCTTCCCACGTGGGAAATATAAATGTAACTATTATTATTTATGTTCAGCCGCAGCTTCCACAGTTGCACTACCCCTCCCCTCTCTATCAAAATATTCTGCATAAATCTTTGGCATATGTCTGAATTCAGAAATGCTTTTCCTGAGCGGAGAAACTAAAGAACATACAAAATTTTATGTTCACGATTTCGTGGTGAGACTATTAATGGTATCAGTAATTCCAAAAAAATCACTGTGTTTTTTTATGGATATAAAGAAATTTGCCATATTATTGGTTTGCGTCCTATTAGTACGTTACGGCTCGTCAACGTCAAGGTCTTTACGGCCGGGAAAGTAATGGTGGTAAGAAACTGGAAGGAATTTAGTTACGCCTTTTATATGGTACCATTCCGGAATTCCCTTGGAGTATTTTACAGAAACCATGTAAATCAGAAATCAGTATCTCAGGACCGGGAATCAAACCCGCCTCCGAATGTTAACCACTCATTCAGCAGATTCGATCTTACAGCACTGCATGTTTCTTCAACATCATGGATTCTGTTTCGTTAAATAATTAAGAACTTAATATTCTCATGTAATGGCGTATATCTCAATTAATCCATGTTTAGCAGTGGTCATAGGATTAAATTCACAACAATTAGTAGAATTACAGTAAAATGTTAATCATTTTATATTAAAGGTGGTAAATATAAAGTAACCAGGTGAAGCAATAAATGTTTTCATGTAGCTGATAAACTTGTATCACACATATTTACACAGGGATGTTATAACTATGTATTTGTATCTGTGGTCTTATTTTATTTTCCTTTGAAGGGGAAATACCTATTGTAGAATTCATGTAAATTATAAATAAAAACCTCCAGAAAACAATAATGAGGAAATCGTTATGGTTGCTGAATGAACTATACTCAGTCAATCTCATTTCTTTAAACACAGTACAGCAGATCTTAAAAACAGAATTAATCAAACTGCTTAGAAACAATCTTTCTACAAAACTGTTCCCCTTCATTGATAACAAGGGTAAGTAATTTGGGATGCAAGCTATGAACAGAACACTGGATATCAAAGTAAATTATTGTAAGCGCCTACTTGACAAAAAAGGAAATACCAAAACTAGTTGGGCATTTTATATCTAAAATGAAGTTTCTCCAAGTGGAAACGTTATACTCCAAATATTTCAATAACATTGTCTGAAATAATTACTTTTATGCAATCATTAAATTGACAAATAATTAAATAAACTTTTCAGTAAAAAATTGTTGTATATTGCTTCTTTTATTAAAATATGTAGACATTCAGTACAAAGCAGTTAAAACGATATCAAGCTATTAATTTTTGTAATTTTTATGTGTAAGTGACTTAATGTTCTTAAGCATGTTGGTGTGTGTGTGACTGGCATAATGCTAAGCTTATTGATGATGGAGAGCTGACATCAAGGATGAACGAAATTGGCTCGCACTCCCTACGGTGAAGATTCGACAAAAACCATCCACAGCGTAATCAAACACCTAATTACATTCCAATCGTTCATTTATCTAATGTGTATGTTGGCGATGACTGACCCATGATGGATAATTTGTCGGTAAAAATAGCATTTGCCTTAGAAGACGTAATACTGTTGGTAAAAGCAAGAAGAGCAAACATTTGCCATTCTATTAAGGAACTAAGAGCAAATAAATTTAGTGCACGTAACCTAAAGGCTTAAAACTTATAAACATTTAGTTTTAGAAATTAAAATTCAATGCTTCAGTGATCAGCCTCCTACCTAATCACAGAAAACTGTTCGAGAGGCTATTAATCAAGCAATTGCAGGTGCACATCCGTGACGGAGGCATGATACCAGCAGAGCAGCACGGTTTCCGACCTGGCCATTCAACCACGCACCAACTGCTGAGGGTCGTAGAGGAAGCAACCGCAGCGTTCAACACACGAGACCACTGCGGCATGGTCCTCCTTGACGTGGCGAAGGCCTTTGACACCGTGTGGCACCGAGGGCTACTCTACAAAATGGCCACACTTGGAGTTCCGGGACCATATCTCCTGTTATTGAAGCGCTACCTCCAGCAAGGAACCTTCATGGTGAAAATAGGCGACGCGAAATCAACAACAATACCCATCCGCGCCGGGGTACATCAAGGCAGTGAGCTGGGTCCAGTGTTCTACACGATGTACACTGTGGATATTCCGATGGGGCAACAAACCAAGCTAGCATTATACGCCGACGACACGCCGATCTTCACTACGCCCCGGATCCTCGTGGGAAGCCGCCTCCGAGCAGTGCGGAAAGACGTCGAGGAGTGGGCCACCAAGTGGAGAATCAAGATCAACGCATAGAAGAGCCAGGCCATCATGTTGACGCGGAGGTGTAAGCCACCACGACCGATGCTGAGGCTCTTCGGGGAGAGAATCCCCTTGGTGGCCACGGCAAAGTATCTTGGGGTGACCCTAGATGCGAAACTAACATGGAAGCCGCACTTCGAAGACGTCAGACGCAGAGTTTTTCAACGACTCGGACAACTTTATCCAATGTTGAATTACAGTAGCACACTACCACCCAGATGCGGCCTCCAATTATATCAAGCACTGGTGCGCCCGATTATGGAATAAGCATCCCTTGTATGGGGATATGCCGCAAAAACGCATATTAAGAAGCTGCAGAGAATGCAAAACTAGGTGCTGAAGAGAGCACTCCTCCTGCCAATGAGATTCCCGACAGACATCCTCCATGAGACAGCGAGGATCCCGAGACTTTGGGATAGGTATACAAAAATAGCAAGATATTATTACCAAAATACTGAGGAGAGCGACAACCACCTTATTTGCTCTCTAGCACAGTATGACATACGCGAGGGTTCACATAGAAGACCAGTCCAGCTGCTTGCAGAAGAAAACCCGTGAGAAAACCACAAATACAGTACGAAACTGATGCACTTACACTGTTAAATTAAATTAATACAAAAAAAAAAGAAATACAAAAAATGATAAGTAAAAAAAGTTTCAACAGAAATGAAAAATATAAAAGTAAAACAAACACTTACACGGAAACAGCAAATAAAATACGGCAATGCCAAGACGGCAAGTACATCTGACAAGAATCCCTTAACCTAAGGGCTATGGGAAATTGATAGAGCCACGAAAAAAACAGCCAGCTTCACTTCCGAGTCACCCGTAACTACACGCTATCACCATGCACTGTTTACGATAGAAGTAAGTAACTCAAATTAACGATTTTATTCAACAAGGGACATGGCATGTTCTATGCCAGAAAAGATTGAATTGAATTTAACTAGCTAAAATCACAGCTTTCTGTTGTCTCCCGAAGATTTGTTACAAGAAATATGATATACAAGTAAAGAAATTAAAAAGTTATCGTAAAAATTTTATTATTTAAACTTCACAAACTATCATCAGAAACCACGGTTTTGTTTGTTGGCAAAAATAATTAGGCACATTTGTAATAAGACACAATCTTTAAATATTTAAAAATCAATTAATTTCATTTAGTTTTAATCAGATAGAAAATTTCTCATTCGAGTTTCTTCCCGCTTTCTATATTTTAACATAATTGAATTTTTAATATTACTAATTCTGTTATAAGAAAATTTTCTATTTAATGCTAGGCTTTTTAAACTTTTTACTCTCGATAACGTAACATATTTTTAAACTTACAGCGGATTCTCCAATATCTACAACAACTTTATCCAATGTTAAACCTTGAACTTTGTGAATTGTTATTGCAAAAGCTAATTGTAATGGAATTTATTTTCATGATCAAGTGATATTCCCTCTTTTAAAAAATTTAGTTTTGGGTGGAATTTGAACACAACCATTATTTTCATAAGTTAAATGAAAATAATTTTCAAAACGACCCATTATCACTCATGTCATCTGATCAGGCGGAGTATGATTTTCTTCATAAATAATATCCTTAACACAACCTAAAGCTCCATTCACTAATCCTTTTTCAACCCATAAATTAGAGCATAACATTAGATCCAAGAGACAAAGTTATAAATGTCCAACTTAATAATTCAGCACTTGCTGATTTTGCTGCAAAACAATTATGAACAGCTGGAATATAAGCAACAGATTGCGCAATTTTTTTAACTTTTGATGATTAAATTCTTTTACATCTTTATTTGTTGCAAATAGTCTGATAGTATCGTTGAAAAACTTACGTTCTTGTAATGGAAAGTTTGTAGACAAAGAAACTTTAATTTTTTTATCGTCTTCAATTGTACTCTCGCCATTCCCAATACGATCAAGTATATCTCGGAATATTTGTTGAGATTCATTTTGTCGGAAAGTTACTGATAAATACTTCATTTGAATACTTGATTTAAATAACAATTTCCCTTCTAAGAGGAATTCACTTCCTTCTATTTTATCACTTTAAAGTGGTCTGTCATTAACAGGCGGTAACTGTTTAATATCCCAAAAAAATACATATCCATTCCACCAAATGGCTCAGCTTGTCTTGAAGGAATAGCTCTACGTAATCGTAAATCAATTTTCCTCAAAATACTGCATCCAATGATATTAATTTCTTCTATGAACAGAAATTTACATTCAAATTGAGCAAGTGAATGTAAACTGAGCACTACAAATTCTTTATATACTCCTATTACAAGTTTGAAATGTATTATCGAACCATTTATATTGACAACAGCAGCACCAGTTGGCGCAAACAATAGATAAGAAGAAGGTTCCAATGTTTGAATCAATGGAATACTACAATCATTTTTCCAGATCCAGCTTTCCCTTGAACAACAATTCTTTTAATTGGAATTTATTCTTCATAACCTCGTAGATAATTATGTTGTTTTTCAAATATATTTATCAGTTCTTGTTGTTCATTAGGGTAAAAAACTCGTTGGTAAGTTATATTGTGTATAAACATTTCTTTTATTTTCTTCCAATTTTTTATCTTCAATAAACTTTTCTAATATATTCAATACTTTGCCATTTGAAATAGTATAGAAATTATGTTTGATATCAATTTCTCTTCTACCTAGATCCACGACTGATTATTATTTGTTCCAGCGGCTATATACATCCAGTCATATGGTTGATTTGCTTCTACTTGGTATATTTCTTCAAAATCTTCTTCGTCTTCTAAATTTTGTAGCATATACCTAATCTAAATCATTATTCAAAAAATTTCAATTTGTAAAATGCTGATCATATATAATTTTCAACGTGCTATTTTGTGGATTTAGATCATTTAATTGTCGCCAAGGAACATGAAACAAAACTTGTTGCTAGTAAAAATTTTCATTGTTTTCAGCACCAGGATTACATTTAAATTTTGGTATAACTTTAAGAAAAGAAGGTCCTTTTTTTTAGTTACATAATATCCACCGCTTTTATGAATTTTTGTAAAAAAAATTCATGTAAATATATATTTTCAAATTCCATTGGTCGTTGCTGATATTTATTCAAAGCACTGGAAATAGAAATGATTCCTTCTACTCTGTTCGTATCAATTTGCTCCCATACATAGTATGATAAATTAATTGCTACAAATAATGATTTTTTTCAATAGAAATGGTAATGTTTCATGATCGAATAGCACAAGATTGAATAACAAAAAAAAAAAAAAAAAAAAAAAAAAAAAAATTCAGGGGTCGTAGGATCGAACTTACGATCCCCCGCTCATAAACAAACCACCTTAACGAGCACGGCTAAACCAATGTCATTTAGGCACAATATTTATACTTTTTAATCCCAGATATCTCTTAAACGGAGGTCCACCAGGCAGAACTGCTTTAGGGCAAGAAGCCAGAGGTTACGTACTATTTACACGATTTGTTCGTTCTACGATAGCGATTTCCATACTGAATGGATGGGAAAAAAATATTACAATTTTTAATTTTTTTTACAAAAATAATGATTGCTGGCACAACTAGAATTGACTTTGAATTAGTATGCTCAGTTTCACATCTACAGGTGCACCAGTTAATACAAATAGTGTACTAAAAAAGTGTAGAAATCGTCTCCTAGTGTAAGGGCTCGCTTCACTGGGCCTAATAATATCATTCAAAATTAGCTGCCATTTACTGCGTCTTTCATGGAATTGGTTGTTTTATAGGATAGAAGTAAGCTTGTAATAGCTTTGTAGTGAATAGGAAAGACCAAATCACCATGAAGAAAATTGTAATCTTGGGTAAAACTCTCTTCATTTTTTCCAAATACTTCAACAATGGGAATGTTAACAAATCACTTACCAAACGCGTCAATAATTTGCTTGTATAATTTTTATTGGGAACTTAAAAATCACAATCATCGCCAATAGATTCCTTTAGTAATATTTATTACTACAGTGTGAACAGAAAATTTCCTTTGCCAATGTGTACTATAGTAATTATTATTTAAAAATACGCCAATGTAACTTTTACTTGATTTTATTTATTCTCAGACGAGTTTTTATTAATAATTTTACTTAATAATAACAACTATTTTAACAATCAACTGAAGAAGAAATAGCGCACAATAATTACATATTATAATGTGTACTCTCGTTATAATATTTCATTATCACACGTAACCACTACATCAAAAATCTCTTGTTTTGCGTATGATTTTACGGCTCGTTGATATCGATGTCTCTAGAGCTTGAAGTGAGACGGCTGATGACCAGGAACGAGTCTTCTGAAAGAACCATCCCGGCATTCGCCTTAAATGAATTCCGGAACCGAATCATGGATCATTGGAGCGGAATTCTAACCCGCGTGCTACTGAATGGCAACCCCACCATGCTTAGTTTCACCTTCGTACCAACCGTAGTATCACATTTTTCTCTGAGTATTTTGGAAAAACTGGTCGCAATGAAAGACCAGTACTTAATATTTTCAACTAGTCGTAGTGGAACTGATCTATGGAGATGTCACCATAAAAAAATTTGACTCATGGTTCTGTTTTTCAGGGGTCACTTCTGGTTGTACCAGATGCAACTACGTTATCATCCGGCAGGATTAATGCTACGTTACGAAATGAAAGGCGTAATTACCAACTCGCCAGTGTAAGGGTGGCACAAAAAACATGTGTAATTTATAAGGCGTGTGTGCGCCTGCAGGAGCTGTGAACACCTCTTCGGATGCATGAAGAAATGTTAAATGAAAACTTTCAACGGCTCGAGATTTTTTCGTACTCCTATGAATTTAAGCTAGTATTCAATTCTTCCGTTTTTATAACCACTGCAAAACAACTCCAAGCGTACTTGAGGGCACGTTGATGGAGGTGCTACCTAATCCCTCCTCTTTAAAACAACCAGTCAACCACTTCATAGTATCATACATAATGCGTGTTGAAGTTATTAAAAATTCTGATGCCATGTAGCTATCATTACGAACCAGACTTCTACAAATGCAATACAGGTGCATTACTTTTCCATCCAGTAGGAAATTCCAGTATTTGAAGGACCCTTTCCTCGTCTCCGCGATGTAAATAATATATTGTAATGAGCAGACATTATTCACTTAATTATTATTTATTACCTCCACGTTTATATATTTCTTTTCCTTGACTCTACAATGAGCCGTTTTGAACATTGGTTTTTTTGCGGTTGTCAATAAATGAAAATCTTACTAAGTACCAGGTAAAATTTGTTTATACCTTAAGCTAACACCAATAATTACGAGGGTCTGCGCCTGACAAAGATATCATTTCGCTACCTAAGATTTTTGTGTGATGTTGGTTAATACATGTTGGGTAATAAGATCATAATTTTTCAACTTGACCTTTGAAAATGGTTTCAGTGTACGGCGTTTAAATAATACATTTTTCTGTGTCTCATTAAAACGAATAAATCGGAATATCATGCCAACATAATATTCTTCAGTTTGGACTATTTATCGTCACTAAAATTCATCCAAAGTCAGTGAAGATTTATGAGGAGCCTGCAACTTCATTTTCAGCGTTGAAGAACTGGGAGGCAGAATTTAAAACGCGATCTGTTTAAGAAGATCCACGTGAATGACGAAGAAAACCTGCAACCACTTAATAAATTACCAATAAAGTGAATAATATAGTAATGGACTATCAGCGAATAAAATAGTATGGTAAAGTTGATGCCGTAGGCATATATAACAAACAGGACATTATATTTGACATCAAGAAGTATATAAGAGAAAGTATTCTGCAAGAAAGTGGCCAAATTTCTTAAATACTGGCCAAAGACAAATCCGAAAACCAACAATGTTTGAACCGTTTTAAAAAGTGTCCTGCCTATTTTTTGGGTCAATTTCTTTTTATGGATAAAATTTGAGTCCACCGTTGATGCCAGAAACGAATCAGCAATCAAAAGAGGGGGGGAAACCCGAAGGATCTTCACCAAAAGAGGAAAGTGATTTCATTTGCCAGAAAGATCACGGCCAGTGTTATCAGGGATGCAGATGTGATTCCTTTCACTATCTTAAAAAGAACAAATGGAAGAAAGAAATCATGAAAAGAAACCTTCATTGCAAAAGGAAAAAATCATACATCATCACGACAATTCAATAGCCAAGAAAGACAGAACTGAGGGATCTGATGTACGAATTATTTGAACATCCAACCTGTTAACTAGATTTGGCCCCCTATGACTTCCACCTATTTCCGAATCTAAAGAAATTTATGACTGGAAGACTTTTTTATTCAAACAGAGAGGTGGTAGCAGCTATTGGTAGCAAATTTTACTTCCATCCAGAATCGTACCTTAGAGATTGATTTCTTCAATCGAAAAACCATTGCACATAGTGTATTGAGCTAAAAGGGGATTACATTGAAAATAAACATATTTATGAAGTAAATACTAAATTTTCACTATCAGATGGAGATCTTTTAATCTTTCTCACTATTAAAACGAATAAATCAGAATACGATCACATCATAATATTCTTCAGTCTGGACTATTAATCGCCAATAAAATTCATCAAAAGCTAGTGAAGATTTATTGGGAGCCTGCCCCTTCAGTTTTAGCGTTGAAGAACTGGGCGGCAGAATTTAAAACGCGATCTGTTTAAGACGATCCACATTACACGTTGGGAAAAATGCAACGCACCCTTCACTACCCATAGCGAATGGGGGAGTAATAGAGTAAAAAATAAAACAGATATCACTATCCAGGTGGCTACTTCTATCATGATTTTATGCTAACTAGACATAAATAGTAACAATTACTACTGCCCACAGCTGTAATATGAAACTAAATAGCTTTATTTGCTATTTAATACTAGCTAAATTATTAACCACTAAGCTATATAGATTGAAACTGCATAACTTTGGGTGTACAGCAGTCTCTACATAGAACACTAGAGAACAAGCTACACGGTTCGTGTCTGGGCTTGGGTGTGGGTAATTTTAATGAAATGTATGTCTATAGTTATCATATGATGTCTACCTGTGGGACAACCTTTAGATCAAAAAATCTCTGATCCAAAAGTGACTGCAAAACTATAAGTTGTTTACTATTACCATTACTCCGCGATACACTAAAAGTGTGTAGCAGAGGGTGCATTGCACCTATCCGAAAGGGTAATAGTTTGGAAGGGATATACGGGATATGGTAGGAGGCGCCCATGGGCTATTGTGATGAACCATCCTAGCATTCGCGTGGAGTGATCTGGGAAAACCATGGAAAACCCAGATCAGAATGGCCGGATAGCTTTATCGAAAGCAACTCCTGTCGGATTTTAAGTTTACTCGCCTGGTAAATCCTTTCTATGCAATTAACTAATCGCAAGAGAAAAAATAAATACAGAAAACAATCGGTTCTGGCCCTGATTTCTCTTATATTATTTTCACTGTCATTCCGAGATACGAATGTTGCTGGTAGCAATATTTGTTTGCTGTCATTCTGAAATATGTCAGTCGTGAATTTTTCAATTGGCTTCTGTCGAGAGCAACGCCTTAGGTGTTCCAGGTCTTCCCAACCTAACTCCTTCAACATCGCACTTACGCTTTCCCTCCAACTATATATACCTGTCACGAATCGGGCGGCTCTTCTTTGGACCTTCTCTAATGCCTCCATTAACCCCTTTTGATGGGGACCCCATACAGAACAACAATATTCTAAGTGAGGACGCACTAGTGACTTACATGCAATCGATTTAACTTTCGGAGTGCATTGTTTTAAATTACGACCTAAAAATCGGAGCATACGATTTGCTTTCCCAATTACATTCTCGATATGTTCATTCCACGACAAATTATTACGAATTGTTACCCCTAGGTATTTAGCGGAATCTACCGTTCTAAGGACAGTACGATTAATTGTATATTCAGAGCTAAATTGTATCACCTTTTTACTTGCACGCATGACTTAGCAATTTTTAGCGTTTAACTCCAACTGCCAGTCTTTACACCACGCAATTATTTTCATAATATCGCCTTTTAACAAAGCGCAGTCTTCCTGGGTTTTGATTTCACGATAAATAATAGCATCATCGGCAAATAATCTTTTCATCCCCCTTATTATGTCGCACAAATCATTAATAAAACAGATTTCCACTATCCAGGTGGCCACTTCTATCATCAGTAGTTAAAAATTATACCAACATTTTCTGTTCGTCTTTGACGTACTTGTTCGTTTTGTCACGGATAGATTGATCATTTTTCTGCATCTGGATCTGATCTGTCACAGGATTTGTGAACTTTACTCCCCCCTTTATGGGATGTGGTTTTAGGCCAAATTCACTCCATGTTCCTCCATTGAGCTTCATTATGTACTACTTTACGTCGTCATCTACGACTGAATGTTTCTAACGGTCGCAGGTGCTGTGTTCATTCCCTGACTCCTTGATTCTGTGCAGGTAGGACCAGTATTGCCCTCGTCCGATATAGCAATGTATTAATCTTAGGTAGAATTTAGAGATTTCATCCACATCTTTTTCCCTGAAAATTTCATATATTCTTTTCCTATATCTGATATGATACAATTTTATTGATAATAATTCAGAATAACGTGTTTGATATCAACTTTGATGCTGCTCGACTTAGTACTCCTATTATCGTAGCGTCATAGCGAATATCATGTGGTACTTTGAAACTCTTTATATCTACCAGCGATAAATCAGTATTATTTGTTCCAAACACCGAGATTAAAGCTAGAAGGTATGCAAGTTGCTTTTCTTTTAATAGTCACTTGTTTCAGCTTCAGGGCCATAACGGCTACTCCAAAGTAAAGATGAATTCCAAGAACTGTTAAAACAGCCTCCCCACCAAATAAAAATACTTCAAGATGCTTAATTATATACTAGTTACATCGTTTGTAACAGTTTTATTGATATTACAGACAAAAATTAGCAGTAATAGCAGAAATTTCTTCTGCCCAAGGCAGAGTATCTTCCATGTTAGTGTTTTAAGCCTTTCTTTGTTAGTTTCTGTATTAAATATTTCCTTTATTTAGCCAATTGTTTCATTTATTCATATAGTTTTACTACAATACTCCTCTACTCTTTCATGTAGCCAATTAATGTGCATCCATCCGCCTTATTTTTGTGGGAGTTTCCCCTATATCCGGAATGGATTTAAATCTGGGTTTTTCCTTCATCATCAAGTGAAGAGGTTTTTCAAGCGGTAAATGACTTGTTATTTGTGTACATCAGCTTTCCATTACTTTAAAAATAGTGTTACTGTTAATTTTAAACTCACATCAAGTATTTCATACTAGTAGCAGTACATTCTAACGTGCAAAGGGTACCACCCATTCAGGAAATGCGAGAGCTGTTCACATATCACTTTATCAAAATTCTAGAATTTCTGGACACGAGCTGATCCTTGCGAATATCGTTTGCTAAAATATCTCTCCAGGCGTTGATGTGGACAGTGTTTTACTGTGGTGCTTTTATGAAACTTCCAAGTGATCGTTCAAGAGAATCAGAAACTCATCGTCCCCGGTGACTTTGTTGTCATTCGAAACAGAGATGTATGTATATATGGCAGAGGAATTGGTCCTTACGACCTTTGTAACAGTGTGGATGGGTAGGTTTCCATCATACCATTTACTTCAAATAACTTGGTAATTAGTTATGGAAAAAATTCATTGTGAGTAGGAAATAAAATGCAAAATAGCACTGGATAAAAAATCTTTCACAGTATGGAGAAGATATATTAAAGAATGAAGAAGGAGTGCTGAGAATTTGTCAGAGGAGAAATATTTTGAAGGTTAATAGGTTTATAAATAAAAATCGGTCATGGCATTTGTTAAGACATCAAAGCATTATTGTTAATGTTTTAGAAGCTACTGTAAATTGTAAAAGAAAACAATTCAAAAATTCCAGATGGTGGATGATATAAAAGTGCAAAACAATTATACTTTGACAAAGAAAAATAGAGAGAAGTTGAGAAGATTGAGATAAAATATACCACGTCAAAACCTTCCTTAGGGCAGAAAACTAATTGTCATTACTCAAAACTGTAAATGTTACAATTTATATAGCAGTGAAGTATCTTTCTCTGCTTTAGACATTAAAGAGTGCTGAGACACTATTTAATTCCTTAGAGCTGGCACCTCTTTCCCTGATATTCCATCCGCTCCACGTGTTTTATAATTTTTAAGCATTTTAATTTCCTCTGTTATAAATTCCTTAGTTCCTTCTTAGCTTTCGCTCTCTAGAATCATACAGAAAGAATGAATTCAATAAACCTCCTGATTCCGTCAAGCATTTGTCGTGGCACCGTCTTCTATTTTCAAAATAGACGATGCTCTTTGTGATTTTATTTATTGTGCAGGCAGCCTGTAGGAAGCCGCTGACATTTCTCCACGCCTGGACGGTTCAATTGATCGATTCAGCTCAACAACTTCCGTCGATGAAGAAGGCTGATCTAAGGTCTGCTCTCTGCCGAAATCTCCTGACACCCTCAACCTCACATTGAAACCAAGTTGACAATAAAGAAATCAGGACTTGCAGATATGTGACGAGCGGAAGGAGAGAAGAAAACCACCCTATTTCTGGTAACAGGTACAATCAGGATGTTGCCTATGCTGTTGACTAAGTCACTGTAGCTGGAAACTTAGAAAGTAGTATAATGCTGAAATGTGTTTCCCTGTGTTCGCTAAGCGACTTGACATTAACATATAGAGGTAAGGTAAGGGAATCGCATATAAGACTTAACCCCATAGAGTTCAATAAATCCTTAAGAGATATCCAAACGACTTGTGAAGCACCGATAACTACTGTACATCCTTAGTTCCTTAAAATGAGATGATTGGTGCGCTTTTTTAAAGTTCAGTAAAATGATTGTGTAAAGATGGAGTAGTTACTGTCACCAGACTTAAATTATCTGGCACTTGAATTAAATATATAGATACCATTAGTTCCAGTATAAAGTTAGTTTGAATTTGATTGAATTTTGAATTTGTTTGCTACAAATACAAAAGCTACAGTGAGAAGTGAGGCTCACATAAAGGCAATGATTTATGTCAGCTCAGAAAATGGAAATTATTTATTCCCTTCTTCATGTGGTCTTGAAATTCTTATCTCCACTAACAAATGAGCAATGTTAAACACCAGTAATCGCACCTTGTGAATAGGTAACGATGTTCCGTTGTAAATTGTAATGTTTCATCAAAAGTAGAAGTGCATTTAGGTGGGCTGCGTATCTAAGTGATTTGAGCAACTCGCTGCAGTTTGGACGACCAGGGTCAAGCATCTACGAATCCAAATATATTTCTTTGAAGATGATCATCCAGAATGGTTCCTTACTCCCACCCTGCCAGCTGTCCAACTAGTGCCCAAGATATGACTACTTGTGGGGGTAAACAACGTCCGACAACATTATATCCACCCCAGTGCAGAAAGAAAAGTATGAGAATACGGAACACTAATCACGCTAATCCTAGCCAATAGGCCTATTAGGCCTGAGTGGATATATACATTATCTGATGAGGGGTTAGCTGGTTCAAATGACGATGTGGGAAGAAATTTTCACCATCAAATGGGGCCTGCATAAAACGACATGAGTCCTGAATCCTTAAGTGATTGAAATATTTTCTTTGATCGGAATGGGATTTATTCAATCGCCATCGAGGTGTAATAATGCCATAGCAATAAAATGTGCATCATACCAGAGAAAATTATGCAAAAAATTAGTACATACCTTTTAGTTTTGTACAGTTAGTATGTGCACCCTTGTGCAAGTCACCTGCGATATTACAATGGTCGCGTACATTGGCAGCCCCCTGCTAATTGTCATTCCCTCAGATGTGGCAAACCTTAACACTATGCCTCCCGCTCATGTGCCATTTCGAGGGGAATGCACTCCTTTGTAAATATCATCAGTCACGAGCCAGTTTGATGAGTTCGCCTACTAACCATTTCTCGGAGAACGAGTTGAATAATCCTAAATAACGAAATTGGTCGTATGTGCAAATGAACTGCTATTCCACACCAAATAGAGTGTGATTCTGGACATAGGTCGAATGAGTGGCATTAGGATTGGGATTCCACGACTGAATTGGTTGTAGCAAACTTTTAAAATCTTCATAAACAACGAATAAATCACGTTGCTGGTGCACAAAATTCTTGAACTTCAAGATTTCGTCTTCGTCGTGGGGTAGGTCCATTCTGATAGCACCTACCCTGGAGCAATCAATCTCATGGTGTTCTAAGAGTTCTTTGCTACAGAAATATTGCAGACATCTGTCGCATTTTTGCAGAGCACGGTTTTGGTTACTTATCGAAGAACTAACTAGCCACGATAAGTCACGAATCCAGTAGAACTGAAATTTCTATTACCATCTGTAATCATTAAAATGTTTATGTGGTTACCGCATTTTTCTGCAATGTATCGGAGAGATCTGACAACCGTGTTTTTACCATCAATTTGTTACTGAATAACTTGGATTTTGCCTTTGAAATTTGGAAATATCAGAAGTTTTACCGGAAACTGAGTACCAGAGCAACTGAAGGGACATTTAGAGCGAACTTTCTTACATATACTAACTTCTTCCACATCTTTCTTTGGAGCTTGTGGGCAAAATACCAAAATCATCCAGAAAATGGAGACCTTGACATTATTTCGAACTTTTACCACAGCCGTATTTCTACTAAAGTAACAGAGCAACATAGGAAGACCTTTGATAAAATGGTAGATCCAATATTGACTCAAAATTCTCGTCGCTAATCTCCTGCCGTTACACGTCCAAAAGGCTCATCCAGTTGCTGCTACATGTGATAATGTTTATGGGGATGGAAATTATTCTATGGAGGGCATTGTCACTTTAACGTTCTTGAAATTAACTAAATTTATTCTTGAGTTCCTTCCTCACACAGAATTCATACCAATCTGCCATGGAAGTGCTCGTGTCAACTTCACACATTTTGGAAAAAATACATACCCTAGCTATTTTGAAATTACATTCCTTCTGTATTTTAATGTCGTTAAATAGCCGAACGTGTACCTTCACATCCGGTGTGGACTGATTATTAACAATTTTGCAATTTTTTGTCTAACAGACTATATCACATATTGACAAAAAAATTGAGGTTCTTTGCAGTTGACGGAGTTTAGAATAGAACCGGAGTACAATCTGTTACTAAAAGCACTTGACCTGGTTTCTAGTTTTAAAAGTATTGCAGCTGTCTCACCTGATATTGGTATCCCTGATCCTGGTGTGGCGCACGTAAAGGCGATGGGCCATCGACTGGTAGACGGTCGTCTTGTAGAGGCGACAAACAGTAGTCGGACTGGAGTGGAGGTGAACGGCAGGTGACCGCTATTGGCCGGTAGTCCGCAACTGATGGGATTTAGCCGTTATTGCACCATGTTAGTGGTAGTGCGTCCAAATTATTGGTCTTCACGGCTGGACAGTTGATGTAGAGGCTATTGATGGTTGGCCAGCAACGGTAGTTTCCACGGTTGGACGGTAGGTCTAGTATCCCGGCCCGACACCGTCACATGCCCGGAAGAAGAGATGGAGGTGGAAAACCGATAGCCGGCGCTAGTAACAGGCCACCTAGCGCCAGTGAACAACAGGGTTTCCGCTGCGGCCAATCAGAAGCGACTTGCCTAGTGTAAATACCACCGCGCGATCCCACTTAAGACAGTGCTGTGTTCATTGCTACTCAGTATCGTTACCGTCTCTCAGTGCATCTCATCTCAGACTCCGTCTCGGCTTACGTTCGGATACTTCTTTGGACTCTGTGCATCTCATAATGGACTCTGACCAGCGCGCATCTATGTTTACTTTCGGTTACTCCTTTGGACTCGGATCAGTGCGCGTCTTGGCCTACGGTCGGTTTCCTTCTTGGACTCTGCGCAGCTCATCTTGGACTTTGCTTCCGTTCTCACTTGATCGTCTTCGGGCGACCGCCCGTCCGCCATGGTGACATTTCTGCCGCCGTGCGGACAAAGCAGTGGGTTCGCTGGCGACATAGCCACATGAAGGCAGTCCGCAGGTGACATTGTCCCATTCAGGTATTCAGGTACTATGGCAATAGTGCTCTACTTGTAGAGGTTATACCATCAACTGCAGGGCAACTTGTAGACGATATTACATTGTTTGAGGTGGCCAGCTGAACGTCTGATGGCCTCCATATAGGACCGGCGGGAGCGGCGAAGGCCGTGGGATTCGTCTTCCGTAAACAATCAGGAGCATGTAATTACCCTATTGTCTCAAAATGCTCGTCACTAATCTCCCGCCGTTTCACGACCCAAGGCTTGTCCAGCAGCTGCTCCATGTAATAATTATTTCAGTAATTAAATATTAGATATCAACAACAAATCCTTCGCGATTGTCCTGTCCCGTCGAATCATTCAGTTAATCTAAAATAGGCAATCACCAATAGAAACGTAGGTAAAAATAATTACAGACTAATTTTAAAAACACATACAAACATTAAATCACTCAAGACGTTCATTAGAATTAAGTAAAGAGATCATTCTAGCGAAATATAGCAGAGCGACTTTATTAAGTTCGGAGATCTTTACTCGTTGAATAACAACGAGCCAATGGACCGAGAGCGTTCGAGTCACTGGCGGCAGGATATCTACAGGCCAAAAACAGACCTATATAATGATCTGGAAGGTTGGGGCCTCCTCGTTATCATATAGGACACGCCTGCTTCGCCTAAATGTCTTTGGGTCCCGCCCGCGAGGTCTAAATGTCTTTGAGTCAGCAATAAAAATTAATGATCCAGTAAATCTGACAGGAGGATGCATAAAAAGGTGTCGGTCGGCAACAAAAATTATTGATCCCTTAAGTCTGATAAAGGGCACATTTTCGTTGCCTAATTGTGATTTGGTATTGTTTCAGGGGCAATAAATCAATTCCCCCATAAATCTGACAAGGGTCCTACCAGTGCCCCATATTTAGCAGAAAAAACAATAAAAATTGGGAGGGATGGGGGCCGACCCACGCCTCCTAATTAGCATAAACATGCAGTAAAAATTAATGACTTCTCAAATAAGATGCTTATCTGACAGGGTGTGAACAAAAACTGGGATAGAACCAGATTAAGCCTCCTACTGGAAACCCCCAGGTAAAAATTCACAAGAAAGTTGCCGTATAGGGGTAAGTGTTTCAATCGCAGCCGTTGAAGCCTGGATTCTATATTAGACTCAAGATTCTCTTTCGACTGTGTCTTAAGAACATGAAATCATTAACTCAAATCCGATAACTTATCACAAAAATTAGTTACTTCAATATTTTTTTCTTTGAAGACATTAGGGACTAGAAAGGACTGAGGGCAAGTATATGGAAGGAATTCGGCCAAAGCGTTTTGAAAGAACTATCCCAGCATTTGTTAGGTGTGATTTCGGGAAACCATGGAAAATCGAAATCTGGGTGCCCGATAGGGTTACCTGCGTCCTCACGAACGCAAGGCCAGAGTGTTACCTCTCACCGTCACGCTCGGTTTGTGAATAAAACTAAATCTCAGTAACAAATAATTTACTAAGTAAAATCAAAAATAAATAAATAGAAATGATTCCAAAGACACAATAATATAACAATCTCTAATCATTACTGATTTGTTAGTATGCGGAGAGGAAATACCTGCATTCCTGAAAGAGACTGGTCATTTACGATTACCTCAGGCTTTGTCATTCTTCTCCTGATTGAAAATCAACTTAGAATTTTTTTAATATTGAATGCTGCAATTGCCACAGACGAACTAAAAAACGAATTAAGCTGGTGCCAAAAGCCACTAAAGACTGATTTCGCTTTCCCTCTTATTATTATTATTATACAGCTTTATCAATCCTTATTTCAGGATGTAGCCTCTTTAAGCCAAATTAGCTATATATTAAAATTTAATTCCACATATTTTTGTTGTAGTTCCTTCCAGGCTGATCGATCTTGAGCAACTCTCTTCCAGTTTACACCTGTAAATCGACGTAGGTCTCTATCCAAGCGATCCGGAGGTCTTCCTCTTGCTCTTTTCAGGTTCCATGGCATTCAATCCATTACTGCCGAAGCCCATCTGTCATCTCTTTTGCGAGCAATATGTCCAGCCCATTACCATTTTTGGGTTATGACTTTTTTTAAGATGTCTGTGACTTTGGTTATTGAACGAATGTGTACGGTCATTTTCCTGTCTCTTCTTGTAAACTCTAACATTGCTCTTTCCATACTTCGCTGGTAAGTTCTCAGTTTTTCCTTCATGTGACAATATAGGGTCCAAGTCTGGCAAGCATATATGAGGATTGGTAATACACATTGTTAAAATACCTGTTTTTTTAAGATGTACTGCCATGTTTGATTTAAAAATTATGGAATTTCTTCCGTATGCTCTCCAGCCCAGCTTTATGCGTCTGTAGTTCTCAGGCTATGAGTCGCCATTCATGTTGATCAGTTGGTCAAGATAGATGTACTGTTCTACGGACTCAATACCAGCTTCTTTCTTGTCTGCCTTGACTTTGTTTTTATCTGCCCATTTGTCTTGCACGATTTTGCTTTTTGACACGTTTATTTAAGACCCAGTTCGCTGAAAGCTGCCTCTAGTTCATTTATCAGTTCTTTTAGCTCTTCCAGACTGTTTGAGAGTAAAACTATATCATCAGCTAATCTTAAGTTGTTAGTCTCAACCCTTGGTTTTGCCACTGGATTTTTGACATTGCAAACTCCAGGACTGATGTGAATAGCTTGGGGGATATTGAGTCTCCTTGTTTTACCCCTCTTACTACTGGAAACTCTTTGGTGGCTTCAGGGATGTTGACAAAGGCAGTGGAAGTGCTGTAGATGTTTTATAGTATGTTGATATAGCCTGGATTCACTCCTTCTTCTAGAAGGGCTTGCATGATTGCTGAAAAGCTTTTTCAAAATCCATAAAGGAACGAGCATCTGATATTCATTTGCTCTACTTATTAATTTGTGGATAACAAGGATGTGATCCACCGTGCTTTCTCCCTTAGCGGTACCAAATTTCAAAGTGAAATGAAGAATTCTCCCACATTAAAACATTGAGACAGGAATAATTCAGAACATCTTTCACCATCATCCCCAAGCTCGATAATGAATAGTTCCACTGTCAAAATCACGAAAAGCCTTCCACAAAAAAAGGGGTGAAGGAAAATTGGATTAAGTATACAATTCATCTAATAATGTTTTTACTCGTGAAGGCGCATGGCAATTATTATAATTTTTTTAAAAAACACTTGAAGCCAGATTAACTTGCCTCACAAACAAAACGGTTGTCTTACAATACGCGGTTTTGTCTCTATATTACATTTCAACAATGGAAAACAGACACGTCAAAGCATGAAAGAAGTTATAGAGATGAGAGAGGTTGGTTTAGAGTTACCACAAATGACTGAAGCTATTCGTGAATTCTTTGCTGATGAGACTTGCAATTTCCTCTGATCCAAGAATCGGTGCCGCCATGGAGAAAGTTATTCGTCAAAGGCAGCGTCTCGGGAAATTAAAATGAGGTGGTTTTCCCGTGCCTTTCACAATAATGGAAGTGAACGTAAATGTTATAATATGTCTGGATGAACGAGATGTGTTTGTTTTCTATGTACTGTGTTATTTGCACTGTGAATGAATGAAATATGAGGGAACGAATAGGTTTAAACCCTGTACCCCAGCTCGTTTAGGCCTACTCTTACAAAATGTACCTTCTCTAACCGCCTGGATTAAGGTCTCCATCTGACAGACGAATCACTACCAACTGTATCCTATGCCCTCATTCCATACTCACTGGGGAGAAGTTTGGGATCTAAGCCAGGACTTTGGTTTAACTTGGGCATACTGTTTTTTTAGAGTACCTAAAGGGATAGATTTTTTGCTGTTCTATGTTAATAACCTGTGACTCCTGGCCCTATTGATTCTTCCATCTACGATCTTTTAAACCGGAAACAGACTCTTTTTTCCTCTGAAATAGGTAATATATCAGCAGAATCCCTGAGTGTCTATGTTCCAATGCACTATTTCTACCGCTCCGCTGTCTGCTGACGTTGGTCTCTAGCTCGAAACGAAATAGGCTAAATATTTGAAATTTGTGCACATCATGTGTTTCGCTGACTCAAAGTCGAATGTGGTATTTAAGTTTTTGTTAAATTGTTTCTCTGCGATTCAAATGTAGGTAAAGTGGGTACCAGCGTTCATAATTACTCTTTTTAGGCAGTTTTTCAGAATCATCTAGTCGACTGACAGTTTCCACCAAACAAATTTCAGATTTCACAAACAAAATATGCTTTTAATATACAGAACAAAAATAGTACATGTTTCACAGACGAATCTTTAAGTTAATTAGCAGGTCGATATACAGTAGATTGAATATGGTACACAAACAGCTTCGTTAAAAAACATATCCTTAAGTTGGAATTTATTAGTTAATATGAAATTGTAATTGCATCGCCCCGTACATTTATCAGCCATGGAAGTATCAAGATGGAGATGTATTGCTGAAATCTAAATTTCAGGTACGACAGAAGTTATATTATTATTATATATATTGATTCGTTGAGGCCAAATAGGACCAAGTTAAGCCTTTGTGCATTTGGCAGCTAGTTTCATCTTCTTTTGGCCCTGAACTCCGTCATTGGTTTAGAATGCGCCTGTTTGTGCTCTTCTGTCCAGAGTGTACCACATCTTCTTTTGGAGTGTTCGTCTCTGCTTGTCCCACTTGTCATTAACTTCTTCCGAAATATATCTCTGTTGAAAGCATCTTCCGGTTTTAGTCCAATTAAATGGAGATCTTCTTTAATATTTAAGAACCAGGGAATTACAGTTTTGGGTCTGGGATCAAATAAATTAAAGATTTTTTTTTTGTTAGTCTGTTCTCCTCCATCCGTTTCAGATGGCCATTGAATCGAGTCTGTCTTTTGCGGATTGTTTCAGTGATTTTCTCTATTTTGCTGTAGACTTCTTGGTTGGATCTCTTTTGATGGACGCCATTCTTAAAGTTGGAACCCAGAATTCCTCTAATAATTTTTCTCTCTTTTTCTCCAGTTTTCCCAGAAGTCCTTATTATTATTGTTATTATTATTACTCTTCGATTAACTAAAAGTGGGTGGTGTGAATTACTAAAGCAAACGTATATTGAGCGTATACTTAATTGACTGCTGGCCATCACGGTTCTATCAGAAATAACCCTGTAAACAATAATTAAATTTCGCCGCTTGCCGCCACGGCTGTTGGTGGCGCAGAGCAGATTTCAATTAAGGGGCTCTGTTTTTAATAATAGGGTGACGTCATTGTCACCCATCTGGCGTCTTCGATTAATGAAGAAGGTGGGAGGCTGTCCGTGGACCTGCACTAATTCAATAACAGCTCTGCTCAGCGCTCGCTGAATGGGAAAAAGTCGGTAACGCCGTTGTTTAACTGGAACGATTCTTGGAGGCAAATTTGCTTTTCCTCGACGAAAGCCATCGGAATTAGCACTTTTATTGTTTCCTAGTACGCAAAAATATCTCACAGCACTTTATTCTGATAGCATTTCAAAGAGGGAAATCGTATGTAATTTTTTTAATGCTACAGTCTATAGATTTTATATAGAGGAAAAGGGAGGGGGTAGTGTATTATTTTTATTTTACACCTTTTCTGTTGCCGAATGAGTACAAAAAATATCATTAATTCAGTATCTAGTTGCTCTAAATTAATCCCCAATATTGATTTTAACCAAAAATTAAACAAACAATTCTAAACATAAATATTGATTGCATGCCCCGTTGTGGCACCGAGTGGTGTCCGAGGCTGACACGGGGTTAGCAGATTCCAGTCCTGGTGGACCATTAGAACTTGGTTGGCAAGCTAGGAGAGTAGTGGTGCACATTTTAAATCACCAGATTGTGCAACAAAGTCCTGGGTTAAATCCCAAACCTCTACGCAGTGCGTAAAGAATGAGGCCATAGGACACCATTGATGAATGTTCCTCCGTCAGATTAATCCTGGTGGTTCTTGCTGGTATATTTCGGAAGAGTAAGCCTGTAGGGACAAGAATCAGGTTTCCTTTCTTCATATCTCATTTGGTACAACACAAACATCACTCTACTGTTAGCTCACACGTTATCACAGTCATTCACACTGGGGAAGGCGACAAGGAAACGGCTCAGTATATCTTCCTAAACACCCGTTCCCACGATCGCTTGTAACGAAGGCGAGACGGGACGGGACGGGACGAATACTCGACCACACGCCATGGGAACAGGGTCGCCTCTGCTAACGGAGACGAGACGCAGCTACCCACTCTGAGTCGGTAAACATCACAGGCGTGTGTAGCGGAGCGCTGTTGCCATCGGTTTGCAGCAGCGGTGCGCACCCCTTCTGTTGCTGTAAAGTTCTCTGTGATAAACGACATTAGGCAACGTGGTGCGGAGGTGGCGGCTAGGTAAGCTAGGACTAACCTGCGGCCCGCGATCGTCCCTACACTTCGGCAAATGACGTCCCGTCTCGTCTCGCCTTCGTTACAAGGGATCGTGGGGATGCGCCTTAAGAGAGATCGCATGGAGGGGTTCACCCTCCATGGTAACCACCTACGAACGGAATCGGCATGGCATCGTAAGAAAAAGAATTATTGATATACGTATTTATGTATTTCAATGCTCCAACACTGCGTTAATTTATGTTATACAATAAGAAGTATTGTTGAAGGTGGTTGGGCACCAAAAATATTTGTTATCATCAGCTAGTCCATTCATGGAAAGTTGTGGCCTCTTGGAGTTATGAATTCAGATAGAACTTGAACAGTCTTCTGCCTGCTGGTAGAACGGGCTTAGGTCTCTGATGATCTCTTGGGCTTAACGGCAACACTGCTTTCATTAATCCTTCCAGGAACATGGCTGACCTACTGGCTTTTCCAGGATGTGACCTTAAACCTAATGTCGGTTGTTCTCTTCTTTTCTTTTCGAGATAATCCTAACGTTTATTTTTCCATATCTCTTTGTGCCGTTCTAAGATCTCCTTCTGCAAATTCATTTATCATCTTATAGTCTTAAGTCTACGGGAAGAATCTATTGTTTTTTAACTGTTTCTTTAGAATTGTGGGCATATTAGATTTGAGGATAATTGAATGCTTCCAAAAAGCATGCTATTCCAGCTTGAAGCGGCGCAGTTGAAGTAGCCCCACATTCAGATTTCTTGTCGGAAATGGCTTTCATGTCTCAAAAAAATGTTTTTGCCAACAGTAGAGCTCAAACATTCCAAGTCTATACTTACAACTGCCGTTCTCTATTGGGTAGTAACAGGGCTCAGGAAATTGTGGAAGAAGTCAAAAATTAATTAATATATTGTTAACTTAACAGGACATTACTTTAATATCACCTTTTGAATTGGCATGAAAATATCATTATTCATTATATAATTCTTCATCTAATCCAACTGAGAAATCAATACTCGCACTGTTTGTTATGCGGCAAAAAGATGAGTTTCAAGGTCATTACATGGTTTGCAAATGTCTATTACATGGATAAACTCGTGTTTCTTCACTAATCCGGAACGCATTGGAAATTACCATATAGACTATGAACAGCATTGTGTTAATGGAAGTGAAGTTAGCTGGTCGCAAACACTGTTAATCAAATACATTTATTTAACTACATAGACCTTGACAATGTTCACGTAATGCGCCTTCCTTCAAGCACGGCTCGGAGGATCTCACCATATACTCGTTCATCAGCCCGTCGTATCATGAGATGAAACAAACAAGTCAAAAGTCTAACAGTTGAATGATTTCTAATGTAGTGGTACAGAACGAGAGACAACTTGAACTGATAGAGCCATTCACCAGAATATTTGTCCCTGTCTCCTTTACCAGCAGCAGTAAAGCCTGCACACAAATCAGCAATTTTTGAAGTGAACACGGGTTATCGGATCGCCACTGGGTAGCATCCCAGAATTACGAGCTACCTGAACAGTGTCTAGTTTTAAACGGTTAGTATTAAAAAAAACTCAAAATTCAGTGCAACGAGATGAAGCTTGGAAGGAGCATTTCTGCAGCTCCCTCACGACTCGGCGAAGAGACTCGAAGCGGCGAATAATAGCACGTCGAATGGCTTTAGAGAGCTGTTCCATCCCATTTATAGTGTGACTTCAGACAAAATAATAATGTTTCGTATGAAATGCACTATTGAGGACAATTTAGCTAAGTACTTTTTGGTGACATATCGAAGTGCAAAGGAATAAAATGGAAGCAGAATGCTGGTAGAAATGAAAGAAACGGCAAGAGGTATCGCCTTTGTCTACTGAGCAAGTAAGCCGAGCGTTGGAAGGCTCTATGAGGCAACCAGGTGGGACCAAGCTGTATATCGTTTGTTGTGGGGCTCTACCACAAATAATACTATTTCGTACGAAATACACTATGCCCCATAATTTAAGACCATTTCCAGAAAAATTACAACATATTTCGAAAAACTGTGTTATTTTGAAAGTGAAGATGTCAAAGATCATGGTAAAAAACGTGGAAACAGCGGAATGCAGATAGAGTTAAAGCAATCCAGCTTTCAATTGCGGGGAAGTGTCAGTTCTATCGACTGGAAAGCTGAATCAAGATCACGACGACAGAACATCGTCCAATGGGTACGGACTGCCCACAGGACCACAATGATACAATTGACGATCAGCCTAGGCTTTTTACATCTGCAGCCATGCACTGAGACACGTGTAGTAGCCTTTAGTACCTGACAGTTTCTCTTGAGTTCCTAAAGAAAATGTTACGTTGTAAACAATATTTGTTGTTTCACTGGCTATTCAGATAAAGAAAGACTTATTCACGTTTACGTTGGCCGTAGTAGCACCAACTACTACCCACACATAACATTTCATTACCTGAAATATTACTTGAATGTAGGCTCTGTTAAGGAGACAGTGCGAAATATATACAATTTGAAAGATTTGAGCAAAATAATGAAAACAAATTTGTTTAGGGTTACTTTGCCGCATAGTAATACTATTTGATTTAAAGTACTCTTAACGGACCATCGTTAAAATGATTGCATGTATACAAACACAATCCATATTCGCGTTATTTTCTTTTCTGTAATCATGAATATTCTGAATGAAACGTTGAGTCTAACCACTCCTGCAAATGATCAATTATTGGGGAAAAGTTCAATCTCAGATACAGATTACAGACAGGGATCCATTTCTCCTCGAATTCTTACTGAAATCATTCTCCTTATCTCATTCATCATTGTTCATTTTTTTGATAAAATAGAGAAAAGTGTACGTGTCGCATAAATAAATCAAGAAGAGCTGCAATTTTATTATTATAATTATTATTACTAGTGATCGCTCAGCGATCGAAATTCGACCTAAATCATTAAGTTGTTTAGTTTCTTTCATGAAAGAGTAATAATTTAGTAATTCTCTGCATTACCTATAAAATTAAAACGATACACTCCACGCGTGACTGTATGCTAAATTTTAGCTTCTAATCTAACCATAGCAAATGATGAAATGTATTTATCGAGGGTTCATTTAGGCCGGTAAACTGCTTTATGAAACATGCACATTAAAATGTATCTATCAAAATAATTTCTTCATTTTGTGTGTTCGCTATTTAAATTTAGTCTATTATCATTTTGAATTTCACGCAAACAAGTATACCTTATTTCTTGTCTCTCTCTCTCTCTCTCTCTCTCTAATGAAATTACTGAAATTAAAAAATCAAAAGACACTTAACCAAAGTTTAACATTTTAAATAATCAAATGACCATATAGTATCTGGCAGAATTGCTACATTCCTTTTCAAAGTATTCCATTCATAACTTCAAACATTAATATCTAATTTATCGGAGTATTTCATTTTACCAAAGACCACAGAGTGTCTCAATGCGGGAAATTCACGTAAGAACGTTGGCTCCGATCCTATATCACGCCCACACACACGTTCGCAAATTAATTTTTTATTTTAATAATCTATTTGTAACATGTATTATTTATGCTTATTATATGTTTGGGTGGGGTGGGACATTCTCCATCAGTGACAAACTGTTACTGACCTGTTGAAATTTGGATTAACTGGTTCCTTATAGTGTCCTCTTCACGTTTAACACTCTCCTTTTCCGGAAAAGTCGCCACGAATTAAATTAAAAATGCAGAAATATGGGATGCTCCGCAACCTTGAAATGTTAGCAGCACTGTAAAAATTACACAAAAATTATCGGTACAAAGATCATATCAACCTAAATAGGTTCGTTTTGTCATAGTGATCATGGTTAGGTTGAAATTTGGAATGGACCAAGAGTAAAAAGTTTACGGGAAACTCTTTCTGCGCAGCCCATGTCGCAAACCAGAGACAAACTGCGCATTAGTTTACAACTGAAGCAATCTATTATCTCTGACTGCTTATATCGATTCCAAGGTTTGTAAAATATATTACATATAATTTTAGCTTTCTGTATTTCTTTAAGTTCCTCCGTTCGCCCAATATTCTGGCGTGCTATCTAGCAGCCCTCGAAATGTTGCTTCTTGCTTCTATATAAGTTCAGAGATTAATTTCGACTGTTTTGTTTCACCAAAGAAGACAAAGTAAGACCGCTAGCTGCACCATCTACCAGTTATCTGAGCGAACTACATAGGCGAGCGAGCGTTTTATTTTACTTAATTTAATGTATTTGTAACGCATATTATATATAGATTTTAACTTCCTTCACTTCTTCTCCATATAATCTTTAACTATGCCAAATCTCACACTTCTCTGTACGCGCAATATTCTTAAAAATGTAACATAAATTTTCGCTTAGCGTATTAATCTATAGATTATTATTTATTTTATTTTTTTTTGTTGCAGTTCTGTCACCTTTCTTTCTGCATTACTAGTGAACAGTGAATGATTCTTTAATCTGATTAAAAGATTTCTGTAATTCATTGGATGGCGAAAACTAGTTGGAAAAACATTTTTCTTTTTTGATAAGCCTCATAAAATTTATTCTACAGCCCCACTTCACACCACACTTTGAACTTGAAATAACAACTCAGCGAACACTGTAATTAAAATTTCACCGAAATTCACCTGACAGAACAAAATTAGAATTCTCTTGTTATTGTAGGCTATTTCTTCCAAAGTTGCTTGTTAAACTAATAATTATTATTTATGTGCATTAAATCACATTAGTCATTCAAATTTTACAGAACATCTCTTAGATAATAACCATTTTCCTACAAATATAAATGCAGACATGAAAATCCTAACAATATTCTAACTCTTCCAGAAAACTATCAAATTCAAAAAGAAATAGTCTCAGGAAAACACGTACTTAATGACCATGTAAACTAAAACAACCAAACCTTATTGAATTTAATAAACTGACACAAAACAGCATTAAACACACAAAACGTCACCACAACAGTAATTTAACACTACCTTGCTACTCCCTCATCCACCACAAATGCAATTTTGGATAAAATGAAACAAAACACACACACAAATGCAATAACAAAATTCAAACTCTCCGCTCACGACACTTCCGACAGAGCACCACCGGAAAATAACAGCTGAATAGCAGCAGCACACACATAAAAACTGAAGGATGACAATGACATGCATCAAAAACTGTGCTTCAAAGTCGATTACCACTGGAGTCATAACATCCCAACTATATCCAAACATTGTAATTAAGGGCAATAGTGGAAACAGCATGCTGGTTGAGTTCACAGGCTACCAACAACCACACCTAAGAACGGAAATGTAAATTTAAGTTACAATATGAAACCTTTCATATTATACCTATGTAAACAAAACGTTCTGTATGATAATTCAAAACTGATATGTAAATATAAGTCATATTATGCTTCCTATATATAAGAATAATTACGTTATATGTAAAAAAGAGATAAAAAAAACTTTATGCTAAAAAGTTAAAACTAATCTCATATTACAGAACGCGGTAGATCCCAATCAAAACAGATTTATTTCAAACCATCAAAACAATACGAAATATCACTGCCTAGGAAAGTCCTGGGTGACATCTGTGAGCAAATGAAGTCAAGGCAAGTATGTCTAATGTTTTTCGAATAGTAATGCACCGTCACGTGTCGGTTGCAACCCAACGCTACTACTTCAAGTCACTCGCATGTGCGGAACTGTTAGTATGTAGAATATCTAAATTATCTAAATGACGGTAATAAATATCCATATGCTGCTGTCTGTTTTGTACGTTATTTTAACTCTGACAAATAATATGATTGAAAAGCTACGTGACTTTGTTTTTACCCCCTTCCCCCCACGTAGCTCCGTGTAGCTTTCATCTCCTAGGCTGAGCCACGTAGTTTATGAACGCTTCATAATCTGTAAATGTATTAAGCACTCATTTTTTGCGCCAAGCGGCTGCCGCATAACTTACTAAATTCAGAATAGGGATCACTGTTTGGCTATGTATTTCGCTAATAATTATAAAAATGAGCCTGTTCTAGTTTCCAAAAAACAGGGAACCATGATAAATGGTCTTAACAATACGGGCATCATTCCTAACAACGTTTATGATGAAATGACATAAAGTAGTTGTGATGAATGGCTCTTATGCTGCAAGTAAAAAAGTTAATATAAATAAGATATTTTATTTACAAAACGAAAAGTTGCATAAATGAGATTCCATACGAAGTACGCTTTTTCAACATAATGCATTCGTAAGAATACATCCTATTTAAACATTTATTTACAATTTTACCTCATTCTTACTTAGTATCATAAAAGAAATATTCCTATATTAACAATTTTGATTATATGGTACACATTGTACAAGTCACAGTAAAATGAATTCTTAAGTTAGTGAAACATACCAGTTTGGAGTAAATAGTTTAAGTCGAAATTAACTGATGTAATTTTACTTCTCGTTTCTTCCCTTGCTGTGATTTCATGTCTTATCAGCATCTAACTTTATATTTCATGTATTATTCTGTTTTTGCAAAACGTATTTATGACGCCAAATTTAGGGGCAACCAAAGATTCACGGTAAACCACCCTATTCATGGAGAAGCAGCGATATTGTTGCAATTTGAACTAGCGTCAAGACCATTATAGTGCCGACTTGACGGACTAGACAGAAATGCGGTATCACAAACGTATAGTTCATTATACGTAGGAAACATTAATTTGTATTGCAGAATGTTCAAGAAAATATTCCGGAGCTTTTGTTGGCGAGATCTGAATTGATATATATCGAAAGCTGTAGCCGCTCTGTGGCTGACTAACCCACAGGGTAGCCGCATTCACTTTACCTAATAGCTCATGCCGCCTTGTCTTTATTAGGAAGTGTAATCGACCAACTTAGCGTACCGGTCTGATAAAACGTCAGATGCATTACTCAGCGGTGGGTAAAAACAAGTGAACGGTCAGGAAAACTGGCTATCTGATATCGTGATCATCTCGTGAGCTAGAAGAGCTTAAGAAGACATGTCAGACATTACCTTCAACACGATTAGCGTACGCACAGCTCAACTCACTTTTCTTGATATGAAAACCTGTTTTCCTTCACAGCCAGTGGCTTATTCAATAGACTTTCATTACTGCCATGCGAGTGACTTCATTAGTCCCAGGCGAGCATCAGTTCTTTCTATGCTGTTCTGATTCTAACAAAGGGTGAATTAATACGCAATATATTGTTATTAAGTCATCGCCATTCAGTTATTAGTTTTTAGGGTTTTCGTAAATATTATGATATTGATGGTCACCGAAATCTCACGACATTTGAAGTTTTACATTTACTTGGTTAGAATCTTTTTTTTTAGGTCACCCTTCTATGGATGTTAAGATTATCCTTCAATCAAATAGTGTACATAATAAGTATGTGATGTAATTTATCTACTCAGACCATTAATCATAGAAAGCTCTAAATGTTGGAAGTATAACTTCATAAAAGTTTTGATTCCAGTAAAACCAACTTTCACGTTTAAATGTATTTTATTGATCTTTTTGTATCCATATTCAATTTCCCCTCATGAAGTGGAATACCATGACTATCTGTGGTTACACGTACATTTTGAATGCACGTCACATAACAGTCTACATTATGCAGGTACAAGGATAAAGTTGTTCACGTGTATGAACTGTCAAGTCTAGAACTGAATCAGGAATTTATATTATAAGAGTGTAGCAAATAGCGAATGTGGTGGCTACATCTATTACTGTTATGTTATTAATAATAAGTGTAAATGCGGTATCATGTGCTATTGCTTATTCTGAGAAATTTCTGATGTACAAATAACTTCAGCTTATTGAATTGTAAAAAGCTATTTTCATTCCAAGGTAATAATACATTATACTATCTGTATTAAAACGGAATGTTTCCCTACAAATATTGTCATCTTCCTCCCAAATCGTGAAGAAAGCTTGCAGATAGAAGAGTGTATAAACGAAACTCTTATTGTATGATTATGCAATTGCCAACTTTTATGTAGTAACTGCCACAAAATAATGATAGGACTCGATATATACAGAGGTGAAAGTTTTCCTTTTACGGGATTTTAGGGGATGATAATGTAAAAGACTGCAGAGTAGGGAAAGAAATTCGATAGCACCTATGTGAAGATTCTCAGAATTCACTAATGTTTGGACGATTTTCTTTGGGGGAACAGAGAATCTTCGGTAGTACCTTACGATGTTCACACAGAAATTTCAACAAACTACTTCCAAATAGCTGTTTTAGTTGTGGTCTTTTCCACCGTTATACAGCTGGAATCTGTAAACGCTTCCCACATTTATTTTCTTAGTAGTGTATTGCCTGAAATATCACTAAAGTAGTATTCTGTATTTTTCGCAAGAGAATTAATGGCTTGTAAATTTTACGTAAAAATAAGAATGTTTAGCTACATTCCAGACCAATCTAATATCTCATAAAGAATTGCAGGAATTGAAACTATATTGTTATTCAAATGAGAGTGTAACAGGCAGGTGCTAATAGGACAATAGCTCGTTCTGTTGGGACCTAGCAGGTGCCTCTAGCTGTGATTTGTGTGATGTTGATGAGGTCACACTTGTAACGGCGGACAACGTTCTCTCGCTTTCTGTGTGCTGTAAAATAGTGCCCTGAGAAACGAATTACGACACGGGTATCATTATCACGGGAAAGTGCTCTCCCAGGTGTTTGTTGTAACACCAGCTTCAAAGGAAATGTAACTAACTGAAGCAACTTCATGTAAGGTTGCTTTTTGACGTACGAGTTACGATAAAAAAAAATTAAAAACAAACAAAAAATGGGCCAAAATATTTTGTCTCACATTGGCCTGGCATTGTCAGGTTGTGGCAACTGTGATTGGGAAAAATCTTCATATCCGAGTATGAATTTTTTCTAGCTTGCCATTTCCGTCAGTTCTGTTGAGTCGTCGATGTGAAACGTGCTTGTTGAACTTTCACTGCGGCTCACGTTGCTGATTCATGGGACTCGCTGAGAAATACTCACGTTCTTTCAGCACACTCATTCTCTCAAGACATGGCTCCGTCTGACTTCCGGATGTATGTCGAAGTGGAATGTTCCTAAGAGCAAAGAGGAAACGATCTTCCCCGCAGGACAAGCAACTAAACTCTGATAACAAAATTACAATATATTTTATCGTCATAATGTTAACTTCAACGTTATCGAAGTTCCGAAAGCTTTGTATAGTTGTAGTAACGAGTCTACTTTGAGAAGCAAGCCTTCAAAGGCGGTTTCCAACCAACGCCACTTTGTAGGAAGGTCTTTTCCCAGCACCAATCTTTTGATTAGATGTCTTTTTTTTATTTCTGCTGCTCGGCAAAGCTGTTCAGGATATAAAATCACAGGGGCGGAATGCGCCGCTAATAGAAACACTGTCACCAGGTCATTACAACCACGCGGAATTATTATTTTTATTATATTATAGTAGTAGTTATCTATAGAGAATCTAAACAGTATTGTAGCAGTGATAACAGGTGTTCATGTTTGAAAATATTTACATAAAATTTTTTAAAAACAAATCATGAATAATATTGACCTGGTCTTCAGCTGCATTTCCATATACACAACTGTAATTATATATCGAAAATAACTAACTTCTTTAGAAATGTTTCTAAACAATCTGAAAATATGAACTTTAATTATAAGGTACATCTGAGTGAACACTGTTCATACGTCAGATAATTGTGTCCATACCACCTTGACCACACTCTCATTTAGTCCTGGGTGAGCGGTAACGTATTTGGGAGGACGTAGGTTCCTATCCCCGTCCAGCCATCAAAATTTCGGATTTCCATGGTTTCAAGAAAACACTCCAGGTGAATGCAGGGGTGGTTCCTTCAAAAGGCTAACGCTGAACTCCTTCTTGATCCTTGCCACCAATCCTTTCCCACATCTAATGACATCAACGTCAGGGAGGCGTAAAGCCATAATTAAAAAAAAAAAAACTTGAATACTTGAATCTCCTTCATAGTTTCATAGTTACATTCGGAATGTTTGAGCTCCTTTGCGCTCTGTTACCATTTCCGTAACTTAGCAAAAAGAAAAAACTTAAAAAAAACAAAAAGATTAACTTACACATATGTCTTTTGTACAAGGAAATAAATTATAATTTCAATTTCAAATCTTAAATTTTATTTCTCGTATTTTCTTTATAATGCTCTGAATCTTGTTATGGTTGCTCTACTCTCTCTGGCCTTAGACCGCAGATAGATAAGTGTAGCGTTTTATCGTGCTTCTTGTCAAAGAAATCATCCACTACTTCCCAAACATCAGACCCAGCCAAGTGCTGCTGAAATTTTGTCACATCCTCAACAGATACAATAAACCTGTCAATCATTTTGCTAGAATAGTTGTTCTTCAACTTGGATGATTCAAACATTAAACTTTTGCCTCGCAAATTATTTCGCGTATTTGACAAGATGCTAGGAGAATTATTTCACTCCTTTTAACGATTTTTGTTTAAAGTTTACTGTAAAGGATTCTAAATTGAAAAAAAAACGCTATCCGAAATTATATTATTCACTTGAGATTATTGTTCAGTTAAACATTAAAACTATGCAAAAGTATTTATTTTTTGTAGACATCTATTAGTGCAAGTCGCAGATGGTATTCACGCCCCTGAACCACACGTGCTCTTGTCAGAAAGCAGTTTAACAACGAGCTCATTTAAATCAGAATGATAGAAGTTGACATTTCTCATCACGATATGTAAAGTAATCCGGAGCACACGATATATCAAACCTGTTCCCAGCGTGCCTGTCATCTCGATTTGGACAGAGCCTGGAGAATACATTTCAGTGAGTTTCTATACGGCTGAGCGAAGTGAGCAGGTAATCCAGTGGTTAGCTGTGGTTTCTAAATTCAAGCCTGTTTATGTTCATAAATGCTAACACGAGGATTCTGATCAAATGTCCGTAATAATTTTCTCGTTTTAATCTTTCTCTGTTTCTTTAGTTATTCTGTTTTTTTCTGCTTTTTTTAATATGTATGATTGCAGCAACAGTAAGAACCTTTATCCGCACACTCAGTTCTCATTAAAAAAAAAAAAAAAAAATAAAAAGAAACGTGGTTTAAAAAATATTTCCCAGATGACGACTGAATGTTTTTGACACTAAGAGCATAAGTAATTTTTTCGTTTTATGTTTCCATGCTATCATGCCATTCCGTTGTTTTGAACTGTCACAATATAGGCAAATTAATCTTCATTAATATCAAATACATAACAGTGTTGTTCCTGCGAAATTATTTAATTTCCCTTTCTTCTAGATATTGCGATATAAAAAAGTACTTTATTAATGAAAGAATTATCCTTTCAAAATTATGTTTCAAAACCAGTTTTAATAGTGTTATTTTTTAATTTTTGGTCTGTGTAAAATACTGTATTTTTGGGAACGGCACGATTTTTAAGTTTACTACCATATTTGATTACATCTTATTCTCCCGATTATAGTTATCTTAGAACCACGTAAAAACCTAATTCATTACCTTTCTTGAATCTTTTCTTATTATCTAATAGCTCTTCATAATTTAGTTTTTCTGTAAATATTTTTTTCCAGATTTTCGTTCTCCAGAAAACGATCGGAGTTTCTTATAAACGATAATTTTAAAGAACATTGAAATAAATTTAAATGATACTCAGTGACATATTACAACAAATACACACGTAGAATCACTAACATGAAGACAGAAGGCTGTTCTTCGATTATACAACTGTATAAAATACAAATATAAACTTAGTCCCACACAAATAACTATTATGACTCATGCATTTACATTACATATATGAAAAAAGTATGAGGCAGTATACTTATGACGGTAACGAAGACAGTTCAAAAACAGATATAAAGAACACAAGATACCAATAAAGTACGGTAACAATTCCACATCTCATAGAAAATGATCATTTAACAATAGACATTAACACCAGTATGCAAATCCTCACATGTAATAACTACAGGTACAACACTCTCACTCAACAGGAATACTATCAAAATCAAAAAGCAGTATGTAGTGATAGACAGGTACTTAACGACCACATGAACTTAGCAAACGAACCCCATCAAGCATAAAAACCCACACTAACCAGACAAAAAAATGAAATACAATAACCACAAAATCTGATAAATCCACACAATTACTCATCACTCACAAATCGAACACAGATTAGGAAAACCATTACACATTCACATAATTTGAAGTTGGTGATGTCAGCACGATGGTGACATCAACAACAGAATCCCCTCAGCAGTCAAATGAGTTGCAAAACTATGGGTGCCCTACTCGAAGTTAATGGTAAAGTAAATGCCAGGAAGTTGTACAATTCTAGTATTACATCAAATATGATTTAATAAGTTGTAAAAGTAGTAGAAATTTCAGTGTAGATTCGTCGTTGATGAACCTCGCTGACAGGTGAAATGCCTACGACAGTAAAAAAATAAAAGCAGTTTGAATAATGTTCTTTATCAACAATTAATTGATAAAGTATCAGTTTCTTCACTATAAATATATGCTTCACAAGTAACAAATTACTGGTTCTTTTCCCTTGTTATAGTGTCATCATCAATTTGTTAAGGACATATGCACCACAGCTGTGGTGCCCTTCGTTAGAGCATTTTGATCTATATGTTATTATCGTCGTTTTTCTATTCCATAATCAAGTAATACGTGCAAAATCTTTAAGCATGGGTTTAGATAACCTATTTCATGCAATACAGAATGTGTATTACAAAATAAGTAGACTAATTAAGCACGTAGGTAACGAATGCTCTCCTAAATATGCCAAAAAATGGTAATCCCATTATTTATACTCAATATACTAACGTAATGATGATCTCAGGCTTTCGTTTACTAAATAAAATATTTCGGATGAGCTCAGAACAAATATCTAAGAAATCATCTTTTAATAGAGCAACATCTATGCTGTAAGAATCACTATTTTTTTGGAGAACCTGTTAAAAACATTCATACAACACATCCTTCAATAACAGGCAGTTTTATGCTGAGGTTATACAGTTGTGTCAAATGCATTTATATGATGAGCAGCACATTATCATCAAAATTCGAATCTTATTAAGTTACTAATTTTTTTCTCTGGTACAAGGAAACTCTCGGGCTTCTTCTATTGTACTTTTAATAAATTACCATCATTATTTCGCTAACGTTTGTAACGAATACTGTGGTGACTCATCATCAGATATAAAATCGATAAAATTAGTTTGAGATAGAATATACGTAATCTATATACATAAATACATCCTGAACTTTGATCTTTAATATATGCTGAAATGAATAAGGTCTCATACTGTACATTTAACTTCTTTATATTCAATAGTCTTAAACATTTCGACTGAGAGAATTCCAGCACGAGACAGTGTTAAATGGATAGATTTCACTATGGAACATACAGTCAGAAAGTCAAACAAAAATTCATACGTTTTATGGTTTTGGCCTCTGGATCATAAGTAATGTTCATAGCAAATACCTTTTTTAAATGAATTTCAAGTAGAAACACAACAGTTCTACAGTATTATGGTAGAGTAGAGATGACTCAGAGACTTTCACGTAAGGAGCCTCAAAAACTGTCCATCTGTGTACTTATTTTGAACAAAGAAACCACGTAGCACAACTTTTATGTCGTGTATCTGCTGCTAGTTCCTAATAGTGGAAAAACGTCTACAGTCTAAGACATATATTCCAGACCTGTCTTACATCTTCCGCAGTCGTGACTCCTCCTCGCCAATTATAAGCTCTCTAAATGGTTCCTTCAATTCACCACTTGATTTATTCCGAGTATTGTCTCTGAGCTTTCTTCCCAGAAATCTGAACGTCGCTATATCCTTCACATATTTCACATTGTCTGGCTGTACTTTCATAGCTGCGTTGACTAACACATTTCACAAGAATTCACATATTATTAACTCAAAGGAAATGGGAAGGCAAATACGTTACATTTTTAGAAATACGTACTTAAATCTGTTTCTTTAATAAAAATACCTTTACCTTCATTACAAACTACTTTTGAGTCAATAATACGTAATTCAATTATAGCTTTACTATGTAGAATATAATAAAACTGTAGAAAAGTTGTGCATGTACATTATTTTTTCCCAAAAAGAGCAATTGCAATGTACACCACTGATGACAGATGTGTAAAAACAATAAAAATTAAAATCTTTGGTTGTCTGCTGGTGTGGATCACGCAAGAACTAACGGACGGATTTTAATCAAAATGCACATAAAGATAGCGTGTGTCGTTATTCAGGTTATAGGATACTTTTTATCCTTCTATAGAGTCCAAGGACGTAAATTTAGAAAAAAATTTCTTACTGTCGGACCATCACGCAGAAATAAATGAATGTATTTCAACGAAACTTCGCATAGTAATAGCTTATGTCACCTGTTAGGATACAAGAATACTTTTTATACTGATTATTATCATATTTAGTTGGAAAAAAATCATAAATTGTCGAATTTATGTTTATTAATTTAATTTTATATCCCCTGAATATTGTTTGGCTAGCGTTCTGGTTGCTATGATGGCAAAGACGCATCGCTGGGTTACGAAAGGTCCCAAGTTCAGATTTCGGCAGGAATTTTCACCAGCATTAAAATTGACCTTCAAATCTGACAATGATACTAGGACGCTAAAATGCTATTACGCGTTGACGATAAGTTCGACTTTGCAAATCTAAAGCTTTCTTTTCGTACAAACGCATTTTCAAATATTGCTTGCAGATTAGCTAAGTGAACAATACCGAATTGTGTCTAGGGTCATCAACATACATAAATTCTCCCAATGACTGTTAGCTTTAAGGAGAGGTAGAAACAAATGATGCCCTAAAACCCTTACATACAACTTAAGTTCAGAGGGCAAAGAGGAGATCCACGAGAACAGGACTACGCCACCGCTTTTAACAACATTGCATTGATAGTTTAACTTTGAATTAAGAGCACATATCTCAAATGCTGAGATATGAAGTTGCGGGCAGGGATAGCTGAATTATAAAACAAGAACTTTAAGGGTTTGAAGTAAATTTAAATTTTCAATTTATATATTATAACGATGACTGGATCTAGAGAATGTTTAGAAATGCATAAATAGAATTTTAATCCTACATGAAATATGCCTTACTCTAGGAGATATTTCCAGCATTATAAAAAACACAATTTGCTGATTTATAAGTTTCATTAAACTAAACATATTGAAAAAACGGCTGAGTAGTAACCTGGTTTTTCCTCATAAAAAAATAAATTTTCGCGATGACTTGACGGACAAGCACAAATGCGATGGTAAATAAAGTTACTAAACAAATGTGTCTACTTCTGCGTTTCAGTGAAAACTGAAGTTTAAGTATTCCACATGAAACAGTACAGAATATTATTTGTAAAAAAAGTGGTGATACACTGAGGAATGTTCTCATAACATGACTGTCTCTGCGTCAAGGATGTTATCATACAAGTTTATTCCGAAATGAATATATTTTGGTAAACTATGACACCTTTCTTGTTGCCAGAGAAATTTTTTTGCTGACTTTGTCGATAATAGAAGAAATTTAGATACATTTTAAGAAACGAGGGAGAGCGAGAATTCCCTGACAATGCGTCTTTGTTATTCACCAAGCAAACACTGTCGCAGTGTGTATTGCTGCTAGGATTTCATAAGAATACTGAAATTAATTTCACGCATAAACTCGTTTGTGCTACTAAGGATACACATTAGTCGATCCATATATTTAAAGTTTATTTTTGCAACTTCGAATCAATGTAAAAAGTAAATGATAGTATACTGTGGGATATTGCATGCAGTGCTTGGTATGTGTACTGTTTCCCATTTCGCGTCAATCCAAAGCAGAAAATATAAAGACGAACCAAAACTCATAACTTAAGTAAAAAATGGAGAGTATAGATTTCTGATCAGCTAGTTAGTAGTCTATTGTGTTGTCACTGTCAATCTCATCTCGATTCCTCGTTCAGCTAAAGGTGGTTACAGTAAAATGTTGCGTTGTTCTTATCCCGTCCCTAAACATTTGCAGATACCAATAAAATCCTCAATGGTCTAAATGTTTGTGAACGAAAATGTGTACAGTCAAACACACATTAGGGCTGTAAGTCAAAGTCGAGGTCATTAGATCTAGTAGATGACTAGAAGAATCGACGGGAAGAAATGTTTTCACAGACTTTTGCAGGAACCAGGATGATCCGATCAGCTATAGAACACCCGTTCTCCCGAATTCTAGGTTCCAGCATTAATTGCTCACCTGGCGTGATCGATTCGTAACTAAATTATCATTGATTCATACATGCTACTTTTCCATTTGCTAAGAAGAGAATTTGGATTAGTATACATCTAAAAACTCTTTCTTCTTTACCACAAATCAGCATAATTCTCAAATATTTCTGAGGTGTTTTTATACAAATGTGTAGAATTTCATACCAGGTTATTTGGTAATTTATGATGAAATATAATGTTTTAATTCAAGTTAATTATTCCTAAAATTTATTCAACCTAATTTAAGCTTAAAACATTATTATGATGACACCAATATAAACTCATTACAACAGGTAATTGATGCATGCTATTTATTTAGTAGTTACTTGTTAAAATATTAAATTATTATCCATTGAACACCGCCAATTACACTATTGTTGTAATTTTTGTTCCAGTCGGGATACAATGAATATTTAGGAGCATTGAGGTATAGTCATCACTCCATATTTGCTCAACATCTTTTCAGAATCGACCATTCTCTCACAATCATATATAGAGACATCATAACCGTAATAATTTACAACACCACTCACAACATTCTAACTTTACAAGAAAACTATCAAATAACAGTAACAACAGGAAAACGTGTAATCAGCGATCACTTGAACTTAACGAACCAAAGTTTATTCTAATTAATACAGTACTAAATGTACAATTCACACCAAACCATGAGATAATATTATTAAAAATTCTTCTTCCTCTCCCACACATACACTTACTTCACACCACAAAGCAAAAAAAAAAAAAAAAAAAAAAAAAAAATCAACATTTGATCACCACAATCTTCCTAGCCCTCGGAAACAACACACACTTGACAAAACATCAGATGATAAAACAATTGAACAACAGCAACGCGCAGAAGTAACGTGTTTCCGATCGTTCTGAAAATCAAATAACGGAGAGCAGCTTAAAAGGTGATATGATTAGCGAAGGCATAAATGATTAACTTCCTCCAATTACTCTAATGATGTACGACATTGGAAGTGGAATTCTGGTTGAAGGAAAAGGTCATCAGCTAACTCACCTCACGACTGAATATATATATATATATATACGTAATTAAAATAAAATTGAAATATGGCCGTTTGTACAAAATTTATAAACTGGAAAGATATTTCCTTGAGAGGCAAAATACATCCGAAAGATAAAAAAAATATATATTCAATAATTCATTATTTAATAAGCAGATTAATTTAAGCTTTTATAGAATTTCTATTTGCTTATAATCATGATCAATGATTTTAGTTGACATTAAGGATACATCTGACGAAAAGCATTTCTTCCAGATATGGTCGAGTTATTAATGTGTAATGCTATTTTGGTGTAGCACATTCCAAGGTACTTTCCTCGAGGCGAGCTTCAACATGCGTCCTTGAGAGGGTTATGATCAGACCACATTACAGGCCTGGTAAAGGTATGGAACCTCTCATCAACATACTTAAGCATTAAACGCTCGGAATAAAGAATAGTGGCCAGCCGAAAAACAAGAGCACTGCTGCAGTACTAAAAATCATTCTGCGATCTTCATAAAGTTAGTTGTAACAGTGATTATATTTTGCTTCAACTGCGTACTGGATAAATACTGATTAATACTTTCGTTTTATTTGTGAGATTATTGAGCTTATAATATGGAGGTAGGAATGTGCCAAGCTGGATGAGCAATTGGAAGAATTGTCACTTGAAGAATTTAATTGCGCTCTCGTTAACTTTTCTCTTTTTGCGCTGGAGTTTAGCGTCCTTTCGTTATGTGTCTATTAAGGACAATTTATCGCAATGGATGGAAGTGTTATCTTGTGTGAACAGTGCTAGTAACATGATAATGTGTTGTGTTGAAATGTGTGTTATTGAGGTGAATCTGAACCATTGGAATAGTCCCATAAACGATTGCGAAAAATAAACTGATAACGTAATCAGCATTACGTTGGACCTGTCGATGGCTGATTCATAATGGATGGCACTTTAACGAAGTATCTGGTCTGCTATACTGCAACTACGTATAGCTCAAATGAAAGTAAAAATTTTTTTACTCAATTATTTAAACAGATGCTTGACGTGTCAGTGCTATTAAGGCAAGGTGGTACAAGATGAGGTAAAGTTTTGACCAATACTAAAAGTCAATCAATGTTTCGATTATTTTTGAAACGCCGTGATGGTTTGTCTTTGAACATCTTTAATGTTGCGCTTTAAATGACAGCGGCAGTTTTGTTTTATTATCACTAATTGCCTGGTGGTCTTGCGTTAGAATACTAGAAAGATTGGTAAGAAGAAATGGAGAACTATGTTAAATAAGCAAAAGAAATTACAATTAGAAAGTGATATAGGAGGTGCAGGATGTCTGACCAGGTCTATATTCCCAGTTACTTGAACGTTGGAACATCTGTCAAGTATTTGGAAAATCGGAACATTGTAGATATGATGGTGTCCACGATGGGGGTCAGTTCCAAATAAAAAAAGGGGGGGTGAATATTACAAGAAAAAGAAGGTATTCCGCGTCTTGCCCTTGGATTTGGAAAAAGAAGTATGTTCTGTGATTATAATTAAGGAAGAACTTTTGTTTTTGTTATTATTTGTTTTAATTTAAAGACTTGGGATAATTTAAGTAAAATTTTATTTTATTTTTTAAACAAAGTTGGAGAATCCGTTCCCCCTCCCCTTCCTCATCCGCTATTACCATTATAATCCACTGCTCATAGGAAACAACATTAAAATTTACCTTATTTACGAAATTAGTTAAAGAATTTGGTCTGTATAACACAGAAAGCTTACGCACAAATCAGTCACTTACAAATCGTAGAAAATTTCTTTGAATTTCTACTTTCGCTGTTGATTTATAAATTAACTAGCCTCGTACCCGCGACTTCGTACACGTGGATTAAGGATTTTTTTGCCAGAATTAAATATAAAAAGTTGTTGGTAACTAAGGATTGGTCCCAAACAATTTCGAGTCGGCATAATATGACAGGAAAGCTATCACTATATCAATCTACCGTCGAACCTGCCTCTTGAAGAGAATCAATTTCCAACATATTTCTGTCACTATTAGATAAGATTTCAAAATTTCGTGACTACAACTGTTAATCATACTGGAAAAAATATCCTGTGCCCTTCATACAGCTTTCCTTATAAAATTCCATCACAACGATATAGCCATATAGTCGTCAAAAACGTAACAAAAAGACAGAGACTTACTTCCGTATTTATATTAGTATTACTGTGGTTCACACTCACACACTGACTGCGAACAGCACCTGAGGGATCATTATAACGTAACAAAGTGTACACCTACAAAATTGCAAGACTACCTATGATTTGCTTCGCATTGTACCCCTAACTTTATAATATCTACAGTTTAACATTCAATCCAAATAACCTACGGCCCAGGCCTGACTCTTACGATGAAAAACAATTTTTAAAAAATCTTAGCCTTTACGAAGATTTGAACCGGAGACCACGACGTTCATAAGTAAGCTCTTTAGCCACTGAGCTGCCAGTTCACTACAAGAAAACACGGTCTGCAGACGTCCACTCCAACGTGTCTGTCTATCGCCGAATTTCGAAGTTATGAGACAAACATGTGTTATTTATACAGATATTTTTCAACCAAATGTGGACAGTATTTTTCTCCTTGTTTCAAAGGATAAGTGTGCAAAGTTTCATCGAGATCGGATGAAAACTGTGGATTTGTATGAAGAACAAACAAACCAACCAACAAAACAACAAACAAACAAATATACATACATACATCTTTATATATAAAGATTACTGTGGTTCACACTCACACAGTGACTGCGAACAACACCTGAGGGATCATTATAACGTAAAAAAGTATACACCTACAACATTGCAAGACTACCTACGATTTGCCTCGCATTGCACTCGTAAGTTTCTAATATCTGCAGTTTAATATTCAATCCGAATAACCGACGGCCCAACCGTGACTCTTACGATCAAAACAATTTTTAAAAATCTCAGCCTCCACGGAAATTTGAACCAGAGACCGCGACGTTCGTAAGGAAGCGCTTTAGACATTTTTTTTTTTTTTTTCCCCTTTGTTTGCAGATGTTTTCCTTGGTTAAGACTGCACTACAGCATTTGGGAACGTAAACCTTAGTCAGTAGGATGAGGTTGGACGATAATTGGACATTATGCAACGTCTAGCCATTGAGCTGGCAGTCCACTACACGAAAACACGGTACGGATATGTCCATATTCAACGTGTCTGTCTATCGCCGTATTTCGAAGTTATGAGACAAAATGTGTTATTTAAACAGATAATTTTTCAACCAAATGTGGACAGTATTTTTCTCCTTGTTTCAAAGGATAAGTGTGCACAGTTACATCGAGATTGGATGAAAACTGTGGATTTGTATGAAGAACAAACAAACAGCAAAACAAACCAACAAACAAACAAACATACATTCATCTTTATATATAAAGGATGACACCTTAATCGTGAGTCTCTTCAGCTTCATAATTCTGAAAGAGTATTAAAATAAAATTCTACGATTGTTAAATTTCTGAATAGTTTGGATCAACTTGTGTTTTGAGTATTCAGACGTTAAAATGATGTTTGTACCAATAATTAAAATATTTTGTATGAATTTCTTTTTTACATTAAGGAAAGCGTTTGGTCGTGTTACAAAAAATTGTACTTATTTTTGTTGTAAAGTGTCAGCAATACGATTATTGCGGTTATCCGAGCTGATCTCTTGAATTTCATCTACTACCCTAGTTCTTCCCAAGTAACTGTAAATCAATTGGTAATAATGAGATCAAATGATCAGACTAATTGAAACACATTCAGACAGTTGTGTTGCTGAAACAGCAGACATACAAGTTTGTTGGATCCTTATGCCTTCGTTATTCATCAAGCAAACGCTGTTTCAGTGAATGTTTTTGTTACATAGATATATGTAATATTAGTGTTCAGAGAAGTGTTTACATTTCTGAACTAAATATTTTAATGAATTACTACTAAATTATTATTTTTTCATTGTTTTATGCCTCGTCGACGTCGAGGTCATTACAGGCGGGAAAGGACTGGGGACATTAAGCTCGAAGGAATTCGGCCATGGAGTGACTTGGGGAAAGCATGAAAAACCCAGATCTGGATGCCAGGACGGGGATTTGAACCCTGATCCTCTCGAATGCGAGGTCAATGCGTTACCGCTCACCCAACACCCTAGGTATTACTTTGAATAACAAGAGAGTCTCCATTGTGATGTTGTGACACTATAAAAACAAAATACTTCTTTGTTATTGAAAGAATTTCACAACCAAGCATCAATTTTTTGTCCACGTGGTTGCTAATCAGTGCTAACCAATTAAAAAAAATAACTTTGGAAGTGAAAAATTGAAAACTGACCAATAAAATGACTTACACGTGGAATAAAAATGGAAATAACCTCTCGTGAACTAGAAAAAAATGTTCTTCTGAAATTTAAAGTAATACCAACAACAGTTTTCATTTAATAGACCTATGCCACGTATCAGAAAAGAGTGAAATAACAACAACAAAAAATATAAAAATATTGTTGCTTGTGGAGATTTTGACTATTATTATTAAATTTTAATTATTAACTTTTATGATTGGATACATTCGCATCTTTAAATTGAGAAATAAAATGGTTATGATTTCACAATTTAAGACTTATTTATCTTGGTCATGTTCATATAGGGCATGAAAAAGACTGACAAAATATGATTATTCCTACACTAAAGAAATACAAAAACAAATTAGAGTTCTGTCTCTAAAAGGAGGCAGATACCAGACTCTGGTATTATGGAATTTGTTATGTCTCATCATTATCAAAACCAAACATCAAACTATGTACAGTACAGTCGGGTGCCACTCAGCCAAGCTCAGATTATAATAACAAATACCTCTTCAAGTCTCCCTATCAGGGCGCTTCGAGTAGATTCGAATAGAAGTGACGCATTGGAACACTGGAAATTCATGTATCACCTTTTTTATGTCAGAAAACAGCACCGTTGTTATATGGCGTTCACAACCTGCACTTCCTGATAATGCCACGTCACTTTGAAGCAGCGACGCACTCTACTCGTCGGCAAACACAGATAAAACACTCAAGGCTTTCTGTGGTAGTGGCCGCAGCACTTAGATTCCGTACGGCACCCCGTGCACCCCAAACCTTTAGCTGCAACCACACCACCGCCGGCCCTTCCTTCATTTTCCTCCCGGTCCATCCACCAAAATCAAAAGCAGAGTAAAAATCTAATTGATTACATGTATTTTGTATCGTGTTCTTATTTGCACATACAACCTGCCGACAATTTCAATTCCTCCAATCGTTGCTTTACGCACCAAAGTTGGCTTCCGCCTATACAAAAAAAAGCAATTCTCAGTAACCTCGCAAATTATCCTGTTGCAAATCCCGCTTTCTATATCCGCCAGCCAGGGCCACACTCCTTCTGCTGTTAAGCTTTTAGCGAGGACGAAACTGAATGAATGAGTGCATCCCACCTATTGTGTAGAGTACAGCCACCTCTACTTTCCCTTAACCTAACTACCTGTCCACATTATTTACGGCCGGACAATCCACAGCAACAAAACCATTATGTATTTACGTCGCACTTAATTCTTTAATAAACAATTTAATGAGTCGACATTTTTATACTCATTGCAAGAGTGTAAGTGATAGAAGCTTTGTGCTTACGCGATATCTGTTAATCGGGTTGTGAAAGTTGTGTTTTTGACGGAAAGAAGGAATTATCACGAAAAACAGACTGGGAACTGAATAAAAGTGGCTGTGACATTTCCTGACTGTTTAGTAATCTCTGATAGCAGCTTCCGTGTTGTGTACTGTTATGCTATGTAGAACGATCATGATTTAATACGTAATTATTTGAGAAAGTGATTTTGAAGTAAATGAGGTGAGAATACACTACTTCTTTGTGCTGTCATCAATTTCTAGACTGATTTTATGCCATTCTCCAAACATGTTTTTTATTACTAAGCCCCAATTGTTTTTTATTATTAATCTATATTTTTTTTTATTATTTTTTTTTTGCTGTCATCAGTCTTTAGACTGGTTTGATTGAATCCTCCATCCCTTGCTATCTTGTGCTACCCTCTTCATCGCTACATATACCCTACTGGCCACGTCCTCAATTATCTGCTTCATATATCTTAATCTCTGTCTTCCTCTACAGTTCTTACCAAAACCGACTGTTCCCTCCACCACCAAATTAACTAATCCAGTATGTCTCAAAATATGACCTACCAGCCTGTCTCTTCTTTCTGTAAGCTTTTTCCATAAACTTTTTTCCTCACCCATCAGTTCCAAAACTAGTTCATTTCTTACTTGGTATGTCCACTTAATTTTCAGCATTCTTCTGTAGCACACATTACAAATGCTTCGATTTTCTTCTTTCCGGTGTTCCTAAAGTCCATGTTTCGCCTACCGTATACAGTGCTGTTGCTCCCACACATAGAGTTATAACAAGTTGTATTGTCTAATTCTACACCAAATATTTGAAACTAAATGATTCCCACTTTTTCATGAAGGCTCTTTTTGCTAGTGCTATTCCTGCATTTAACATCATTCTTGCTTCGGCCATCGGTTGTAATTTGTTTTTCTAAGATAACAGAATTCACTTAAGTCTCCAATGCATCCGATCCTATTTTTATATTTTAATCTACTAGTATTGGAATCATTTCTGCATACCATCTCTATCCCTTTAGTCATGCTTTGACTTTAGTTCAGTCCAAAATCTTCCTTTAATGTTGTGTTCTAGGCATTCCAATAATTTCTCAATGTTCTCAGGCCTTTCTTTCTGTTCTTTTTTTTTTTTTTTTAAACTGCTTTACGTCTCTCAACAGCGAGGTCTTTAGAGACGGCAAGGATGGGGGGCAGGGATGGGGGCAAGGAATGGGAAGGAATTCGGCCATGGCTTTTTGAAGGAAGCAATCCCGGCATTTGCCTGGAGTGATTGGGGAAACCATGGAAAACCCAAATCTGGATGCCCGGACGGGGATTCGAACCGCCGTCCTCCCGAATGCGAGGCGAGAATGCTAACCTTTACACCGCCACGCTCGGTCAGGCCTTTCTGCTAACAAGACAATGTCATCAGCAAATCGTAGCACACTAATTTTTTTCTCCCTGAAAACTTATGCCACATGGAAATTTTTCTTTTACTTTCTTTATTTCTTCCTCTACATACAAGTTGAATATTAACGGGGATAGATTACAACCTTGTCTCACGCCATTTTCAACTGATGCTTGTCTCTCATTATTCTCTAATTTTATTACAGCCACTTGATTCTTATATAATTTATAAAGTATTCTTCTATCTCGATACTTTAGACCTGACTTCTTTAAAATTTTGAACGTCTTGTCCCACTTAACATTATCAAAATATTTTTCTAAATCAACAAATGCCTTAAAGTATTTTTGTTTTTCTTGATCCGCCCTTCAAGTATTAATTTTAAAGGCAGAATTGCTTCCCTTGTACCGCAATTTTTCCTAAATCCAAACTGATCTTCACCTACTATGTCTTCTACTATCCTTTCCATTCTTCTGTACATTATTCTGGTTAGTAATTTTGAAGCATGTGATGTTAGACTAATGGTGCGATAATTCTCACATTTGTCGGCTTGTGCTTTCTTTCGGAAGTGTGAAGATGATATTTTTTATTAAAATCAGTGGGAATTTCTCCTGTTTCATAACTATTTGGTATCAGCTTGTAATAATCTTTCAATTCCTTCATCTCCTAGGGATTTAAGAAGTTCTGTAGGGATCTCATCAATTCCAACTGCCTTATTTACTTTCAAGTCATTCAGAGCTCTATTAAATTCTGTCCTCAAAACAGGATCTCCTAAGTCATCAATGTTGACATCGCCTTCCTTTTCCATTACGCTATTGTTCAAGGCGTCCCCATCATACAGTTTCTCAATGTATTCCTTCCATCGGTTAGATCTATCGTCTGAGCTTAAAAGATGTTTCCCTATCGGCAGCTTTAATGTTCATACCGCTTTTCTTCATTTCTCCAAAATTCCGTTTGATCTTTCTATATGCCAACATCTACTTTTACCTACGACCATTTCCTTTTCTACTTCTTCACACTTTACTTGTAGCCATTTTTCTTTTGCTATTTTGCATTTCCTATTTACTTGATTTCTAAATTGCCTGTACTGCTCTCTTCCTGCTTCATCCTGAGCATTTTTGTACCTTATTCATCTGATCCATCAGCTCCAAAATTTCTTCTGTGATCCAAGGTTTTCGGGCAGCTTGTTCCCTAAAGCCTAATGTTTCTTTACCAGCTTTCATTATTTCTGGTCTTTAATGCATTCCATTCGTCCTCGGTTGAGCTCCTTTCAGAGTTACTTCTTAGACTCAAGTCTACCATTTCTGTAAATTTTTCTCTTGTGCTAGATTGTTTCAGTTTATTCACGTCTAGTCTGTTCTGCTTACTACTGCTTCCTTATTTGCTTAAATTTCAGCCTGCACTCCATCATTATCAAATTATGGTCAGAGTCTATGTCTGCTCCTGGGTACGCCTTACAGTCTAGAACTTGATTCCTGAATCTCTGTTTGACGGATGATATAATCCAGCTGATATCTGCCTGTATCCCCAGGACGTTTCTAGGTGTATATTCTTCTTGAATGGTTCTTAAACAGTGTGTTTGCCACTACTAGCTTATATCTTTCACAAAATTCTAGCAACCTGCTTCCTCGCTCATTTCTTTCTCCTAGATCAAAACTTCCTATAGTATTCCCCTCTTTTCCTTCTCCCACTATCGCATTCCAATCACCCTTGATTATTAGATTTTCCTCCCCCTTCACATTTTGGATTAATTCTTCAATTTCGGTGTACATTTTTTCTATTTCTTCGTCATCTTCCTGTGACGTTGGCATGTACACTTCTACTAATATGGTTGGGACGGGCTTAGTTTCTAACCTCATCAAAATAATCCTGTCATTACACTTTTCATAATAATTCACCCGTTTCCCTACTTTCTTATTCATTACAAATCCTACACCAGTGACTCCATTGACAGCTTGTGTGCTAATTATCCTGTGTTCCCCAGACCAGAAATCCTGTGCGTTCTTCCATTTAATCTCGCTAATCCCAACAACATGTAACTTAAGTCTTTCCATCTCTCTTTTTAGGTTTTCTAATCTACCTGCCCTATTCAGACTTCTGACATTCCACGATTCGAATCGTAGAATGTTTCTATCTATTCTGATGACTCGTTATTAATATTGAATTATGTAGAATTTAATAATTATATGAATACTGAATAACAGTATTAATGTTTGTTACATGATTTGTAATATTGTTGGGTTTCCACAGACCGTAGTTTGTTAAGTATCTGATGTTGCATAGTGTTGTTATCTTTGCCGCTTGCCAGCTCTGCTGGTCGGGTGGCGATTTTCTTTAGGGCGCCTGCATTGTAGCAAAGCAGAGCTCGGTGCAGTGTATGTGACGATGTTTGCGTGAGCGGAGGTTTTTCGTTCACAAGCTATAATAGCATGTGAATTGTATGGGAAACTTGTTTCATTGTAACATATGAGTCTTAACAGTTGTGTCAATTAACGGTATTAATTAATTTCAATAATATTTCGACCAGAACAGTGAGTTTTTCATTTCTAGACGTTGTAATAACATCTTGCAATTTGTTTGGCAATTGTATTAATACTATCCGAGCAAATGACTTACATGTGTTCAAAGAGGAGAATTTGGGCCATTCTCGTATGAATAACACGCCCTAATCCACTAATAGAGGTGTTGGCTCACAAGTGGCTGACCATTTCCATGGATAATTAGTAGCTTACATATGGCGACGCTACATTAGGATAAATTGTGTTAATTACGAGGTACCATATCACCTTAAACGGCTGCAACTTCTCATGCAGCATCAGCATGTGGCAGATGTAGGATCATCGGAATTAGCGACAAGTATTTGGTAAGTATCATAATCCATACAAAACCAACATCCAGGTCAACATGAAGGAGAAACAGCGTTTGTTTTGCACTGTTAGTTCAGTCAATTATTAGAATCAAATGTAAAATTTGAACAATAAACTGACGATTACATTTTTTGTAAAGAAGTTATTTTAACCGTTTTTAAGGGTTGAAGACAGTTTAATGGTTAAAAGGAATTTTTCCAGTATTAAAATTGTTAAGAGAATTAAGCTGAGCAAAATTGATACGTTTTCAAAAAAAATGTAATGTAATATTTCCACAATTAACAATTAAATATTCAAAGTTAATTTAGTATTTAAAAGCTAGTGAAATCCTTAGTAAAACAGAAAATAAATACAACTTTTTTTGAAAAGGAGGGGAAAAACTATTTATAATTAGTGAAGTGTAGTAGTTAGTTATTTTTTGTATACATGTGCATGATTTGATTCAATTCCTCTGCTGCATCGAGTGGATTTTTGTTGGATTTGCATTTCGTGTACTTTACAGAAACTTCAAAATGTCTGGTTGTAGTAAAGTGGTTTTCCTTCTTGGTTTTCGCGTTCTGTTGATCGTGTTATCTGCGTTGCTGACCGGCGTCGATACTTTATTGTGTGGCTCGTGACCTTGATGCAGTCATTGTAGATCTATTTGGTTGTTTGTGGCCGCATAGTGAAATTATTTGTTTTCAGGGGTCTGGTAATTTGTTTTCGCCATTATGGAAATTAAGTGCAGGAAATTATCAAGAATGAATTCTGGAAGTAGTTTGGGAGAAGATGAAATTAATAATACTGGTTGGGGAACCGATATCTCGGGGATAAACAGTTTCAGTGTTGAAAATGAAAACCGGATTGAAGATTAATGACGGCCGGGTTCAAACTGAATTAAGTGGTCATGGCAATAGTAAGCGGAATAAAGCATTGACAATAGAGCAATTAATAATCATTGGGATAATGAGTTTGGTAATGAAACTAGAAAATGCAAGAAAATCAAGAAAAAACAAAAACCATGAAGTTGAAAGGAAAATTATGTCAAGAAAAATATGTCAAGAAATAAAACGGAAAATTACGTCAAGTCGAGAATAAATAAGTTATGGAAAAGAAGATTACTGACAGAATTCTGATTGAAAGAAGAACACAAGATATGTTTAACAAGAAATATGCTGAAAGAAATAAATGAGATTCCACAAAATTGGAAACAATAGCCAAAAATAAATTTTAATAATTCTCTAGGAGAAAATAATGGAGACACAATGGATGAATGTGAAGAAGAGAGGTGGGATATTTTCTGGTAATTGAAAGCAATGAAGGGATTGTGAATAATTAATTTTTCTTTTGGGGGCAGACTTCAAAACTGTGGAGAAACCAAATCAGGAAGCAGAGAACGCTATATTGTGCGCTGAAAGCTGAAATGAAATTTACGAGCATAAAATGAAGGAAAACGAGCTGAGGAAAATACTGACAAAACTAAAAATTTATTTAAAAATGACGTAGAGGGAACCAAGGTAAAATCAGGGAACGAAATATTAAATAACACGGAAGAAGGTATTAAAACAAGTGAAGAGGATGATACAACTTCAGGAAGCTTAACAAAAGAAGATTCGGAGCATGAAAGTAACAAATGCAACTTTGATTCTAAAGATACTAAACAGATGTTAGCTATAGTAGCGTAGCAGAGGTTGTTAGGCTCACAGCCGCCCAGCTGACTAGTCGCCAGTGTTATGTGTAGCGTTGCCAGGTGTCCCGATTTGAGCGGAACGTCCCGATTTTCGGGGTTCTGGGGACGCGTCCCGATTTACCTCAATAGGGACGCCAAATGCACCGATTTTTTGGCTAAATGATAAAAACCCATCACTCGTAGCAAAAAATAAAATCGCGTGTCACACGTCAGAAACATCACACCCAACTAGCAGTGATATTCACGGCCTATGGTACAACTGATCCCACTAACCTGCCCATTGTGCCAAAAACAGTTTAGCGTATCTCATTGTGGTAAAAATGACATAGCAAAACACCAAAAATGTAATGAACACAAGAAAAAAGAAAGGTGTATCAGTTTAAGAACATCGTTAACAATATTTTTAACACCCATCAAATGTCCACGCAAGAATCTAGAACAAGTGATAGCTGCTTAATTCGCAAAGACGTACATACCAATTGGTCAAGCCCACCTTGTCATTAAATTCATTTCGTTGTAAATCAAAACCTGATCGTACTTTCCATAACGATTCTAAAATTGTTAAGAAATTGTTTCTTGGAAGTGGAATTGCACATAATGGTTTAGCTTCGGCATCTACTCATGAAGCGATGGAAGCTCTTCAGATTGATACATTTTAGTGCTGCTACAGCCGTTTCCAATCACGGTGGTACAAAAAAATTTCCGCTGATGACAAGATTTTACAGCCCAACTACCAATTCAAAAGCTTGAGTTTTATGAAGACACGAATAAAGCTCCATCAGCCACGCATATAAATTCAGTGACACGACTGAAGGAGCACAATATTGATAGTAAACATCCAACTAGTTACTATGCAGACGACGCTGATCTGAACTTCAGTGCCGCAATTCAGATTTTCTAGCTACCGCACCATGATAATGATCAAATTATATCAGAGGGATGTCCTGCACATATTTTTCGTGACTGTATGAGTATGGGTATGAGTAAATTTGAATTGGAGAATTTCATCCAGAAACTGCATATTCATTTCACATACTATGTCAAAGGAGCTCAAACTTTAAAAACACTTTTATGAGAAGTATGAATCTGAATATTTGCTTTCCTGGCATTAATAGCGGTTTCAAACGCGGCAACTGAAAGTAAATTTCCCGGTCTAATATAATTTGGTCTAAGAACTCGAATAATCACTGGAGCATATCAGAGCAGAGATACAAATTAAAATCAGCTTCAATTTGTTTTGTAGGGAATATTATAATTATAAAAAAATCTCAGGTAATGAAATCAAACACTAAATACAATCTTAATAAAAAATTAAATATTGTATACTTATTAACAGAATAAATAAATACTTTAAATTCAACTTGAAAATAAATTATTTCCATAACATTTTGTTACAAGTGATAGTCAACGAGTTTGTCTATTATTATAATAAACCCTACTGATGAATAAATAACACCAAAACAATTGAATGTTTTGAATATTTATTGAACTCCCGAACGCGTTTCACTTCTTTTGCAGAAGCATCTTCAGCGTGTTCTCCTGGTAATTACGTTCAGATGTTACAAATTGGTTTTGTACAGTGGAACTATTTTCTAAATTATAATCTACTTACATTTTACGGTCTATTGCATTTACGTACTTATGCTCCACTCTCAGCAGCAGTGATTTATTCTTTCTTTGTGAGAAGTGATTCATTTTCCAGATGGTTACTAAACTGGTGATTATCCCCGGAATGGTATACCAGTATATTTTCGGAATACGCAGAAGAATTTTTTTTTTAATCTGCTTAACGTCTCTCTAACAGCGAGGTCTTTATAGACGGGAAAGGATGGGGGGCAAGGAATGGGAAGGAATTTTGCCATGGCCTTTTGAAGGAAGCATCCCGGCATTTGCCTGGGGGTGATTTGGGAAACCATAGAAAACCCAAATCTGGATGCCCGGACGGGGATTCGAACCGCCGTCCTCCCAAATGTGAGGCCAGAACGCTAGCCTTTACACCACCACGATCGGTCAGTAGAAGTAGAACCATTTCTGTTAGATATATTTCGTAAATCTTTAGAAGAAAGAAAAGTACCTTCTAACTGGAAATTAGCCGACCCCGGCAGCGTAGGGGTAGCGTGCTTGCTTCGCGTTACAGGGGTCGCCGGTTCGAGTCCGGCCGAGGGCATGGGTGGTTTTAATTAAATGTTGCTTTGTCTTGTGTCGTCCTTACAGAATATAGAATACAATCACACTGAAATGAAATGTCTGCATTGTAACAGAAACACGCACGTTGTGCTGGTTGTATGGGTAACATGGCCAAATGCCATTTAAAAAATAAAAATAAAAACTGGAAATTAGCACAGGTGATTCCTGTTTTCAAGAAAGGTGACCTAGGAATTTTCGACCCGTATCTCCAACATCTGTTTGCAGTAGAATTCTGGAGCATGTCATATGCTCTAACGTTATGAAGTTTCTAGATGAGAACGAGTTACTTACGGCAAACCAACACGGATTTCGGAAGAACAGTTCTTGTGAAACGCAACTGGCCTTATTTTCGCATGACGTAATGAAATTTATCGATGCAGGTCATAAGTTGATGCAATTTTCTTGGATATTCGGAAAGCTTTTGACTCTATACCATACAACCGACTTTTAGCGAAGATTCGAGAGTACGGTATGTCGGATCAGATTTGCAAATGAATACGCGATTTTCTAACTGGTCGGTCTCATATGTCGTTGTTGACGGGAAAGCCTCTTCTAAGCTAGATGTTACTTCGGGCGTTGCTCAAGGAAATGTAATAGGACCCCTTCATTTCCTAATTTTTCTAAACGATCTTAGTGAAAACGTTAATTGCAGGATGCGATTGTTTGCTGATGATGCACGTGCTCTAAGGTTTGCTTAGAAATTCAGCGTGATATGGATGTTATTTCGGAATGGTGCCATAAATGGCAGCTTACGCTTAACTGCAAAAAGTGCAAGGCAATGCAAATAAGTAATAAAAAGACCCCGTTTGCTCACGAGTACAAACTTAACAATTCAGTTGTTAACACGGCGGATTCTCTGAAGTATCTAGGCGTAACAGTACACAGAAACCTGAAATGGGACTTGCACATAAATTCCGTCGTAGGATTCACAGGTCGTATTTTGAGAAGTTGTAATGCTCATACAAAGGAAATAGCATACCAAACACTAGTGCATTTGCATTTCTGTTGTGGAATTTGGGATCCGTATCGCAAGGGATTGGTTGACATGTTAGAGAAAGTACAGAAGAGAGCTTCTCGATTCGTGACTGCTAGTTGACAATCCTTTACGACAGTGTCACAGAATTGATACGTAGGTTGGGCTGGCATTGTTTGGTGGACAGACGTCGTCTTTTTCGTTTGAATTTGTTGTAGAATATGCGAAAATCATTCATTTACGAGTGTAATGATATAGTTCTTCCGCCAAACTATTTAGGTCGCAATGACAGGAGGGATAAGATTAGAGAAATATGATGCCGTACTGATACTTTTATGTATTCTTTCTTTCCTCGTTCTGTACGGGATTGGTATGCACAGTATTAGGATTGGTGCTTAGCACCCTCTGCCACTCACAATATTTGTGAATTGCAGAGTATAGATGTAGATATAGAATCCCAATATTGTTGATCTTCCGTCCCGATTTATAACAACCTGGACCTGGCAACATTAGTTACGTCTGTACGGAAAAGCGCTCAAATTGTTTGAATGTCTCAGCAGATCACAATGAATTTGAAAGCAGGGATGATGTAAGCAACTTTAATTCTAATGGAGTAAGAGAAGTTGTAACATGACGCGCTGTCGCCACGTTACAAGGTGCATTTTTATTATATATGTCATAATGTTAAGTAACTTACATAAATCTTGGGCGACCACCTGAATAGATTTTTGTTGTAATTTTATAAAGTACGCAAGATTCCAAGTGAGGACTGTAATGAAATGGTGAACATACAGTGTATCTTAGTAAAGCGAAAATTCAAGAATTATTGAGCTATGTAGGCTTGAAGCTAAGCTTGGTCTTCCCGAACCTTGGCGACAGGACGTCGCGGATTTGGGGTTTGCCGGACCACACACTCTGCTCCATGGGGATGGGTCACTCACCCGGCGGGAAATGTCTGCCGCCCGACACTCGAATGTGCTCTCACCCCAGCGAACTTAGCCGAATATGTCCGACCTCTGTTAAATACGCTGGGCGAATCACATATCGGGGATATTACGTGACATTAGGTGCCGACCTGAAGATCCAATCCAAATGATCGTATAACTTAAAATCCTGGGAATTTCTGTTATATGTGAGCTTCGATACTACAAAGGGGCGGAGCAAGAAGTTGCCTCGTGGACCGAAGAGCGAGGAGCTGGACATTCTGCCTGCGATTCTAGTCGAGTCTAGTCTGAGGTGGACTTGGAAAGTTGGCTTCTCTCGCCAACTGCCGTTGTACGATTTCTGGCTGCCAGCTTGCCTTGCTGGAGCAGGCTTGTCACAGCGACACCGCCAGTAATGCGATGACGCGCATTGTCAGACCAGTGATGCTTGTAGCTGACTTGTGAGATAATCTCACATATCGTGGGACCGCTCCAGTCACCGCAGACATCAGACGCAGAACTACAATGGTAACTTATTACGACTGATTGTGCATTCCGTGAAACAGAACCCTTAAACGACTTTGAGAGGATAGATCCATGTTCTCACTTTGTAATTGTAAAAACCCCTGAGCTAGCGGCATAATTTGCCAGAACTAGTTATTTTCGAATGATATATTGTTCGTTCGTGGCACCCATGATTGTCTTTTTAAGTGTAAAGTCAGAGTATTATGATGCCTTTGTCTGAGGTCGTCATAACTTGTATTTTTCATTGTTTCCAGTTGTCATTATTTCTTGCATTTTGATTTTGAGATATATTTAAAAGTAAATATACAATTGTTTGCTTGCTCATGACGGCTAATTGTACCTCTGAGCGTTGCTTTGATGATTTTGCCAATTTGTGTTAATGTTAACGGTAAATTCGCTCAGACTTGTAATCGCCAGTGATAAGAAAATAAATGTCATCTTGTGACAATTTTTCCTAAATTCCAACTAACGTCGAGATTCTTGCAAAATTAATAAATTTTCACTCCTTAATAAAAATTAAGATTAAAAATCCACAATTATTAATCATAAAGGTATGAAAGATAATTGTAACGTAGTTTGCCCACCAAGGCATCCACTACAAAGTGTGTACTCAAGAGCGGGATGATTTTGAGGAATGCGGGGGCCAGAAGACGAGCAATTTGAGATACTATGGAAATAAATGAAAGACGAGAGCTGAATACAGTAAGAAGAAGTAGTAGAAAAAAAAATAATTTGAATTTATGGAGGAACACGAATTATCCGAAAGAAAAAATTTCTATCGGAAAAAAACACGATGGAAACCAAGGAGGGATTTATGCAAAGAAAGGGAGAATGTCGTTAAGGTCAAATTAAAATACAAGCCCTCAGAAAATCAACAGAAAATGCTTGAAAGGAGTTTCCCGATTTTGACAGTGAGTTTTGGTCGACAGGTAAAGTGTCAAAGTATGTACTGTACGATCAGGAATGCGAGTCGATAATAGAACGAGAAGATTTGAATGTAATGTGATGAAATGAAACGAAAATGGAAAATCTAGAAGTGGAAGTTTTTCGCAAAAAAAGAAGACGAAAATGACGGAGGATTTGTGCCTGGATATGACAGCATTTCAAAAAAGTTAAATACGGAATATGAAAAAATAGATCGACGTACAGTATGATGAATAAACGGAGTTAGATACCAAAAGGATCAGCAACGAATGATTAATGAGAAGCGACGTACATGAAAAAGAAGATTTTTTTTGTGAATAACGAATCACGAGAGATACGAAGAATAAAGAATAAAATGTTGATATATTTGAAAGTAAGATATTGAAATAAGCAACTATAGGAGATATTTTAGTCCATGGAGGCACATTAAAATTGACGATCAGATGTTACGTACGTAGAATCTGGATCTTAAATGTATGAATTTGGAAACGAGAAGATAATGAGTATTGAAAGTAAGGAATGAGATCATGGCTTTTTGTTATTGCCATGAAGAAGCAAAATCAACGGTAAAGAATCCATTGCACCAGCGGTAGCGCAACAAATATTATTATTACTATTAACAATGAACCAGACTGAGAACAGGAGGCACCAAATTATTTATTTTATTTGTCGTAAGGCTAAGCAACTAATGTAATAAATATAAACATATACAACCACAAAAACGTTGGTAGCATTTACAAACTGATGTCTGGTTGTTGCAGCCATGCTATGAAGGAAGTTGTAGCGCTGAAAACATCTTGAAATGTTCCTCAGATGGCATTCCTTGATGATGTACTCCACACTCTGGGAAGGTGCTCCGCAGTCACAGACAGGAGAATCCTGAAATCCCGAGGACATGATGATGAATGAGAAAGCAGAAGAAATAAAAAGAGAGCATGACAAAAGCAACAATTCCGTTCGAGTTAATTTGTGAAATTTGATTCTGGTGAAAACGAAGCAAAACACGTATTATTTGAATTTTGATGTTAAGAAGATTTTCAGTATTTACTGGGGACTGATTTTTGTAAAGTTAATGAAAACCAAACGTAAATGCTTGCTTACGGACATATAAGAGTAAATATTGTACATTTTAGCAGCCAAGTAAACTGATATGGACAGTCATATTATATATATATATTTATTTTGTATAATATTGAGGAAGTGAGTTGGAAAGTAGTGAAGTGCGTTTACCAACTTCATTTTTACTATAAATTCATATTTTGAGGACTCAGAAGGATAGTGATTTTTTTAAAAATTTAGTTAATGTTTGCAGGGCCGGCGCAAGGAATTTCGGGCCCGGGGTAAAATTGGCGACCTTTTTTTTTTAGCTCTACAAACTGGCTGGAAGACAATGGGTGGATCTAGGTTTCATGGTCTGAGGGCCCCTACAATCAGTATTCGGGGGCCCCCCATCAGCCAGTGGGCCCGGGTACTTTTGACCCGCTTACCCCTCCCTAACGCCGGCCCTGAATGTTTGATAGTATGCAGCAAGTTAATTGGACACAATGTGACCCTGATAATTTTCATTTGAACTATAATGTTACATTTCATGCATTTTGAAAAATTATTGCAGTGTGTCGGACAATGTGTATGAACATTCCAACAAATGAACAGATGGTTGCAACTTCTTATTAACTATCTCGTATTGTGAGGGCAAATGGTACACTATCACTAAACTCCAATAACTTTTTATTATTATTAATTTATTATAATTACTATTGAATTATATATAATTTACTAATTACAAGTATACTGAATAACTGTATTAATGTTTGTAACTTGATTTATGATATTGAAAAATGTATGGGAACCTTGTTTCAGTGTAACATAAGCATCTTAAAAGTTATGACGGTAAACAGTATTAATTAAATTCAATAATATTTCGACTACAACAGTGAAGTTTTAATTTCTAGACGTTGTAATAGGGCCTTGCAATTTGTTTGGCGGTTATATTAATACTATCCGAACAAATGACTTGCATGTGTAGAAAGAGGTGAATCTGGGCCATTCTCGTCTAAATAACACCTCGTAATCCACTAAGGGGGCTTTCATAAATTACGTGAGGTGAAATAGGGAGGGGTGGGGGCAGCGTAATCTCGCCAAGGTTTTGTGAAAAAATTATTGGACTGTAGAGCAAAAAAAAAAAGGAAAGGTCTACAAATTTCACGAAAGTCGATTTTAGGGGGTTTTTCGTCGAAAAGAAAGGTCTCCAAAAGTTTTTAGGGCGATTTCTAGGGGGGGGGGGGCTCACGGACGAGCTATCACCAGAAAGGGGGGGGGTCCGGACATGCGGAGAAACACCTCACGGTATTTATAGATGCCCCCTAATGGAGGTGTTGGCTCACAATTGGCTGACCAATCATTTCTATGGATAATCCCTTCCTATCTTTTGCTAAACTCTTCATCTCAACATACACCTTTCAATCCACGTCCACAATTAACCTCTTCATATATTTTAGTCTTTGTCTTCCTCTGGAGTTGCTACATTCGACTGTTCCCTCTACTAACTAATTAACCAATACACCAATACCACATGTCTCAGAATATTACCCACGATCCTGTCTCTTCTACCTGTTACCGAGAGTGGTTGGTCAGTGGTTAACGGTCTGGCCTCGCATTCGGGAGGACGGTGGTTCGAATCCCTGTCCGGGCATACAGATTTGGGTTTTCCATGGTTTTCCTAAATCACTCCAGGTGAATGCCGGGGTGCTTCCTACAAAAGGCCCTGGACGAATTCCTTCCCGTTCCTTGTCCCCAGTCCCATCCTGCCGCTAAAGACCTCAACATTGACGAGGCGTAAAGCAATAAGTAAAAAAAATAAATCTTCTTTCTGTTAGACTCTTCCACAAACTTCTCTCCTCACCCACCATTTCCAAAACACGCTCATTTAGTACTTCATATTTCCATTTAATTTTCAGTATCCTTCTGTAAAACCACATATCAAATGCTTCAATTTTCCTTCTTTCTGGTACGTCCATGTTTCGCTACCATAAAGTGCTGTGCTCCACACACAGAGTTTTAAAAGTTCTTTCTGAGTCCTAAATCAATATATGAAATTCTCATTTTCACGAAGGCTCTTTTTGCTAGTGCTGTTTTGTTTTTAACATCATTCCCACTTCGGCCATCAGTTTTAATTTTATTTCTTAAATAATTCTCCTATCGCATCCGGTCTTATTTTTATATTTAATCTATTAATATTGCTATCATTTCTGATACATTTCATCACATTTGTCTTACTTTGGTTTATATTTTGATCATAATCTTCCTTCAGTATTTTGTTCACACTATTCAGTATCTTCTTAATATCCTCATATCGTTCTGCCTACAGGGCGATGTCATCAGCATATCGTAGCATACTGATTTTTCTCCTCTAAAACTTATGCCACAATAAATTTCTCTTTCATTTTCTTTTGCTTCTTCTAGATTTAAGTTGAATAATAATGAGGATAGACTACACCCTTGTCTCACACCCTTTTTAACTGATGCATGTCTCTCAGGATTCTCTACTTTTATTATAGCTACTTTATTATACGCTGCTTACGTCTGTTTAAAGTGTTAGCGTGCATCCCAACTGCAGATGGAGACGTTGCAAAATCTGTTGTTTGATATTTTAGGTAGCAATGTGGTGTGCCATTAGCCGGGGACAGGTTTTTGCTTTCGAAGATAGGGAGGAGAGAGGACCGGGAATGCGCCTGTCTAGATGTTTATCTGCGGCCTCACACAATGACCGCTCGCTTTGTTGGGAGGGTCAGGAATTCCGACGCACGTCGCAGCTGACACTGCTTGTACACAGGACCTGCGCTCCAAATGGAACGATTATGCCGCGGCCCGGGAGGTAAGGAGGGGACCTTCCTGCCCACTTGCAGCTGTCGTTTTAAAAGATTATGTCACGCTTTTCTTACTGGAGACGGCCTCCTTTAAACGTTTCCTTTCGATATTTGAGCACCTATATTCAGCAAACAATAGTGCCCTTGCAAATATAAAAACAGTGTATTCTTTAATCTTTTGAAGTTTATTATAATTGATTACATATTCAATTTCCTGGCGTGTTTAACTGCATTTGACGGTGTGAAACCAGTAGGTGGAAATCCATGTTAAGTATGTAGATCAGGGGTGGCCAACCCAAATGAGCTTGCGGGCCACTTTGGAAATGCATCATAACTCCGACGGCCGCACATTAAATTATATATCCCCATATTTTATTTAGACCCACTATAGACATTTTTTGGAGTAAAAAACTGAAATATAATGAGTTATTACTATTCTGTTTACTATTATTCTCATATGTAAGCATAGATAAAATAATAATAATGATACTAAACGCACATTGTAATGAATATATACAACACTAAAAGTGATATATAAAAAAGCTATAAATATAAATGAAATAAATTTTGAAAATAGGATACACAAAGAATGTATATTTTTTAATACATTGATTTTCACTACTTTGGCCATTATAAAATAAATATATTTTGTAAAAGTGTGATGAATCTCGCGGGCCAGAAAAATATTCAAGGCGAGTTGGCCACCCCTGATGTAGATCTTCCTCTCCCGTGTGTTGATCGCATCGGTTTCATTTCATTTTACTGATACTTTTTCAGAGATAGAGCCAAATTTATAGCTATCACTCTGAAAATAGTAATAGTTTCCGTATTCCTCTACGCTCCTGGAAATGATTATACTCAGCACTGTAAGTTTGCGGTACCGTTCTGGCTTGGCACTAGTATAACAGATTAAGTTAAAACCTTTATGATACTAACAATTTCCGTTTATAGTAAACATTTCTTGTTACTTTACATTCTTAATTTAAGTGGACGCTATCCCCTAGAAGACAGCCTTGTAGATACTGTGAGCGTAAAACAGAAGCTAATTGCAGAAAACTCCTTGTAAAGTGTATGCTGAATTTGTGTATTGTTTCATAAGCGTTTCGTTGAAAACTATCTTATGTATAATATTCTCATACGAAATATGGAAACTTAAGTCTTGAGTAACTTGAATAAACTTAGTTATTATTATCATTAGTACAAAGATATTTCATCTACAGTGTGCTAAATAAATGTGTACAATGTGTTAGGTGGTAACGGTACCCATCAAAATAAGACCAAAAAAAAAATCTAAAAACAATTGGATCGCAAACGCATACTATCGGAGCTAATAACAGGTCCGACCGTCCACGGTTAAGAAGGCCTCATCCCTTGGAAGCGTCCATTAATTACGTGAGATGAAATTTGGGGGCGGGGGTGGGGGAGTCTGGTGAAATCTCACGAAACTTTACCAATTTGATAAAAAGGTCTACAAATGACGCAAAAGTCGATTTTAGGGGGGTAAAAACCGACTTTAGGGAGGTATAACCACCCTTGGGAGCATTCGTAGGGGGGGGGGGGGAGGGGTTCTCCGTAAAAATCTCACGTCATTTTACAGGGGGGGGGGAGATCGGATCAAAAATCATGTAATCTCATCAGAGAAAAAGGGGGGGCGGAATTTCAGAAAAACACCTTAAGTAATTCATGGACGCCCCCGTTCGACGTAAGGAAAGACGCACTCTTTGAAACTATTCTGGCTAGCAGGTTGATCGTGTACGTCATGACATGCATTGAAAACGTACAGGACCAGCTAAGACTATTTCTGAGAGTGCCTGATTTTTTACGCTGAAGGGTTGAGGTATCCTTTGCCGTGGATGGGCGTTGCATTGCGGACCTTTTATTAACTCCGAAAGTATGCGTTTGCGATCCAATGTTTATTAGACATTTTTGTCTTATTTTGATGCAGACTATCACCTCCTAAAATATTTTACACGTTTTTAGCATATCTGAATAATTCTGATTAATACAAAATGTGTATTAACTACTTTTTCGAGATACTTCTAATCGGAAGTTACAGCCAGATGCTAAAAATACAAAATGTGTATCACTATAAAAGTTACATATGATACAATGTACCGCAAAAACAGAAACATAATAATGTTCATATACGATAGAAGAATACGCCTTGAATATCAGTTTTACATCAATGATTACATCCATTAACTTTCATTTTGATGTTCGGTGGGTTTGTTACTAAACCAAGCGTCCACGGTAGTGAAATGTAGCAGCTGGAATCTGTGGTAATAATTATTATAAACGTTCAAGCTTCTAACCCAGTCAAGAATTACTTGAATGCAGAATTCTGAGAATTGATTACTTGGAGTTTACTATAGCAGATACAGAGATTCCATTGGAAACATCTACATCGAATATAAATAGCATTTTAGCCTATCAATAATATCGGGTTAAACGCATTGTCCTGGCAGTTGCTTAACTAAATGCAATTGTTATTAAGGAATGATCATAACCCTAAAAATTATATTTTACTGTAACAGCGATATCACTGTACAGAATGTATGAAAAAGCATCTAAATCGACTAAATACAAATAAATAAAAAGCAAATAACAATTAATATATTATTTTAAACTCTACACATACCTTTCTTAGTAAATGATTACTGCCAATGCGTTTTAATTTTTTATTCATTTACTTCAGCTATTTTTAATTTTCTATTTATACCAATTTATATTTACACTTCACTTCAGCTATCAGTAACTTAGCTTGATTATTGTAACAGCATTGCTCCCTGGAGTAAAGTGTAAATATAAATCAGTGTTAATGTGTGGGGGGCATCCATAAATTACGTGAGATGTTTTTCCGGATTTCCGGACCCCCCCCCTCTCTGGTTAGACTTCGTGAGATCTGGCCCGACCCCCCCCCCCCCAATCTGGTCCGTGAGACCCCCTTCCCCCTACAAATCACCCTCGCAACTTTTGGAGACCTTTTTTTAAAATTTTGTTAGCTCCTCAGTCGAACAATATTTCCAAAATCTCACGTGAGATTTCCGTAGACACCCCCCCCCCCCGTTGGTGAGATTTCGCCGGACCCCCCCATTTCACCTCCGGGGGCATGAGAGCTGTTTTTCCTGATTTCCGGACCCCCCCCCCCCTCTGGTGAGACGTCGTGAGACCTGGTCCGACCCACCCCACCCCCTCCCCTCTAGTGAGATCTGACCTTTTTTCCTTACGTCTCACCCTTCCAAAGCCAGTTACACCCTCACTTTACGACGAAATAACCCCCTAAAATCGACTTTCGCGTCGTTTATACACCTTCCAAAACCTCACGTGAGATTTCCGTTGACCCCCCCCCCCGTCCCCCTTGGTGAGATTTGGTGAGATTTCGCCGGACCCCCCTCCCCCCTATTTCACCTCACATCATTTATGAACGCCCCCTAATCACGCTGAAGATGCTTCTGTGAAAGTAAAACGCTTTCGGTAAACAAATAAACAATAGAAAAATTCATTTGCATTGACAGTAGTACTTTGTTATGTACTAATATGGGAATGAAACAATTTTACGTAATCCTCTCGCTTTGAATGAACATTGTTGGTGTTGACGATACGGCGTCGTTGGTGCCGAATTACACAAAATCTTCGTGGAATCTTAATTGTTTCTAGGAATGTTTTGTATGGTTTGGATGTTTGCAGCTCTGCACTCGGTGAATAAGTATTCCGGGCGTGTGCCATTTCCTCATCCGAGTGGAAACCGGGAGTCAGCTGTGTGCGCTGCTAAACTTTTCCCGTATGCATGAGAATCAGTGGCATCGATCTCCAGCATTTCCTTGGTTGCGACAGGAGTCACGGATGTCAGGAAATTCTTCTGCAACTACAGAGAAATCTTGCGAGTGTTCACTAGTGTCGTGGCCCTGCTGCAAATAAATAAATACATGTTTTCATACATTCGAATAGAGTTTGCTACAATGCCGTATGCATACAAATAAGGTTTCTGAACAGGACTGCAATGTGGTAGCAGAAAGAGAAAAGAAAAATTCATACTTTGCTGTATCTCTCCCTTTCTCTCTCTGCATCGTCCTGTGTGCAGGCGTGGGTTGGCGAACGAGTGTTTAAATTTCGTAGCCAAAGATTAAATTACTGTACAGTAGATTTTCACATGCACTGTATGGGTGCTATTAGATGTCAGTATTCTACTGCCAGACAAAAACGTAAAAAATAAAATTACCCGTAATTTTCGAGGAATATGCATATCACTTGGTTAATTTCATTCGTTTCTAGCAAATTTTGGATAGTGTTTAGAAGAGATGTAGCAATAATATATGTTAGTTAAAATCTAATTTATTTATAGGCATCAAGGAAAATTTTGAAACACAACAATGAATCAAATACTCGGTACTGATGAAGCATACTGTTCTTGCTGCATTCGTAGAGGTAAGGCATTATTTAATAATTATTTTCTACTGAAGGTGAATAAAATTAGGGCGAGAGCTGTTTGATACACTTAGAAAGAACATTAAAGTCAGAAACCACAGGGAATTAAACATCCCGTTTGGTATTACATTCTGAGGAAAGGTTGATTTTATTATTATTAATAATAATTGAGATGCACTAGTGAAAATTTCACCACAGAACTTAATGTACACTATGACGTGAATTTTTACTTTAAATACTTTCACTGAGTGATTTAAATGGTTCAGCATCTACTTCGATAGTTTAGTCTGGTCCCTTACACCTTTACCTAAAACTGGAAACTTTACTACTCACGTGTGTCTGACGTAAAGTGATAGTTTATGCTCATGGTAATCTCTTCACTTCAAAATGATACTCCTAATACTTCTACAATATCTGTCAAGGTTTCATGACCAATTTATGCCTTAAACAACCCACCATTCCTTCCACACTCCTTCTGACTTTTAGTGACCTCCAACCCACCTCCTTCATCATATCACTTTTTTTTGTTTTTTTCTGTGGTAATTTACAAAATCAGATCTATAACTAAAACTGTGGACTTCCGTAGAAGAGACTAGCTTCTTTATTTTCAAGAGAAAATATGTCTGGAACATGTGGACACATTGTTAAGGTTTGATACGATATAACAGTAAATTATATTTCTATATATATGTGTGAGTTTAGCATGCTCTGCCTAAATTCTGCATTTTGTGTACTTCCAGACATTTAATCGATTAATAGTTTCTTCACTATTGCAGTTACGTAATCCATATCATATTGCTTTCAGTTTTCGGCAGATTTTATCCATTGCTAGTCCTACTGTATTACGCCGATGGAGGAAACTGCATGTAACCGTCAATCCATGTACGTATTAGCTTTAATCATGCTTTTAAAAAAAATGGTTTTCGACCTTACAGCCCCTAGGTCAATTCTGTGTTTCTTATTATTTTACTCTACTGTATTAAACTCACCCAATATTACTGATAGTCAGAAGTGAGAGAACATGGCAGATCGGACATAACACTTAATTAAAAACACCAATGTCTTGGGCCGGACTCGAACCGACAACCTCTGCAAAGCGAAGACAACTCACTAGCACCGTTGACGGAAATTTTTTGTATTTGTTATTTCAAATGCGTACTTCTCTAGTGTAGAATAATAAATAATTTTTATATATTTACCGATAACTGCCCAAACATTTTAACAGGTTTGTTGGCACATTGCAACGAGAAGAGAGCTCACCTCGTTTCCTAGGCTACTACATTTTCAAAATTTTTCTAGTTCTATTTATCAAAAATCTAATTTCAACGAATATTAGTTTCTTCTTTATCTTTTAATAGGTAAGAGCATTCTTCTTTATATTTTACCTTATTGTATTTTTCGCATAATATTTTGAATGCCTCTAATATTCATAGAGCTATTTAACTAATGAAAAAGTACTTATATAATCTTTACGTCTCATCGATATCGAGGCCATTCGAGGTGGGAATGACTAAGCGCAAGGAACTGGAAGGAAATCGACCATGACCTTTTGATGGAATCATGCCGGCATTCACCTGGAGTGATTTGGGGAAACCATGGAAAACACAAATCTGGATGGCCGGAAATAGTTTTATATTCAGAAGCAATTAACGAATACCTGGTATGTAAGTGTTCAATCTGTTTATCAAGAAATCGGGTAAAATTTATTGCATTTTTTTTTTTTTTTTTTTTTTTTTTTTAGAGAAAGGGGTGAGAGCTTGTCTCGGGTATAAAGTGCTAGGACCGAAAACGCTACCTCCTGTTCCAATTACACATTTTACATCCTCGGATAGTGGCTCCCGCAAACAGCAAACAATAAGAACACAGGACTTCAGGTTGCAGCCAGCACGTAGACACAGTTTTGTACGAGTAACGAGCTCCAGTACTATGTCCAAACAAAAAGCATGAAAATTGTATAATGATGTCAAAACACCTTTTCCCTTGTCTATCACCTTTGTGCACTGCATGTGACATATTGCGTTCCAGTAAGAGATGTAAGGAAGGCAATTCGTGTGTGGCTTTCGCCACGGGTAAAACAATTATGAAGCTTTCTGCTTGCCTAATACTACTGTTATCGTTGTTAGGCTGTAGCCTCATTCATTCAGTTATTAATCTGTTAGCAGGGGCTACTTTATCAGGTTTAAGTATGGAAGTAAGATTGAAAAATTGTCTATTACGAGGTTCGTCTCCAGTCAATTGCTAGGGAATGGAAACAGTCTCTTACTAAAGTTACCAATATAAATCTAGTATCACCTCAAATCGTTAGGCGGACGTTTGTTGGAATACATCAATATTTAGAGTCTTTAGCAGTAAACCATGTTTATTTTTGTTTCTAGTCATTGTTTCAAGCCGAATAACACTCTATGATAAAGTATCTGTGTTACAATTATCCATTGTGGTCTCATTTCAGCATAGAAGCTATACGAGTATATTTTGCTGTGGTAACTCAGTCCACACAATCTATTACGAAATACTTCCTAATCGCAGTTGCTAGTGTTCTACCTTAAAGACTGCCCTTTTGAGAGCATAAAAAGTTTCCATTTATTGGCTTCCGTTCCAGTGAATGCTTAGCTGCGTTTCTAATCGTCAAAGGTAGGCAGCGATGTATAAGTTTCCACCCATGGGAAAATGAGTCAATTTAATATTGGGATCCGTCCAGTAATAGTTGCGTAGAAATATTTGCCTCCAGTAGATTACACCTGAGCTCAGTTTGCTAATAAAGTAAGATTTATTTGTCATCACACCAAGATCCTTATAGTCTGAGGATTATTTTCCCGAAGTTATTATAAAAGGTATCTGAATTTTAAATTACAATCATGTCTCCTTTGTATTGTCATCTATAGAAAGTTTTACTGAAGCCGAAATAATACACTACACTCATTACATTTGCTCAGCAACTGTTTTTTTTTTCCATTTTTTACTCAAGATAAATTTTTATTTTCAATGTTACCTCTCAATGGAAACTATGAATCTCCATAATTAAAAAAGGTAAAGTATTTATGGCCCACTTCATTAAATTTATACCGTAACAAATATTTAGGGTATGTGCATCGAACCCAGTACTCAACACATGGTGGATGTTGTTGAAATAAACAGGGAATCAATGGTTAAAGTTCATCAGAGCCATCATATTCCAAAAAGCCATTTCAGGCTGTATATGAATTAGACTTGTTTCCTTCTTTTTGCTTAGATTAGTTTTTAAGTTTGTATTTCAAGAAGGCTATTCCGACATGCAGACAATAACTGACTGATTATAAAAATACTGTCGTTATTTTGCATCATAGCCAATACTTTAAGTTAATCAACAAAAAAATTTCTGTGTTTAGCAATTAATTACAACTTCTTCAACCAAAAGTAAATGTAAAACGAAATTCCACCGTTCCATCTCAAGCTCATCATTTCAGATCGAGCGCGGTTGGTGAGCGGTAACACTAAGGTTTGTCATTCGGAAGGACCTGAGTTAAACTACCCTTTCGGCCACCCAGATTTCAGTTTTCTATGATTTCTCGAAACCATTCCAGGCAAATGTCAGATTGGTTCCTGCAAATGACCACAGTCATATTCCTTCCTGATCCTTACCCCTCCCTCCCATCCTCTCCCGCCTGTAATGACATTGAGAAGCTTAGAACCCGAGGGAAATAAAATGAATTTTGACTTGTTAGAGGAAGATGAGGACTTAATCCCTTACGGGACAGTCTCCTTGCAATATCATGGTTGGAAATTTGTTATCAAATAATGACTTGCTGGCAGTCACCAATATCCTGATTGAGAAGTTCTCTAGCAGCTTGTGCGGTCCATCATTTTGTTACCCGTTACTTCATTCTACTTGGGGCTTTACATATTGTCATCGTGGCGGATCTGCCGTTGGTAAGGAATGGAAATTTATAGTCTATAGTGAGGAAACAGTGAACAGCCGAAGGTTGGATTACAGGATTAGATTCTAACCTGAATCCACCAGAATTCTAAGCCCAAAATTTACCATTCATTCATCAAGACTGTTCCGCGATGGGTAAACTCATGTTCCATTTATTTGTTTTGAGGTACTATTCTTGACTTGTTTTTAGCATTTCTTAACATTACAGTCTACAGTCTTTATAATTTTTTTGCTTTTATCAGTCTCTTGGCTGGTTTGATGAAATCCTCTATCCCTACCTATCTTGTGTTAACCTCTTCATCTCAACATACCCCTTACAACCTACGTCCTCAATTATCTACTTTATATATTCTTATTTCTGTCTTCCTCTAGAATACTTTCCTTCGACATTTCCCTCCACTAAGAAAATTAACCGATTTACTATTAACAATAATAATATTGAATTATACAGCGTTTACTAGTTCCAAGTATACAGAAGTAATAATGTTCGTAACTTGATTTGTGTTACTGATGAGTTTCCACAGACCTTAGTATGTTTAGTAATGGGGCATCCACAAATTACGTGAGCTGTTTTCCCGGATTTCTGGACCCCCCCCCCCCCTGGTGATATTTCGTGAGATCTGGCCGCACCCCCCCCCCCCTTGGTGGGATCTGGTCCGTGAGAACCCCCCCCCCTCCCCTAGAAATCGCCCTGGAAACTTTTGTAGACCCTTATTTTATTTTTTTTAGGTCCCACCCTAACTTTTTTGACGAAATACCCTCCTAAAATCGACTTTGGCACAAATTGTAGCCCATTTTTTTGGCTCTACTGTCCCCAAATTTTTCGCAAAATGTAATGTGAGATTTCCGTAGACCCCCCCCCCTCCACCCTGGTGAGATCTGGTGAGATTTCGCCGGACCCCCCCCCTATTTCACCTCACGTAATTAATGGATGTCCCCTAACCGGTGTAGCATAGTGTTGTCGTATTTAGGTAAAAATCTTTTAGGCCGACCAGCACAGCTATGCGGTTAGTGATTGTTGATTGGGCGCCTGCATTTTAGCATAGCAGGACGCAGGACAGTGTGTTTACCCCGATTGGAGAAGGTTATATGGTGCGAGTGCAGGCTTTTCGTACACAAGCTAAGCTTGCGAAATGTATAGGAAACTTGTTTTACTGTAACATAAGTGATTTAAAAGTTGTTTCAATGAACGGTAGCAATTAAATTCAACAATATTATGGCCAGAACATTAAGTTTTACATTTACAGATGTTGAAATAACACCTTCCAATTATCGGTTTGCATGTGTTGAAAGAGCAGAATTTACGCTGTAATCCACTAATGAAGAGGGTAGCTCCCAACTGGCTGACCATTTATGAGGAAAGTTAGTAGCTTTCAAACTTGTGCTACCCTCCTCATCACAACCTACGTCCTCAGTTATCTGCTTCATATATTCTAATCTCTGTCTTACTGTAAAGTTCCTACCTTCGACTGTTCCCTCCACTAACAGATCAATCAATCCCACATGTCTTAGAATATGACCAACAATCCTGTCTCATCTTTCTGTTAGACTCTTCCACAAACTTCTTTCCTTGCCCACCATTCCCAAAATATGTTCTGAACTAAAAAGAGTTTTCTCATCAGCAGCGTTAATGTTATTGCATTTTTTTTTTCATTTCTCCTAAATTTTGATTGAGCTTCCTATATGCCACCTCTACTTTGCCTACGACCATTTGCCTTTTTACATCTTCACACTTTTCTTGCTGCCATTTGTCTCATTTAGTTGTGGTTATAGCACTCTTCCTGGTTCATCCTGAACATTTTTGTGCATTCTCCTCTGATCCATTGATTCCGAAATTTCTTCTGGTTCCAAGGTTTTCACGCGGCTTGTTCCCAAAAGCCTAATGTTTTTTACCAGTATTCACTATTTCTCTCTTCAATGCATTCCATTCGTCCTCAGTTGAAATCCGTTCCAAGTTACTTCTTCTAGACACGCGTCTACCATTATGCCAATTTGTCTTTCGTGTTAAATTGTTTCAATTTACTCTCTTCCAGACTGTTCTGCTTGTATTGCTTCTTTATTCTCTTGAATTTCAGCGTGCACTTCATAACGATCAGATTGTGGTCAGACTCTATGTACGCTCCTGAGTATGTTTTACAGTCTAGAACTTGAGTCCTGAATCTTTGTTTGACCATGATATAATCTAGCCTGTATCTACTTGTTTCACCTGAGCGTTTCCACGTATATTCTTCGTGTATGATTCAATAGTGTGTTCGCCCCCACGAGATTTTTTTTCCCACAATTCTAACAACCTCATATCTTTCTCCTACACCAATACTTCCTTCTGCCACTACCGGATTCCAGTCTCCCATGATTATTAGATTTTCCTTCGTCTTTACATTTTGGAGTAATTTTTCAATTTCAGAGTACATTTTCTCCACTTCTTCATCATTATCTTCTTGTGGCGTTTATTAACGTGGTTAGGAAGGGGAGGGGCTTAGTTTCTAACCTCATCAAAATAATCCTGCCACTCCACTGTTCATAATAACTCACCCGTTTCCCTACTCTCTTGTTCATTACAAATCCTACACAAGTAACTGCCATCCTGATCTGGGTTTTCCATGGTTTTCCCAGATCACTCCACGCGAATGCGGGGATGGTTCCTCACAATAGCCCATGGGCGCCTCCTGCCATATCGCTTCTAACCCTTCCAAACCATAACCCCTTTCGATAGGTGCAATGCACCCTCCGCCACACACTTTTAGTGAATCGCGGAGTAATAATAATAATAACTCCATTAACAGCTTTTGTCTTTATTAGTCTGTGTTCCCCAGACCAGAAATCCTGTCCATCCATCCACTTAATCTCACTAATCCGAACGACATCTAATTAAAGTCATTCCATCCATTAAGTTTTGTAATCAACCTTCCCTATTCTATCCCCTAACATTCCATGCTCCTACTCGTAAAATGTTTCTGTCCATTTTGATGATTCTTCCCTGAGCATTCTCCACACGAAGAACCGATTGAGGAACAATTTTACCTCCAGAATATTTTACCCAGAAAGAAGCTATAAATCTATAATATATATAATTTGAGAAGATTACATGTTCTTAGGATAACCCTTGGGTCTTTAATCCCGTTGCCTTCTGCATCCCCATGAAGTTGATCATTTCTGATTCATCCGCCATTAAGGGCCGTTTCCAGCCCCAAGGGGTCCGTTGGCAAGTAGTGGGTGACTCCTTACGTATACTGGGAATCATTCAGTCGCCAGAGACTCGTCTGTGCATACGGGGTGCATCACGCGAAGGAGAGGTTGGAAGAGGCTATATAAACTCTCCCAAAACCTCATACACCCCTTTTTTTTATAAGCAACTTACCCAACTTAGAAACAGAAGTTTTGTACAAGTATATGGTGTATAAGTTTTTACCTTCCTCATACCCTTTAGTGTAATGCAAGTCTGAAAAAGAAGTGTGGTAGGAGAAAGGAATAACTATAGACTAGGTATGAAAAAGAAGTGTGGTAGGAGAAAGGAATAACTATAGACTAGGTATGAAACGACGAACCATCCCACAAAAAATGTACAGTAGAAGTAAAAAAAGTCGCATTTGACTTTGCGTGAACTGCCCTGCAATATAATTGAAGTTATGGATGGTTTTGTTAGTTTCTCAGGACTATAAAGAAGACCTACATATATCATCTTAAGTGACTTGGGACTAAAGAAAATTACTTCATTTTAGCAATTCCCACGTTTTACTTTATCAGCTAAAACACGAATTTTACTGAATAAAATTACTTTAGATAGTAAGAAACGATCCTAATACAGCTGTATTATGACGTGAACTGTGCTACAAGAATAGTTAATGTATTAAATGGCGCTTCCACAACGCTGGAATATTCTCCTGTTGATTACAACAAACTTTCTCGCTGGCCATTCAATACTTGGAATTAAATATTCTGATGCTAGTGATGTCTGTAAAACACAAAACCTAAACTCTTATTCGGCAAAACGGAACGCTTCCGTTTTCTGGATTTTGATGGAAATATTATCTTTACGCAATGACTTAGATTGTTTTGAAAGCGGTTTATATGCTAAATACAGCAGAAAAATATAGTTCAAAGAATGTAAGTAAAAACTGAAACTATTAGTTATCAATTAAGTGGTTCAATTTTCCAAACAATTATCTTATTGGCTTATTTGGGACTACTGATGCAAAATAACATAATGTGCATTCAAAATAATCCAACCACACTTGGTATCGTAAATACCGAAATCGTTTAAACAAAAGTTAAGAAAAAATTTCCGCCTGAAATTACTGATTAATATGTGACCGCTTAAATTATATTCTTATTTCATTAAAATGGTTTTGCGGCACATAATTAGGGTGGTAAAAGTAAAAGAGAGGTGGTTGTTAAAGAAGATTGTAAGCTGATGATTGTGAGTAATAGTGAATGGAATTAAATATTAGGAAGTGAATAGTTTGAGAAATTACGATTAGTAGACAAAAGATTCCTCTGTATTTGTGTGTTAAGTATTATCATCTCATACTTTCTTTTGAACTTCTATTAATCGGATTACTTTTGCAGTTTCGAACGCAGTCCAAATACCACACACCTAGCTGAATGTTTATGCAGTGGGATCACTATAGCCTCAGCTGCCTTGCAGGCCCACCCGGACAAACCACCAGGGGACATCTTGCGGTTTACCATTCATCCCCTCCATCCTATTTACCTTCGTCAAAACCAGTCGCTCCTCCCAGTGTCATTGTGCTCAAGAGTCTACTCCATTACAGTGGAGTCCCCCTCCGACCCTTCGGCTGAGAATCAATGGCGAACGCCAGCCCACGGACGTGGCAGGTTCCGTACCATTAAACTCCTGAAAACCTCTTACCTACATCCCACAGAAAACCGAAATAATGGTGGCGACGGTGACAGAAGGCTCGGTCCGGGCAGATTCTATGCTATCTTCTTCAATTATCGAACTTCGGCTCCGAGATTGTAGATTATGGGTCCTGATTCTCTTATTATATGTATAGTACCAGACGATGCTATCAGAAGCGGGGCAGCTCCCGGCACCTGAGGCAAACGTCTCAAATGAACGCCGCTCTCTCACACTAGCCCTCGTTCCTTTATGCGTTTTCTTTGTTTGTAGAATCCCACCGCACAATTTAAACCCTTTTTCTCAGCAAGCAGCTGCGAAGGCCGCCGGCTTTCTACGTCCACTCAGCGAACCGATCTCCCGGCTCGATAAGCCCTATCTCAGCCCAGCTGCCTGCCCGTCAACGCCAGACCAAGCAAAGAATGCGTTCTGCCTAATATTTTGCCAATCCTACAGAACTGTGCTCAGATCGTAGCGATTCAAAGATCTGAATAGTGTCTAGTACAAGTACTGAGCAACGACAATAGAACGTATATCTTTCACAGATGCAAATCACTAGATGACTGAAATACGTAAGTAGTGCAAGATGATTGCTAGAGCCAATGCTGTGTTGTAATAACGTGTAAAATAAAATAAAAAAATTAAAACAGAAAAATTGATGGATTTTTTTGGTTTATGGCTTTAAGCATCATCGACGTTTAAGTCATTAGAGGCGGCTTAGGACTGGAGGCTAGGAAGAGATAGAAATACAGCCATGAGTTTTTGAAGAAACTATCCCGGCATTCACATTGAGTGATTTCGGGAAACTAAAGAAATTGATATCTAGATCGACGAGCGGGAATGTGACCCTACAGCCATTCAAATTCCAGATCTGAACTATACCTTTCATTCACCAGGCTCGGTTGCATTACCGTAAGTAGCAAGGTAATGAGCATTAACAAGTAGAAAAAAAAATAATTTCTGAAAAATAAGTGAGATGCTAAATTAGATAAATAACGATGGATACTGCGAAAATGGGGAGAAAGATGATATTAAAAAAAAAACTATGATACATTAAGAAGAGGAAAACATAATGAATGATTTATAGACGCTAACACAAATGCCGACAAACGGAAATGTATCTGGAAAGCTGAAACTGGGCAACTTGAAAAATGTATCGATGTCTGCAGGGGGAGTAGATAATTGGAACAAACTAAATTAAAATGCTGATAGGTATATGTTCTTTACAATACTGTTTTCTGGTAGTGTTATTCTTATTATTTTTGCTGTCATTAATAATGTGGTGGAGCAAGTGAAAATTCTAGCGTAATTGTTAGAATTATTATATGGCCTTCATGGTTGGACTTGGTTATTCTCATTTTGCTGAAGCGCTCTAGTATTGCCTGAAGAGTGAAGACCAAGGCCAAAGGATGACTTCACTCTTTTAAAACAAACGCTCCCCTCTCTCGTTCTTCTTTACTTAACTCAAAAGGAACACTGCAAAAAGAAGTGAGCATTGTGTTTTTGAAAATGTTTTCGATTTTTGTCAGTGTCTTTATGCCAGTGCAGTTGCTATAACATGATACTAATTGTTGGCCGCCACCAGTAACTAAAAACCAGTGCAACCAAATTCTTAAATTTTACAATTCGTTGCTGTGAAGAGTAGAAAGCACAAGTTACTAGACAAGATAATGTTTTGAAAATTTATAATAAGTGATCTAAGGAAATTCAGTAATTGTTTCATTTATGAACAATTGTTCTCATTCCATTTAGGTTTGTGGTTGTGAATCTGGCTGACAAGTCTCCTGTTTTAACTGTCAGTGAACAAATCGAATAGCATTCCATCTCCATCCGGGCATTCAGAACTCCATGGTTTCCCGAAATTACTTCAAGGAAATGACGGGATGGCTCTTTCAAAAGGCCAATCCTATCCCGCCAGTGATGACATTGACATCAAGGAGGAATAAGCCCTAGGGGAAAAGTATTTTATGCCCTAATGATTAAATAGGTAAAGATAATTCAAATTTAACAAAACGAATTTGCTGTGTAGTCTCAAATACGTAACATACGAAAGGTCTCTGAGATGTGGAATGATTTTTTTTTACAAATTGATTGTAAAACCAACACTGGTTCCTATTGACGAGTCGTTAACAAGGAGTTCATTGGTTTAGGGAGAGGATTGTGAGCAAGAAACGTGAATGAAATCTGTCATGATCTTTTTATGGTACCATCCGATCCCAGCCTGGGAAACCATGGGGAACAGGAACCAGGATTGCCGAACAAGGGAACGAAAGCTCATCTTTCTGAATGCCAGGCCCGGAAGTTACTGCACACCCAGTATGCAAAGTATCAAATCACATCTGACTGATAGTTGCTACTGAACACAACTACCAATTCATTTAGCCCGTATTCAGGTGCCTCTTGCCAAATTAGGCTAATAATTTATAACTAACCATCTATTATTAATTTTAAAAGCTAAAGGTAAGCCAAGTGAAAAATTGTTTTATACAGTAAAATGAGTTACAGATTACAACGGGGGCTTTAAAATTCGTGGGAGGACGTTGAACTAGTCTCTTCAGAACATTTTATTTCTCTCTGTACAACTGACAATGACTCGCACTGCATGATGATGTCATATTTGTTCCGTGTGTTATGCCCGTGTTTGTCGGCATTGAGTTCAGAATCCTTAAAATTTTCTGTTAGGTAATAGAAGACAAATTCAACGAGCAATATGGGAAAAGTTCCCACTCCAATCTTATTTCATTATATTCAATGGAAAATGATAATTAAAGTTAAAAACTAACTTCGGAAGGTTGGTTGGATCTTCTCGAAGGAGCCATTGTGTCAGGGGTAGGATGGCCAGTTCCTTTGCTCTTGGGACCTACAGTTTAACGTTGAATCGGAACCACGGATGTTAAGATCACATACTACCATAAGAAAATAATGTTTATTTATAGATGATGAGGACTATCAGACATTCCTGAAATTCTTTGCACTGAGTTTGGTGAATAGCCAGTACTGCCAAATATTCAGATAAATCTGTTATGTATTGTGCCGACGCTCTTTGATGTGTAAACAAAAATAAATGGAAGATGTAAGTGTCGCATATTTTATAATGAATTGTTAGGCAGGACCATAACAGAAATGCCTTTCGGCTGTGCGTGAAAACTTCAAAACGTGAGAGCAGAAATAGCTGACAGGAGACGTTAGTCGTAAACTATGTCTCTGCAGCCTCCTTTGGTTCAAGGAAACGAGCTGTGATGCCTCATCAAGTCTTTTAGTGTACAGGTGGCAGTTTCAATTACACTCTGCACGTGCACATACACAGACATTTAAAATAGCTTTACTAATCAGCGTGCCAGAAAATGTAACACCCTTCTGATTTAATTTTATCTCCGCACAGGAAGAAATGGCAATACCAGCAATTCTCAAGTGGATAAACAGAAATAGATTTTACCTACCTAAAAAGCACACCAGTTTGGCTGAGTCTTAAAAAAGAACGGAGGGTCAAAACATGACCAGATTCAGATCTTCAGTGTAACATGACTGTTCTCAATACGGATTTTGGGTGATTTTCTGTAATTATTTAAACCAAAGCATATTAACTAAAAAACTTACAAGTTATGTCCAACACGCTGATCATGTATGAGTCTCTACTTTCGTGTTTCTTCAACTTCATCGTATAGTGCAATTATTCTTTGATGTGGCCTATTGAAGCCATCAGTCCAGAGATTCCTAAAGGATACATTAATCTACGTACAGCTACACATAAATTCTGCTATTTACAAATTTACAGATGACAGATGGTGCACTGCAATTTTTGTTTGTTTGTTTGTTTATGGCTCTATGCATCGTCGACGTCAAGTTCATTAGCGGCGAAGAGAACTGGGAGCAAGGAACGTGAAGGAATTCGGACATAGCCTTTTGAATGCACCATCCCTGCATTCACCTCGAGTGACTTGGGGAAACCATATAAAACCCAAATCAGAATGGTCGGACAGGGATCCAAACCCACGTCTTCCAGAATCCGAGAGTAGAACGTTTGCACCAAAACTAATCTCTACTCTGTGCATTTTGATCCCGAATGGCACGAGGAAAGTATGAATTCACATAAACATTAAATAAGGCAGCTTATTCCTCCAAATTTGTCTCTTACCAAGCATGGTGGGATAACCGTAAATTTCTGGCCTCACATTCGGGAGGACGCGGATTCGAATCCCCGTCCTGCTATCCAGGTAAGTGTTTTCCATAGTTTCCCCAAATTACTTCAGGTGAATGACGAGCGATACCTTCTAAAGGCAATGGCCAAATACCTTTGACTCCGACGAGTCATAAAGCCATAAGTAGAAAATAATGTAAATAAGTTGCCGACTAAGTATTTCATCACACTCATAAATGAACGTAGGTATGCGCATGTTTACCAATAAGTTATAAGTTCAGAAGGAATCTATGCTTTCTGTCTACCAGAGAATCCCGGCCCAAACTTTGAATCAATTTTGTGACACTTTCTTGAGAACTGTGGCAAGCAGTCACGAATGGAGTGGCTCTTCTCTGTACTTTCTCCACATTGTCAATCAACCCCTTACGAAACAGATTCCAAACGGCAGAAGAACAGTCCAAATGTAAACGTACGAGAGTTTTTGTGCGCTATGTTTGTGCATTACAGATCTTCAAAATTCCACCTATGAATCGCAGCCTACTATTAGCTCTCTTAGACCGAATGTACATGAAACATTTCATGTTACTTTATACTGTTACCCACAAATACTTCAGGGAATCGATAATAGTGAGGGTAGGAAGTTTGTGGAGCACTTCTGGTCTCTGCCAATGGGAAGCGATGGTGGGCTTTGAATTCAGCAAATGGTATGCCAAAGTCGTATGATGTCTCAGGCGAAATATTCATAAGGACCAATAAGGAAATTTGGCGGGAGCATAACGTTACAGGCAATTTACCTTGGAGGGTCGTAGCCATTGAGAGGACACGATCAGTGTAAATTCCCATAGACTTCACAGACACGTGGTAAGGGGTGAGAGAGACCGCATCTTCTGTCTATGTATTCCCGGAATTTACCCCAGCCTCAGGCATATCGGTATTTTCTATTGAGATGTCTCGACACGATTCCTAGCCTGCACCATTGTGAAAACGTCAGTCTAACGTTATTGCATAGGTGTCCTCTGACGTCAGCATTCTGGTATACGGCCTGTTATTTCTAGAGCGCGATATTGAGAAGGTGACCACTTGACGTTTCTGCACGGGTAGGGAATGAGAAGTGCACCAAAGCTGTCCGCACTATTGATTCGTTTATCGATTCAGTGCTTAGAGGCTACACATTAAGACGTACGTTGCGTGTATCAACTACACCTTTACCGAGAACCTTTTATTAACGTTTTATCTTCACAGAGTTTGAAAGAACCTATTGGTTCAGGTAGAAAATCGGAGATTAGATGTTCTATTAAGTCGAGATTTTTCTTCCTTCCTTTAAACCTAGCTAAAGATGAGGGTGTTGAGGTCACCACCCAGGTATAAGCACCATCACATCAGTCAGCTCACCCTCAGTTCCAGGTCACCGTTCGACTAGTACAATTAACTGAAGGAAAAAAAAATGCGTGTGAAGTGCTGCTGTTTCAACATGCTATAAGATAAACAACAGTGATGCGACAAGCAACTAACTATAGGTCTCGCACCAAAACTCTAATTTAATCCGTTAATATGGAATCCACGCTTGACTGCATCAAGATATAGGTGACCTACAACAATATCTTTTTTAACTATCTGGTTCCTAGCCATATACATTAGTAGAATATAAGGATTTTGTCTCTCTAATTTAGGAATGTCTGACTATTTTGTTGGAAAGTACATGCCTGCAAAATTTAAGTCGCATTTGGAACGTACTGCAATAAATTTGTCAATTCTTACCGCGTCTTGGTGCACCTTTTCGTGAAATGCCAGGATCTTCCAAAGAAAACGATATTCCTCACAGTTTTGAACGTTGATTATTGGTTTGTTTGCTTGGATATCGGATGCAGAACTAAAAATGAAGAGTTCCGATAAAGCGGTTCGAATTTTGGTATACAGATGTCGAGGGAGTTAATTTGATCGAGGCATTAGCCACTTTCCCCTTCCTTGTATTCACTGAATCTCTTCATGACATCTTGAATTATATAGACTTCGTACTACTACTATACATAGAAGTGCTTACGGTAATTTCGCGCATTTTAGGCATAAAATAAATACAATTGAATTTAATGTCATTGTTCGTTTAGATTTTAAAAACACAATCCATTCCCACCAGTCATTATTTGCCGATGATGCTATTATTTATCGTGAAATCACAACCCAGGACGACTGCGCTTTGTTACAAGACGATATTATGAAAATAATTGCGTGGTGTAAAGATTGGCAGTTGGAGTTAAACGCTAAAAAGTGCTAAGTCATGCGTGTAAGTAAAAAACGTGACACCATTTAGCTTTGAATATACAATTAATGGCACTGTCCTTAGAACAGTAGATTCCGCTAAATACCTAGGGGTAACAATTCGTAATAATTTGTCGTGGAATGAGCATATCGAGAATGTAATTGGGAAAGCAAATCGTATGCTTCGATTTCTAGGTCGTATTTTAAAACAAGGCACTCCGGAAGTTAAATCGATTGCGTACAAGTCACTAGTGAGGCCTCACTTGGAATATTGTTGCTCTGTATGCGGTCCCCATCAAAAGGGATTAATGGAGGCATTAGAGATGGTCCAAAGAAGAGCCGCCCGATTCGTGACAGGTATATATAGTTGGAGGGAAAGCGTAAGTGCCATGTTGAAGGAGTTAGGTTGGGAAGACCTGGAGCACCGAAGGCGTTGCTCTCGACGGAAGCTAATTGAAAAATTCTCGACTGACGTATTTCGGAATGACAGCAAACAAATATTGCTACCAGCAACATTCATATCTCGGAATGACCGCGAAAATAAGATAAGAGAAATCAGGGCCAGAACCGATTCATTTCTCTACTAATTTTTTCCACGAGCGATTAGGGAATGGAATAGAATGGATTTACAGGGCGAGTAAACACAAAATCGGACAGGAGTAGCTTCCGATAAAGCACTCCGGCCATCCTGATCTGGGTTTTCCATGGTTTCCCTAGATCACTCCAGGCGAATGCTGGTATGGTTCCTCACAATAGCCCATGGGCGCCACCTGCCATATCCTTTATATCCCTTCCAAACCATTACCTTTCCTGATAGGTGCAATGCACCCTACGCCAAACACTTTTAGTGAATCGCGGAGTAATTGTAATAGTAGTAGTAATAGTCATTTTACAGCCGGTGTTGATGGATGTAAAATAATCGCAGAAGTTATCAAAAACGCTTTGATAAAACTGCGCGGATCTTTAAAATGTTCATCATTTAGAACTGTAGAGTGAAGTACTCTATCCCCTGATAGGTGGTTTTAGCCGCGTAGCACTGGCTAACCTGTTTGGGCCAAGGCCCGGTTGCTAGTGAGTTGGGCAGCCACTGCGATGATGGCTCATCCGTGGGCCAAAGAGCCTCAATGGCCAATGGGTGTCAGCGTCACTAGTTGATCACTGTCGAGTGTGCGTACCCACGTGGTCATGTTGGCTTCTGGCAAAGCTTCCATGTCCGGAGTCAGTTTGTAGTCATCTGCAAACATAAAAAACAACATAATTCATATTTCTTATTCTCACAGTTAGAGGTGCAAAACAGTCATCAATATAAAGAAAAATACATTATCTGTAACTTTGGTCCTTTTGGATGACCTATCACTTGAAAATTTCCTCCTTTTGTGGGGATTTTCAGAAGCTGGCAGTTATGGAACAAATATATTGTTTCAAAAGGTGTAAAAATTTAGAGTGAAATGAGTGCGTTGCCACGCTAATTGCTGTATGTTTGTTCCTACATTTTTTTTCCAAATTGTCACAGTGAGTAAGCGCAAGGTGTATCTATCCTTTGCACGACGCATAAACTAAAATTCATAGTTCATGAAGGCGTTAAAACAGCAGACATTTTAGGAAGATTTCAAGAGAGTCGTGGGAGTGTACACGGCATGGAAAGATATTGGTGAGAAAACTAAGAGTCGTGCGTGAAAGGTTAAAAATGACCATGACCACAATCTGGAACTTGATTTCAGGTATAAGGGTGTGGGAAAATTTTCTTTCGTAGGATAGGGTAAAGGGATTGGAATAAATTACCAAATATAGTGAAAGAATTTAAAGTAATAATTAGTAGAGGACGAAAGTAGGTGGGAAGAGGAAAGGAGAAAGATGGGTGTGTAGGGGGATTGCCAACGGGGCGTGCCCTCCATCGCTATTTTATCAATAATTATAAAGTGTACATGTTCTAAGAACTTCCTCAAAGGTCGGACACTTACGCACATCGTCCCAGAACGAACATCCATCCACAGACAATTTTTGCAAATTCAGGACATTATTCATAAAAGAATACGAATAAACATCGTGAAATTAGTTAGCAACTGGAGTTAGTTATGCTAGTCTGCAGACAATCATTGAAAGGTTAGATACTTTCAACCTGAATCACTCAACATGGTTGCCCGAAATGCTGAATGCATATTTGAATGTTATAAAGGCTGACACTTTTTGTGGAAGTTTTTGGAGCACTTTGCATCGGAAGTCTAGTCATTTTTATGCACATTCCCAAATGTGAAGAATCGTGGGTGCACTACTGTACTCCTGCAACAAAGATGTCAAATTATGGAATGGTATGGAAACGCGAAAGCAGTTTCAGTGAAAACCATTCTGTTAGCTGGCAAAGTTCTCATGGTCGTCTTTCTAGATGTTGTACTGTTTATGTTGGTTTCCTAACTGATCGACTAATCGTTAACGCTGCATGCCAGCTAGAGAGGTGTCAGTCCCAAAGACGAGAGGTACCGATGCGATTAACGCTGCGAAATCTGAATAACTTTGTGGGACATCTGTGGATAATTCTCCCTACTGTCCAGAATTTTCAATATACGACTCTCATTTTCCTTGGAGCATCAAAACGATTTAGCTGCAAAGAAATCTTCAAAAAAAAAAAAAAATGTTCAAGATGTTGGTTTCGTAAACTTACCAAAAAATTTATGAAGAAGGAATAAAAAATCTGCTAATGCAAATAAAAAAATTGTGGAAAGGAGTGCAAGCTTTGTAAATAGTTTTGCGATTGTTTTTCTACATATGGTGTTCGATAAATAACGGTAAAAACTTTGAGAGGAGATGAAGATTATCAAAACGATTCTGCATTGCACATGGACGCCTACTCAAGACTGAAAATGTCACCGTTCGTCGTTAGGCGGCACTGTTATTCACATATGACATAAGAAACTATTGCATCATTTTGAAACAGGTTTTTCCTGTATTGTGCCACAAAATGTGAGACGCAACGTTTGATTCCAGCATTATGAAGCACCTAACCATTATTGACCGCATGTTTGTCAACATGTGACTGTGGTGTTTGGTTAACAACGGAATGGGCGAGGTGGTCCGATTACATGGCCCCCACGCTCTTCGTGTTTAAGGAGCCTGGTCTCGCATTCGGGAGGACGGCGGCTCGAATCCTCATCCGGGCATCTTGATTTGGGTTTTCAATGATTTTCCAAAATCACTCTAGGTGACTGCCGGGATACTTCCTACAAAATAAATATGGCTGAATTCCTTCCCGTTCCTTGTTCCCAGCCATTTCCCGCCTCCAGTGACCTCGAAGGCGACGAGGCGAAAAGCCATAAGCAGAAAAAAATCTGTTGTGTATAAAACACATGTCGATTCTGAAATGGAGCCAGTTGCAAGAATTGTCTTCTCTGCTGCTGATCTCGAAGAAAATCCAGAGGGTTTCGAATGTGTCAGCCAATCCATAGTCTGTCGGTCAATATATGCATCAAAAATAATGGTGAAAACTTCGTATTTCTCCTGTAACATTATGAAATAGAGTGAATGTTTTCCCCATAAGCTCTGCCTTGTTTTATTTAATTTATTTTACCTTTACAACCATCACGTTTCCGGAGATGGGTTCCTGTGCCGTTCTGAGTTATTTTCATATACTCCACCTACTTTTAAAATTTGTTCTTATGTATTAATCCAATGAAGACTTTAATTTTTTAAAAAAAAACGGCTCATTTTTATTGGATTCACTTAAGGCGGTAGAGTGCCAGACTGTGGCCCGGACTACCGGGGTTCGATCCCCGACGAAGCCAAGAATTTTTTCTAGAAGCTGAACGTCCGGAAAGGCACCAGGCCTACTCAGCCTGCTATCCAATGAGTACCATGGAGGAAACTCTGGGGGAAGGTAAAGAACGGCCGGAGCGTGGCGCTGACGCTATCACATCCACTCTAGTGCCGAAAGTTGTACAGGGAGTGCGGTCCCTTACCTACGGGATGCGGCAGGAGCCGTCGGAACCCCGTGACCTTTACCTTTTACCATCCCAATTAGCCGTGAGTTACTTCGTAAACAATGCATTAAGACCATACTTTACTTCCAATAATTTGTCTCCATATACAGGGATAGAGAGCGAGTAATATTTCACTGCTCCTCGCTCCGCCTTTAATAATTTAAAAGCAAATCGAAATTTTAGCGCGGGAAAAAGGACGTCAATGTATATAAGACGTTGCTGAAATAAGTAGAGCATGTTAATGCCTTCCCTTCAAATAAATTATGAATATTGCATTAAGCTTTTCCATTACGGTGCTAAGAAGTTCGCTATCGACTAATAACAAGGCGTCTGCCGGGATACTTCCTTCAAAGTCGATGAGGAGTAAAAAAAAAAAAAAATACGAGTACTATGTGTATGGCTTTGTGAACATTTATATCACTTAAATAGAACAGGAGGCAGAAGGGTAGAATGTATAAAGACTAATTAGTAATGTCCATCATTTAGTTTATATTATTCTTCATAAAAATATATCATCAATAACAAATACTAAATCACTAGAAAAGTCTAATAAATATTCAGTTGACCACTGAAACTTTACCTTTGAATTAAAATCACGTTTTCTCTTAATTAAGATGAAACCAACCTGAAACCGTTATTATTATTTCAGAGAAGCTCTGTTAATGAAACACATAATAATTTATACCAAGTTACAGTTACTGTATGACGATAGGACCAATTATAATGATTAATTAATGAAAAGGGAAAAATATTAGGTGTCGGCAGTAGTTCAGGAACGGCTGTTGTTACATTCATGAATACGATTTAATGATACGCACTTTATACTCATAACTTTTATTCCACTGTTCACATGTGTTATTCACGTAAGTTTTTTCTATCCATTCTTAAATGTTTACAAGATTTATAAGATTCTGTTCCGTGCCCGGACAATATAAACTACTGAATGCTTAACCATTTGCCAGCTAATGAATTTGGGAACAAGAGTACATATTGAATCTATGACACCTTGAAAATAGTTAAAAACCCGAAACTGATACCATCCTGCAGGCTCATCTCTTCGATGTCTTGTCGTTGTGCAGACATTAGAACGTATAATTAAAAGAAGGTTGGAATGTTCTTTAGAACATTACAACCCTCTATTAAACTTTCAATTCAGTTTCTGCAAGGGAAGAAGTACGATGGATACTCTGATGCATCTGACAACTGACATTCCGCGTGGATTAAGTGAAAATAAATACGTTATGGTTTTATATGCTGACATAATGAAAGTGAATGTCAATGTGAAAGAAGCTGTATCAGCCTACAAACTTTCCCACATGGGAGTACCACGCTCATGCACAGGAACCTTACTGTCGATGTTGCAGAGGAGTGTTGTCACAAGACAATCAGACCACAAACAACCAGTCAGGCGTAATCACTCTCACCACTTCTATTCAATGTCTATACGTATGACCAAGGAAGTATAGCAACCGAAAGCTCTTATTTACTGCAATCTGCTGATTACATTTGTATTTATGTGATTAAAAACAAGTTGCTGGCTGTAACGCAGAAAATGTCTATGGTAGCGCGATAACTTCGGCAGTGACTGTAGACAAATGGACTTGAAATCTTACCAAAGAAGTCGGCTGTTACAATCTAAAGAAGACACCGAATAGATCCCGGTAATTCTGTCATATTAGGGGGCCTGAGTTTCCATGGTAACAAAATCGTGAAATATCTTGGGTTATTGATTGACAGTAACACAAGGTGGAATGAGCAAATGAAACATGTGGTTCAAAAGTGTGATTCAGCACTAAACATCATACATGTCACATCAGGAGCAACGTGTGGTATAGAACCAAAAATATTCCTCACACTTTTTAAGGCATTGATTCGCTCATATATTGACTTTGCCTACACTGTCTTAGGAACAGCATCCAAGCGGCTATTATACACGTTTGATAAATGCCAATATAAGGCTCTACGACTTTTTTTGTTGAGCGATGGTATCACCATCACCAAACGCACTTCTGAGGGAGCCAGTGGAACCCCCTCTTCACATTAGGTGGGAATTTCTTGCACATAAATTCCTAATGAAACACGTGTTAATTTAGAACAGCATACTCAGCAAAAACCCTAGGATTTGAATGAATCATGAGCAACTCAAAAAGTCACCCAGCAATTGAAGCAATACCAGATGTCAGTGTATACAACTAGCCAACTTCCTTGCTTTGAAGTAAACCACGAGACAATTGTTCAGAATCTTACAGTCTGTTTTGACGGACCATTTAGTGAAAATGCTGCAATTAACAAATAATTAGTGACGAGATATCTGGCACAGTGGCTTCAGGCTATTCACATCTGTCCAGATGGGGGTACCAGTAAGTCAGTTGTATCTATAATATCCGGAAGCGTAATGTTAAAAAAAAATGAATAAACTTCAAGAGGAAGCTTCGAATAACAGAGCTGAAATTTTGGCATCGCAAAAGCCCTGGCATATGGATTACCGACCTCCATAATGACCATTCTGTTATTGAATGACTCCATCCCTGTAAAAAGATGTTAGCATTTTAAAACAACAATTTAAATGATATTTTCATACTCAAAAACCTACAGACCTGCAATCAACTCACCAACCTAAGCAAAGAAGCTGTATTCACATAGGTAAAACACATTTTGGTATACAAGGAAATGAAGAGGCACATCGCCTAGCAAAGAGACAAAGGTACCAGGTTTAAATACTACAAACTTCCTTAAAAAGACTGCAGGGAAATGTGGAATCGAGAATGGTTGGCGATATGACAACTCAGACGTAATCAATACGATTGCATCCACTCACCAGATACCAACTTCCCAGTGGCATCAAAATCATTCTCTACTTCTATTATAGCTACTTGATTTTATATAGTTTATAAAGTATTCTTGTTTTATAGCTGACTTCTTTAAAATTTTGAACATCTTGTCCCACATAACATTATAAAAAGCTTTTTCTAAATCAACAAACGCCATAATAGTATCTCTTTTTTTCATGATCCGCCCTTTAAGTGTTAATCCTAAAGCCAGAATTACTTCCCTTGCTCCACGATTTTTCCTAAACCAAAACTGATCTTCACCTACTGTCTCTACTACTATCCTTTCCAATCTTCTGTATATTATTCTGGTCAGTAATTTTGAAGCATTTGATGTTAGACTAATGGTACGATAATTCTCACATTTGTCGGCTTGTGCTTTCTTCGGAAGTGTGAAGATGATATTTTAATTAAAATCAGTTGGAATTTCTCCTGTCTCATAACATTTTAATGTCAGCTTGAATAATCTTTCGATTCCTTCTTCTCCTAGGGATTTAAGAATTTCTGCAGGGATCTCATCAATTCCAACTGCCTTGTTTGGTTTCAAGTCATTCAGAGCTCCATTAAATTCTGTTCCCAAAACAGGATCTCTTAAATCATCAATGTCGACATCGCCTTGCTTTTCCATTATACTATTGTTCAAGTCACACCCATCATAAAGTTTTTCAATGGATTCCCATCGGCAGCTTTAATGTTTACACCTCTTTTCTTCATTTCCCCAAAATTATGTTTGATCTTCCTGTATCCACCATCTACTTTACCTATGACCATTTCCTTTTCTACTTCTTCACACTTTTCTTGTAGCCATTTTTCTTTTGCTTTTTTGCATTTCCTGTTTACATGATTTCTAAATTGCCTGTATTGCTCTATTCCTGTTTCATCCTGAGCATTTTTGTGCCTTCTACTCAAAATTTCCTCTGTGATCCAAGGTTCTTAGGCGGCTAGTTCCCTAAAGCCTAATGTTTCTTTACCAGCTTTCATTATTTCGGTCTTTAATGCATTCCGTTCATCCTCGGTTGAGCTACTTTCAGAGCTACTTCTTAGACCTAAGTCTAACATTTCTGCAAATTTTTCTCTCGTACCAGATTGTTTCAGTTTATTCACTTCCAATCTCTTCTGCTTAGATTGCTTCCTTATTGCCTTGAATTTCAGCCTGCACTTCATTACTATCAAATTATGGTCAGAATCTATGTCTGCTCCTGGGTACACTTTACATTCTAGAACTTGATTCCTGAATCAATGTTTGACCATGATATAATCTAGCTGATATCTGCCAGTATTCCCTGGACTTTTCCAGGTGTGTATCCTTCTTGGCATTTAAACAGTGTGTTTCACAAAAATCTAAGAACCTGCTTCCTCGCTCCTTTCTTTCTCCTAGACCAAACGATCCTATAGTATGCCCCTCTTTTCCTTCTCCCACTATTGCATTCCAATCACCCATGATTATTAGATTATCCTCCTCCTTCATAGTGTGCTTAAGACTATGAAAAGTATATGCTTATAATTTACTTAGTGTAACAACACGATCGGCAAAAATAAAATTAATAGCGTCAACAGCAGCTAAACGACGAGTATTAATTTCTTTGCGATATAGAGGCTCTATCAATCTCCCTTAGCCCTTAGGTTAAGGGATTCTTGTCAGAATTACTTGCCGTCTTGGCATTGCCTTATTTTATTTTCTGTTTCCGTGCAAGTGCTTGTTTTACTTTTATATTTTTCTTTTCTGTTGAGCCTTTTTATTTATTTTTTATATTTTTTATAAATTTTTTAATATATTTTTTATTTTTTCTTATATATTTTTTGTAAATTTAATTTAATTTGATTTAACATTGTAAGTGCATCCGTTTCGCACTGTGTTTGTGCTTTTCTCACTAGTTTTCTTCTGTCAGCAGCTGGAGTGGTCTTCTATGTGGACCCTCGTGTATGTCATACTGTGCTAGAGAGCGAATAAGGTGTTTGTCGCTCTCCTCAGTTTTTTGGTAAAAGTGTCTTGCTATTTTTTTATACCTATTCCGAAGTCTCGGGATCCCCGCTGTCTCGTGGAGGATGTCTGTCGGGAATCTCATTGGCAGGTGGAGTGCTCTCTTCAGCGCCTTGTTTTGCATTTTCTGCAGCTTCTCAATATGCGTTTTTGTGGCATATCCCCATACAGGGGATGCATATTCCATAATCGGGCGCAACAGTGCTTTATATAATTGGAGGCCGCATCTGGGTTGTAGTGTGCTACTGTAATTCAACACTGGATAAAGTTACTCCAGTCGTTGAAAAACTCTGCGTCTGACGTCTTCGAAGTGCGGCTTCCATGTTAGTTTCGTATCTAGGGGCACCCCAAGATACTTTGCCGTGGCCACCAAGGGGATTCTCTCCCCGAAGAGCCTCAGCATCGGTCGTGGTGGCTTACGCCTCCGCGTCAACATGATGGCCTGGCTCTTCGATGCGTTGATCTTAATTCTCCATTTGGTGGCCTACTCCTCGACGTCTTTCAGCACCGCTCGGAGGCGGCGTCCCACGAGGATCCGGCAGTGGGACGTAGTGAAGATCGCCGTGTCGTCGGCGTATAATGGCAGCTTGGTTTGTTGCCCCATCAGAAGATCCGCTGTGTACAGCGTGTAGAGTACTGGACCCAGCACACTGCCTTAAGGTACCCCGGCGCGGATGGGTCTTGTTGTTGATTTCACGTTGCCTATTTTCACCATGAAGGTTCTTTGCTGTAGGTAGCTCTTCAATAACAGGAGATATGGTCCTGGAACTCCAAGTGTGGCCATTTTGTAGCGTAGCCCTCGGTGCCTCAAGGAGTCAAAGGCCTTCGCCACGACGAGGAGGACCACGCCGCAGTGCTCTCGTGCGTTGAATGCTGCGGTTGCTTCCTCTACGACCCTCAGCAGTTGGTGCGTGTTTGAATGGCCAGGTCGGAAACCGTGCTGCTCTGCTGGTATCATGCCTCCGTCGCGGATGTGCACCTGCAGTTGCTTGAGTAACAGCCTCTCAAACAGTTTGCTGAGATTAGGTAGGAGGCTGATTGGCATATAGTTCTGAGGGTCAGCTGCGTTTCTGCCAGGCTTAGGAATCGGGATGATCACGGCTCTTTTCCACGCTGCTGGGTACACTTTGGTCCTCGCGATCTTGTTGAATAATTGTACCAGCCTCACGATGGCACCTGCTGGTAGATTCTTCAGTATCCTGTTGGTGATGCCGTCGTGTCCCGGTGCCTTGTCCGTGGGAAACTTCGAGATCTCTTCCCGTAGGTCTTCAACGGTGAATGGGTCGATTTCACCCTCTTCTTCTACGCCGTTGTCTCGTTAAGGTCCCGACGGAGGTGTTGCCTGACTCTCTGGCAGTGGCGTCTGTCTATTGGCTCCGCGACGGGTCTAATGTTCCTCTCAAATGCATCCGCCAGCGTGTTGGCTTTGTCTGTTGGCTTACATACAAGACCATTCGCTCCGTTCAGGGGTGGTATTCGGCTGCGACGTCCAGTGAGTTGCTTGGTCTGCTTCCAAGCCATTCCGTCTTCTACTTGCAACGATGACGAATTGTATTCCCACTGTAGGTTTTGGTGCTCGGTTATCCTGACTTTGATATCACGGATCAGGCGATTTAGGTGTCGTCTGTCCTCGGGCCTCCTGGTTTCTTGCCAGAGACGGACTGCCCTGTTCTTAATTGTAATCATCTCCAGGATGTCAGCTGGAAGGCTCCTCTGCTGCGCACCACTCCGTGATGGTGGTGTTGCAGAGTCGGCTTCTTTGCCAGAATTGAATATAGCAAGTATTTGGTAACGAAGGATAGGTCCCAAACAACACCGTATCGGCATAATATGACAGGAAAGCCATCACTATTTCGTTCTACCGTGGAACCTGTCTTTTAAAGAGAATCAATTTCCAACATATTTAAAAACAGAAAAACAAACGAAGGTGAGGAGATATGGGGGGGGGGGGGGGGAGGTGTTAACTAAGGACAGCTTTATTTCAGTTTGGTCTTTTCTTCTTTATTCAGCATGAACATCAGATTCTTGAGTTCTAATAACTTTAGCTGCTCGTGCTCTCCTAGAGTTAAAACTTATGCCAGTTTACGCCCGCAAGGCATGTTAAAAAAGAAGGCAAAGAAACTGGTGCCAGAACAATTTAAGCAGACACAAAGTAATAGGACAGAGAAAATCGACATCTATACTAAATAATACGTTTGTCTCTAAACGAAATTTATTAACAAATTATTAAAGCGCGAGAAGTATAGCTTGAGCAAGCAAACGTAACATTACAGACTAAAACACACATCCGTCTCTCTGTCACTATTCGATAAGTTCTCAAAATTTCGTGACTACTACTGTTAATCATACCGAAAAAAAAAAAAGTTCTGTGCCCTCCCTACAGATTTTCTTGTCAACTTTCGTCAATATCGGTATAGGCATTTAGTCGTAAAAACGTAACAAAATACTGAGACTTACTTCCGCATTTATAGTATTATTACTGCAGATCACACACACACTGACTGCGAATCATCCCTGAGGTATCAATATAATGTAAAAAAATTGTACACCTACAGCATTGCAAGACTTCCTACAATTTGCCTCGTATTGCACCACTAACTTTGTGATATGTACAGTTTAACATTCAATCCGAATAACCTACGGCCTAGGCGTGACTCTTACGATCAAAAACAATTTTTAAGAATCTTAGCCTCCACGGAGATTTGAACCGGATACCACGACCCAAACATCTGTAAACAAGCGCTTTAACCACTGAGCTACCTGACCGCTACACCGAAATACAGTGCAGAGACCTCCACAGACAACGCGTCTATCTATCGCCGTTCAGTAATTTTTGAAATTATAAGACAACATGTATTATTTATACAGATAATTTTTCAACCAAATGTAGAGAGTATTTTTCTCCTTGTTTCAAAGGATATGTGTGCATAGTTTCATCGAGATCGGATGAAAACTGTGGATTTGTATGAAGAACAAACAAACAAACATACATACATTCATCTTTATATATATATGGATTAAGAATAAAAGTATGGGAAATACGAAGCTACGCTACCTCCTATGTACCCGTAAGGAGCACGGTGCACATGACTGTGGCGTCACTGTCAACCGTTGCCAGCGCAGGCTTTATAATGACGGACTCTCCGGTAGCCGACACTTCGCTGGAAAATTGAGTCGGAGACCGGCTCCGAACCGTCGTTTCAATTTTACGCTCTCCTCCAGTGGTAGTCCCGACAGTATTTTACACAGCTCATACCCTGGGAAAGCCTCCATTCTGCCATAAGACACTGTTGTTTGTATTTCGCCCTTCGGGTGTGAACAGAAAAAACTTGATCTCTTTCCTAAAATTAGGACCTTATAAGCCAGCTGGGGGTTATTACCTCTACCTAATTTTTATTTATAGAAACACAGTAAAAACAAACGGAAATTAACAGCTTAGTCATCTACACACATACAAAAACACTTGTTTTAGATGCTGAGAGAGAAGTAACTGTGTTTCATATCTATGTCCAGCCGTAGTATATCTTCAGCGGTAGGAAGGATGAAATCAACCTTCGCTTTGTGGATCTCAAGTACAAGGCGACTGATGTTGAAGCTAAGTTTATTTTCATAAGTGTTGCACATCATAGGATATACAAATTTCGATAGGTGATGCACCTTGACGAGAGACGGAATGCATTGCTTCACGACTGGAAGTTTTTCTAATTCACACATATTTTTGCAGGTAAAGCAACACGGTGCACGGTGATTGCTCAACGACTGAAGTAGATCAGTTCTGATGCCGCTCTTCAGGCTGTGCTACCAATTTCCTTTATTATTTTTACGTTTGTGTCGAGCGGTGTGGTATCTCATTGAATAAGACGCTCGCCTTCAAAATTTGCGGTCGTAGTCTCCAACCCTGTTGGAGCCAGGAAATGTTTCTGTCTTTGTTCAGACGAGCTCGCGTTTAATTCTAGATCTGGGAAGGAAGGAACTGGCTCTCCTCACTTTTACCTACTGTTTTAATATACAGGGTGAGTCAAAAGTCGCAGTACACCCTTTTATTTCAAAAACTCTGCAGGAATTGGGAAACCTGAATATTCCAGTAAGGTATTGGTGAGGTGGTCTATCTTTTACGGTATGTAGCGAACATGGGCGCCATCTTGAAATCGGCCATCTTGAATCTAAGTCATTTTTTTTAAATGGAAAGGGGGTAGTGTGACACATCAAATAACATCAGAAATTTCTCACAAGTTCATTCCTGTAAACAGATTTGAAATAGCAGTTGCGGTTCAAAAGTTATGTAGCTTTTTTGTTGCAGATAACTGAAGATGGCTTTGACCAAGGAGGAGAGAATTGAAATCATTTTGATGTCTGGAGAACGAAGTTTCCGTGTCATAGCTGCAGATTTTAACAACCGTGGTTGTGACGGTTAACTTCACCACTGACATAAAAGTTTGCCTCATCACTGAACAAGGTGCTTTGTGCAAAAGAGGGATCCTCTAAGGCCCACGTGCAAAACTGTCTGGGTCATCCTCTGCTAGGTGCTGGAGTAACTGAATCTTTAATGGATGCCATCGATGGGCATGAAGGATTCGTATGTTCGATGACTGGCTGATTCCACATTCTGCTGACAAACGGCGTGTGCTGCGTTGTGGGCTCTTCACGAAGGACGCCAAAACCATTGTTGAGGTTGTCTCGTCAGTAGCACTTTTTGGACGGCCACTCCGTGCCTTGTCAGCCACAGTCCCAGTTTCTCGGAATTTGGAAATTAAGCACCTGACAGTGTTGTGTGAAAATGGAGGTCTTACAGCGTGCCGGTTGTTAAAATCTGCAGCTATGACACGGAAACTTCGTTCTCCAGACATCAAAATGATTTCAATTCTCTCCTCCTTGGTCAAAGCCATCTTCAGTTATCTGCAACAAAAAAGCTATGTAACTTTTGAACCGCAACTGCTATTTCAAATCTGTTTACAGGAATGAACTTGTGAGAAAATTCTGATGTTATTTGATGTGTCACATTACCCCCTTTCCATTTAAAAAAATTGACTTAGATTCAAGATGGCCGATTTCAAGATGGCGCCCATGTTCGGTACATACCGTAAAAGATAGACCACCTCACCAATACCTTACTGGAATATTCAGGTTTCCCAATTCCTGCAGAGTTTTTGAAATAAAAGGGTGTACTGCGACTTTTGACTCACCCTGTATAAACCTATGGGAGTATGCTATCAATCTTTCGGGATGTAAGCATTTTTATTACTTTCAGTAAATATTAAATGGACATATTTCAGCTTCGCCGTTAATTCCACTTCGAAGTTCAGAGCTAGGTGGCTTCCTGGAGATTCAACTGACGGTCAGATTTGAAACGGATAGTACCCTGAGAGTATTGAGTGTATAACACGGGGACGAGATTCAGTGCATATCGAGTGACGTTAGAAACCTCGCCCCAATCGTTAGTCACGTGAATTGACTTAAAATAATATCATTCCATATAAAATATACTACAGAGAACGATTAAAGAATGACTATTTAAAGGCCGATAAAAGAAAATTTCTAAAAATTGTGACAATATGAAAGAAAATATTTCCAAGCCCACTGTAAGAAAGTGGAGGCACAATCAGTGCAACGGAGGTAATATTGAAGCAAAACCCTTTGGAAATGCGGGTAGGAGTCAGCTCTGCAGACTGGGGAAGCCACGACACCGGCGGGACCAGAGGTGCGGGTGACGGAGTAGACGTGTACTTTCCACAAGAACACAATGATACCACACTCGTTTTAGACTTCATTGAACCTCTTCTGAAACACGTTTTGAAAGTATTGAGTAGAGGTTTCTATTATGTATCTACTTTTTTTTTTGTTACTTGTGGCTTTACGCCTCGTCGACAGCTAAGGTCATTAGAGGCGGGATGGGACTGGAGACAAGGAATGGGAAGGAATTCGGCCATGGCCTTTTGTAGGAAGCACCTCGGCATTCGCTTGGAGTGTTTTGGTAAACCATGGAAAACCCAGATCTGGATGCCCAGACGGGGATTCAAACCGCCGTCCTCCTGAATGCGACGCCAGAGCGTTAACCACTCTCCCACCACCCTCGGTTTATGTATCTAAATAAAATGTTTAACAGTTTAGTACTTAGAAGTAGTTTCTATAGTGCACATGAATAAAATGTTAAGTTGTAAACAATATTTGTTGTTTGACTGACTATTTGGCTAAAGAGGGACGTGTTCCCACTAACACTTACGTCACTAGCTCTGACTACGTCCTACCCCCAGTGAGGTATTTATGTTTATGTTATTGTTTTTCACTTTCCAGCCCTATCAAGGTTATATGGAAAAGTATTCGCTAACGCTGAACACCTTATTCTTGTTCTTGACATTTGAGCAACGTCTCAGCGCGAGAGACTGGCTGTTCTATACTTCCGTGAGGTGTTTTCTACTCGGTACTCATCGAAAGTGCCTGAAGAGCCATTTCAGACTTTCGGCTTCCAGGTTAACCATTCCGCTTCACTGGGATTAGAACCTCGTACGGTGCTTCTTTTATTTGGCACTGAATTAAAATTTCATGACCTTCGTATATTTATTTGAAACTCGTATATGTGAAACTATTATAGTGAAATTATAATTTTAAACGAACACGTCGTGTCGTGTGATCAGAATTTGTGGGCGCTTGTTGTGGGTCACACGGACGGCTGTGTTGCTTTGTCGTGCGTGGGAACGCATTGGTATCGCCTTATCTGAATACATCACAGACACTGGTGGACCGCCCAGGTTCAGGAACAAGTTATAAACGATATCCAGTGATCTCTTTAAATTGTATCTGCCGTAAAGGTAACAACGTACGCAACCTGCAATCAAAAATTATGCTATAAGATTTTATCAAAAAGGAATCAAGAAACAAGGACATTGGATCACAACGAAATTATTAACATAAAGGCATCAATGACATGTAAGTAATGAGTCTGTCAGTCTTATGGTGTGTCGGTATGTTCTTTGCGGTATGGAGAGGAGCTTAGTTTAGTGAACAGTTCCCCAAACACTGAGTAGCTACAACATTCAGTTATGCTGCAATTGCTGTACCAGATTCGAATAGAGGTATCAAAAGGATTTACCGAGCGTGGTGGTGTAACGGATAGCGTTCTGGCCTCGCATTCGGGAGGACGGCGGTTCGAATCCCCGTCCGGACATCCAGATTTGGGTTTTCCATGGTTTCCCCAAATCACTCCAGGCGAATGCCGGGATGCTTCCTTCAAAAGGCCATGGCCGAATTCCTTCCCATTCCTTGCCCCCATCCTTTCCCGTCTCTAAAGACCACGTTGTTAAAAAGGGACGTTAAACTGTTACAAAAAAAAAAAAAAAAATGAAAAGGATTTATTACGGGGATTAAAACTGATTTTCACCTCCGGCAAAATTATCATTTGTTAATTTTAAATACTCTGGGATGCTCCGAGATGTTGATTCGACCTTAAAGTAGAGGTCCATTTTATTCATTGGTGGCGACAGAGCGGGATTGACACTGTCACCATGTCAATAATTATTATTATTCACTCTATAAAGACTTCTCTTTCATGCATTTCTCCTCCATTTCTTCTACTATTAAAGAGTCGTATTGCTTACTGTATTCACTTTGCTGTGGTTGATTTGAAGTGGCAGAAAGCAATCATTTCGGACATGGGAACAACTGTGGAGGAAGTAGCATAATACTAGAAATGTTAGCAATTGTGTTTATCAGGTATACACGTTTTTAGTCTTTTAGGTGATGTATTAAGCATAGTAACAAACAAATTTTATACATTAAGTTGGTGTAATCTCTAAAAGCAAAACAAATATGGACGTAAAACAAGGCGGGTGGGGCAAGAGCGAGTCGTGCTTTACGCAACTACGATTACACTACACTCCATGACTATGCTATGCTGCTGTCGCAATTGTTGAGTACATATAAATAGTACCTACACCATTCATTACGATACATTATGATCTAAAATAAGAACAGTGTTAAAAGAAAAAGGTTATATAATTGATACAAGCCAAATAAACCTCAAAATAAAATAAAATATTTTTAGGTACGGAACACTAGAAGACTGAATTGTAAAAAATTTGAGATTTTTTAACCGTGCATGGTGGGTGAGCAGTAACGCTCTGGCCTCGCGTCTGGTCATACAGATTTGGATTTCCATGATTTCCCAAAATCACTCTAGGTGAAATCGGGGATGGTTCCTTCAAAAGGCGATGACCGAATTCCTTACCGTTCCTCGCCCTCTTTCCTTTCCCGTCTATATTGAACATGACGTCGACGTAGCGTAAACACATAAGCAAGCAACTTAAGCACTGTTTTCAACAAGAATAAAACTACATCCAGAATTATGGCTTTTCAGTCCCGTGAGACAGATCATGTGTACACAACGCCTACAGTGAACGGGTTTCGGGTTCGATTCTGGTCGAGTACGTGGTCATAATAAATTGTGAAGTTCATCTTATATTTTCGTTCCTATGCGGTGCTCTGAACACAGGACAAAGAATTGAAGCTGTAAGTACTTCAGCTGAACGTGTGTCTCTTAGGTCTGGAATGATAAAGGATGAAATGTAAAAAAACAGAGCAAGTTTTTAATTATATGAAAGGAATCCCTTATCCGCATTACAAATTTCATAAAATAAATTCGTTGTACTGGGATTGTAAATGTATGAAAGTCTGAATTAACATAGATACCTCAGGGATTTTTATATTTTGAAATCTTGCAATCAAATGATTTTAGAAATTGAAATGCAATTTAGCGTAACAAAACATGATCTTTGACTCTGCTTGCTTATGGAGAAATTGAAATGCAATTTAACGTAACAAAATACGATCTTTGACTCTACTTGCTTATTGATTTATGCCTCGTCGATGTCGAGGTCATTAAAGGCGGGAAAGGACTGGGGTAAGGAACTGGGCGATTTACGTAATCATCTCGAAATTCACCTGAAGTGATTTGGGGAACCGTGGAAAACCCAAATCTAGATGCCAGGACGGGGATTCGAACCGGCGTCCTCCCGAATACGATGCCAGAGCGTTAACCACTCACCCACCACGCTCGGTTTTATCTTTGAGTTATTGATTAAGAACATGAAGACGCTTATGTCGGACACCATCTAAAGGGTCACTTGTGGAAAATTGTTTTCTGTGGATTGTCTTGTAACTGTATGAACAATGTTTACCACATCAGTGAAAGAGAATGCCATCACGACGCAATGAGCGGCGGCAACTGCAGCAAAGAGAACAGAATTCTGTGTGTGAAAACGCATGCCCCGCTTCTCGAATCCCTTCCGTGATGCAACAGCCCTTTTATGTTTATCTGGTTTTCGATGGAGGTGTCAAACGTGGCCAATCCTGTGATCGTGTGGAAAAGCAAGATTCCACAACTGGTCCACATTTAACGGAAAATAAATATTTGTTCCCGCGCACAGTAATCACATCGATGTTTGACAGAAAACACTAGCCCATTTAGGCGGTGCTCTTCACCATCCGTAAGTAAAATCGTGTTTTCCAAGACACGTAATTTTAAGTGACTTTCTAAGCTTATGCCCATCGAAACCACCGCAAGTTTTAACGCACAAAAGAATCCCATCTCCTTGACTGTCTGCACCTGCTAATCTTTATCAAGTTTTGACCGAGTCAATAGCGCGTCCGCCATCCTTAAAAGAACATGTAGTTTCACAAGTCAATTGTACGCGAATGTTTATGACCAATATCGTCTACTCTTCTGGTGCCCCGTACACAAAGAAATTTTATAACTATTTTATTAACACTGCTCTTGTTTTAGATCGTGTTGTATCGTAATGAATGGTGTAGGTACTACTTATAATTAATTTTTCTGTACTCAACAATTGCACCAGTGGCATAGGATAGTTATGGTTATCGAGCGAAGTGTAGTCATAATTGCGCAATTTCCGGTTTTTTTTTTTTTTTTTTTTTTTTTTTGATACTGCAAGTATTTTTTCACGACTGCAGAATCGATCTCGAGGCTTTTCATTAGTAAATGTTTCTAGAGGCAAAGTGGTACATCATAACGTAGCTTCGAATTTCCGGACTAGCATGGTAGAGATGCGCTCAGAACCATGCTCCAGACATATTAATTCGAAAAATCTTTATTTTATGCTTGCTTGACTATAAGACGGAAAGGATTGTACTGGACTTTAGATTTTGATAAAAATTCTTCTCTTCGCTGAAATTCGAACCTATATTCTGCCGTTTGGAGCCAATTGCTCCACTATTTGGACAGTATGAAATTAAGCATATCTCTACTTAGCTCTCAGTAGGCTTGGATTAAATTGTAATTGTGACTGGAAAATCACGCAGAATACTAAATGTGACTGAGCACGTATAATGCCAACGCGTTCCGCCAAATATCAACAAGCAGAAAATCGTGGAAACAGTGAATTATAACGGTGAGTTGATTCAAATTTAGCGAGTTCCTCGATGTTTCTCACCAGAGGGAGAGGGAGCTTAAGCTCTAACATAGATAAAAGTTTCTTCAACAATTATCTTTAAGTGCAACTTCAACATTAAAAATATTTTAATTTTAATAAAAATGAAATATAGGAATCATTAACAAAATTATTCCACCACAAGTTTCGGTATTTGATTCCGTTTCATTGTACAAATCACAATTTTTTTCCGTAGAAAAAGATTAAACTCAGTGTATTCTAAATTCGCAGGTACGGTAGTTAACTGTTTCATGTTACTTAGTTCTGACTTCACTGGGCATCTGTTGTGAATCTTCCCAGTACAAAATTACCGCTTAAAAAGGTTACGTAAAGGTTATTTGCTTACGTCTAGTTACCAGTCACATTCATTTTTATCACTGTTATTTTCGATCACGTTGTGATTGTAGTCGTTGCGTTATCTCTCGACCGCCACTAGTTCATTCTTTAAGGAATGCTGTTCAACAGCATGAACGAGCATTAACGGTGTATTCTTGTTAACAAACAACGAAAGAAGCACAGGTTATTTGTTAGGGGAATACTTAACATTAGCCTTATGTTATTACTTCAATTTTCCAACTCGCTGTGGCAGAACGAGCTGAAAAATTAACCCGCTGAGTAACTTCCTTTCTGTTCTCCGGTTTGAATAAGTCCTTGAGCACTAATTGTTTTTATTAAAGCGTTTATTCTCTTAGTGTGGACAGGATGTTCTAAAAATGTGACCTATTAACCGTACTGGATAGTAAGCCTTTTTTATCTTCTTTTTCATTTATTCCAGATGTTCCGTAAGTTTGTATCATGCAAGCATATAAAACTTACTTAATATAATCTCTATTCGAGCAGTTATATTTCTGTTCTATGGTCCATAGATCACTAAACCAGATTTCCTCGTGGATCACAGCTAAACTACATTTTAATATTAATAATGAAATATGTCACTTGACAGTTTGTTTTAGCGTCTTTATTTATTCGCATTATTGATTTTAATACCTATGTTACAAACTATCAAACAACATAAGGGAAAACTCCAGCAGATATCTTGCAATAATTTCTTTTGCAATTTGAAGGATATTAGGCAACTTTGTCGTAACTGACATGAAGTTTATTTTGTAACATAAATGCTTTTACTCTGATGAGAAAATTACTGTTTCAGAGAATACTTAACAGTGTGGAAGTTACATGGTGAGCAGGTATATTTCTCATTATTGCATTGAAATGAAGGTATCATATGTGGTATCAATCTCGTTGGGCATGAAAGCATTAAATGGGACTGACAATCTTAGTCCCATTTTTTACGTTATTTTCATATTTTATTCATGTATAACTCCTTTCATAAATCCAAATTATCATTTCTTACTTATATTGCTTTACACCTCAACAAAGTCGAGTTCATTAGGGCCGGAAAGGACTGGGGGACGAAGGAATTAGTCCATAGTCTCTTGAAGGAATCAAGCGGCATTCACCTGATGTGTTTTCGGGAAATCTGGATGGCCAGACGAGTATTTGAACTTGCGTCCTCCTGAATGCAAGGCCAAAAGCTTTACCGCTAACCCAATATGGTTGGTCGAATGTTTTTAAGAGTTAGAGTAGGCTTACTTGCTGTTTATGTTGATGCTGCGTATGTCGAAGCCACTTAAAAGTCATGTGACTAGCTAATAATTTATATTGCATCCCTAAAATCATATTAATGTTCGTCTATATTGCCACATCCTCCCAGTCCAGTAGGATAAGACTCCCGCCTCGCATTCGGGAGGACGCCGGTTCGAATTCCCGTCCGGGTATCCAGATTTGGGTTTTCCATGGTTTCCCAAATCACTCCAGGCAAATGACGGGATGCTTCCTTCAAAAGGCCATGACCGAATTCCTTCCCATTCCTTGCCCCCATCCTTTCCCGTCTCTCAAGACCTCGCTGTTAAGAGACGTTAAGCAGTTAAAAAAAAAACCTGCAGCAAAGTAATTGTTGCCGAAGGCTAGAACAGATAAGTTTAAAAAAATACGCCATGGCATTTAGCCTCCGAAATGTTCTGTGCCCTCGGGAATGTAGTGGCAGGTGTGAGATATAACCGTTCTGCACAGGGTTAATGTGTGTTTGACGAAGTGTGTAACACTTTTACCTTCCCATTTTGTACCGGTAAGTTTATTACACCAAGAATAATTTGGAAAAGAAACCGTATAAGTGAAAACAGAGAACAAAAAATATCAAGAAGTGTTTATAAACTGTACCAAGAATATTTCAAGATTGGAATAAGTTGTGAAAGGAAACATAAAATATGTCATAAAAGGGGGGAATGTAAACAGATTTTTACTGGCAGCCACAAAGATAAAAACACAATAAAATTTATTATTATCCTTTCTTCTTCTTGTGATGCCCTTGCCTGTGCGGAGTGTAGGTGGTTGACATTGGGAGTATTTACCCCTCCATGGCAATATCTGGGAAGAACTACTGTTGTGAATCCCCGTTACCTTCCTCAGTTTGACAGTGTTGGTGTTGTTGTAAGTTTGGTGACTGTGATATTGTGTGTCCAATATAAAGTGTTTTGATGAGTATTTTTTTTTTTGTATTTTTGGGGGGTTTCCGCCTCGTTGACGTCGCGGTAATTAGAGGGGAGAAAAGACGGGGGAAAAGGAACGGGAAGAAATTCAGCCGTGGCCATTTTTAAAGAAACCATCTCAACATTTGCTTGGAATGATTTGGCGAAACCATGGGAAACCCATGGATGGCCGGACGAGGAATGGAACCCGCGTCCTCCCAAATGTGAGGCCGGCCGTTACCTCTCACGTACCACACTCGGATTGTGGTTGAAAGAAGAGGATGAAACCCGGTGCCGGCCCATTCAGGCAAACTCAGACGAAAGACAGAACGTCCCCATATGACGAACGAATCACGATCAAATGTCGTTTGACCTCACTCATTACACACTGTGGAGAGGCTTGGTAAATATCCCAGGGCCGGCCTCGGTAGCGTAGGGGCTAGAGTGCTAGCTCCGCGTGCCAAAGGCCGCCGGTTCGAATCCGGCCGCGGGCATGGATGTTAAGTGTTGTATGTCTGTGTGAATGTCCTGTCCGTCCTGTGGCGTCCATACACTGAAAGCAATTATAATTACCTTGAGCTGGCTGTATGGCCTCCGTTGCCAAATGCCATTTAAAAAAAAAAAAAAAAAAAAAAAAAAAATATCCCTTGACTTTAGGGCAACATCACCACTCTTACACTGCCGGCCAATTACAGACGAAATTTTCTTCTACCAGCAGGACTGGAACCAGCTGTGTCAGCGCCGGATATCATCATGGTACCACAGCCAATTAAGCAAAAGGGGAGGGCACTATTATCCTTTAGTGCTGTTTAACTATTAATGGAAAATATCATAACTGAAAAAAAAATAAACTGGCAAACACACATCTGGCTATATTTTGTATATTCCAAGAGATTTGTTAGTTTGTAAAAGCAATGGCATTGCTATCTATTCACTGTTTTGCAACATGCATACCTGCAGACATACTAAATCTGTTCTGTTGGGTGTTAGCGCTGTAGAAGGATAATTCTCATTTCCATGATTTTTATAGTGATCCATTCAGGTTACTCATAAAATAACTTAGAAACAATGTTAACTTGAGTTTCATAATGCAAATAATTGATAAAAATAGTATAAATATTAAAATATGAACTCTTTGGCATGAATAAATATCTTTACCCATGTATCCCTAGTTGTGAGGACCATAAGGCAGTTAAATAAAGAATCAGATCTATGCAGATTAGTTGAAGAAATTTTTCATGCCGCCAAATGAGTTAAAGAATTAACTAGTTCAAATAACATTGCTACCATTGCTAAGAGCATTAGGAAAAACAATTTATTCTCTTCTCATAATATAATCCAGCATATAAGCGTATTATGTCCTAATTACTTACATCATCTGCGCAAAACACGGGGTCAAGTTCAATCTCATTAAATGTACTGGTGCAATTAATTACCGACTGCTACATATTGGCCGGTTGGTTAACATCGTTGGTAACGTAGACAGATGACGTAAGGCCGGTGCAGGGTCGATTTCTAGCCGAGTTATATTCATCACGTGTCTTGTAACGTTCCTTCAAGTCTAATATTCGCTTTATTACAGATTTTCACCTCAAAAGTTTCCATTTAACACTCTACAGGTGCAAACATTTGTATACAAATTTCTAACTGGTTGTCATAGTTATCTAAAAAACGTACTCAAACATGGATACACAATATGTGTTCTGTCCTAACAAAGGTCTTGACTTGATATCTATTCCCTAAATCTTCTTTCTTCTTAGCATCAATCCCGCATTGCAGGATTTGATTCACTGGGCTTCTTCTATTAATGCCGATCTCATGCATCTTTAGGTGAAGCATTGACTAGATGCATGTCATCCCGCAAGGTATCCAGCCATCGCTTCCTGGGTTCCCTCGTAGTCTTCTGCCCTCCGGCCTTGAGTGCTGCTCTCGCAACTGAAGTGTTGCTGCTGAGTGATACATGGCTGTACAATCAAAGGCGACCCTCTCACAATATCTCATGGATTGGAGCCACACCAAACACTACCCTGATGTGGTCCAATCTAGTGAGTCCCTATAGCCAGCGAATCATCTTAATTTCCATGACATGCAGCTGTCGTTCATTTCTGTTCATGACTGGCCAACATTCCATACAGTGCGACTGGTCCATTTTAATGAACACTGGCACCTTACAGTCGAAAAAGACTCATGTGATCTGACGCCACTTCATCCAGGCTGCATTGAGTCTGGTTCGGAAGTCTGGGAGTGTCTGACCATCTGAACAGATCACTGTTCCCAAGTATTTGAACTCAGATGATTTGCAGAGTTCAACGCCGTCGATATTAACAGATCCATCGCCTGGAACTCCACACTCCATGTACTCGTTCCGCCATATATTAAGTCGCATGGCATGTTTGTCGAGAAAGTTTTCCATCGTTGGATTTGTTGCTCCAGTTCATGACGAAGCCGCAGGCAACCATGATATCATCAGCATAAAGCACTGTATAGGGGATGGAGTGAGTAGTTGTGCAGCAATAAAAAGGAGTAGGGACAAAGGTGATCCCTGATTAACGTCAACTCTGTTGAGAGAAGAGTCAGATATTCCTACAGCACATCGAACATAGCTGGTTACATTTCGATATAGCAGCTGATTCCATTTAACATACACCTCTGGTACCCCATGCTATCTCAGTGCGTACCAGATTACATCTCAAGGTACTTTTTCGATGGTTTTTTGAAGAGCTAAAAAACCTATATGCAGTGGTTTTCTCTTTTAATGAACCCTTCCATTAAAAGACATGTAGCGTTAATAGCATCAATCGTCCCAATGCCTTTCATGTAACCACACTGATTTAGGGCAATCTTAACTATGCTTCGATGGCGTGCATCGATAATGCACTCTAAAATCTTCATTGTGTGGCAGAGTAGGCAAATCATTCGATAGTTGTAGCAGTCTAGCACATCACCCTATGCTTTACAAAGGGGTATTGTAACACAAGTGAACCGAGTACGAGGAGCTTCAACTTGGTTTAAGATCTTGTTAAAAAGATCTGCCAGGAACTCAGTTGACTGTGATCCAAGCATGTTCTGTACCTCCGATGGGATGCCTTCCCGTTTTTTATTTTCTTCGTGGTGGTCTCTACTTCAACAGCAGTGACAGCTGGAGCTGGGCTTTACACAGGGTCTGCGGGTGGCATTAGTGGATGTAGAAATTTTTCGTTGCTGATATTTTTGAACTGTTGCTTCCATGGGTTGAGGATCTTGGTCGGTTTCTGTAACAGTTTCTGGTTTTCATCCTTATGGTCATAACATGTCCAACTACTTGAGTGGAACGGTGACGACTCTTCGCTAGCCGGTAAATGTTTTTTTTTTCTCCGGATTATTTAGCTCATTTTGCATGTTCCTTTAATGGTCTTTTATTTGCCTTTGCCTCTTCCTGTTTAACCACTGACTTCAGTCGTCTATATTTCTGCCGATCTGATTCAGATCCAGATTTTAGTCAGGTTGCATAGGCTAACTTCTTTGACTTGATGGCATCTTGGACCTAATCATTCCACCACCACACTTATATTATTTCCGCCATTGCTTTCACTATAGTGTAAATGTTCTGCACTTTATTATATCAGCAATCTTCGACGTTCTTTCTATATCCGGTCACAGTTGACCCATACAGTGATGTGGGTAAATATGGAAAATGAGGTGCTACTTGGCAAAGGCGTTAGTTCTTTCTTGGGGGTTGTGCCTGTGAACACCATTGGTGGGTGGGATTTCACAAGGCATGGCCTACACTTAAATAGAAGTGGCAAGGGAATACTTACTAAGGTTGATTGCTAAAACTGCAAGATAGCCCATTTCTAGTAATGATGGAGTGAGGACTGTGCCTTTTTTAGCTTAGGGAATCCTGGTGAGGGGATGGAAATATATTATCAATGTCACATATTGTAGATCCACGATGGAAATAATCAGAAATGCTAAAGAAATCGAGAAAGCTTCTGAAAGAATAACTGATTGGGGCTGAACTGTGAAGGAGGAGTTGAATGCATAAAATATCACACAGCCAGTAATAAGGTGAACTGTAGAGGTATAATGAAGAAAGTAATATAATATGCTACCTTAGTAGAGATACCCGAACCACAAGTGATCATAGCGGTAGAGTATTGGTTAAAAAAAGAAGTCCTAGACAATGAGTTTTTTCCCAAAGCTTATAGAACATACCGCAGAGATAGAGGATCTATTGGTGGAGAGGTTCTCATACTGGTTTGCAAAAACTACTACAGTTCAGTGGTGTTCGTAGATCATGACCATGAGTTACTTTGGGTAGATTCCTGGGGTAGTAAAAAAGAAAACAATCAGAATGTTGGCTGCTTACCGCAGTGGGAGAATGACTGATGAAGATGAAGGTCTTGGGAAGAAATTAAATCATGCTCAGAGTTCATAAGTGACAATAGAATGGTCATTATTTTATACAATACTCAATTCTTAGTTAAATCCAGATCGGAATTGTGGTACAAAATGAGAAAATTTTGGAGAATACGAAGAATCATTCCCAGGTGCAGCATTGATGCTGGGTTTTTTTTTTTTTTTTTTTTTTTTTTTTTAACCTCGGAGATCAGAAACAATGTAACAGAGGCTCCTACACATTGCTTATGTTGTCCAGTGGGCGCAGCCAAAGTGTGCTTCTTATTGAGTGATGTTAGACTGAAGGTTGCAACTCTTGTGGTCGTTTTGTCGTGTTTAATCCCGCCGGTTCTCTCGCATTCCTCTCGTCCGCAAACACAATCCAGTGCGCGTCTTCAACTTTACCAGCCTTTTATTACATCCGTCAGACTAGCTCTTCTTTCACAAAATGAGATTTTGTGTTGGAGGGTTAATCGGAGCACAGCGAACAGCGGGAGGGTATTAAGTACTACTTAGGTCGCGCTTGAAGAGGATGTGCACATAAAGGGTGACGATTTGCAAACGCTTTCAGCGCCGTTTTTTTTTTTTTTTTTTTTTTTTTCTCTATGTTAAAAGATATCTCACATGCGTAAGTTTTAGAGAAAATACATATAATTCTCGTATAGGGTATTTCAAGAGCATACAAAATCATTGTTACCTGTCAAACAACACACTGTCTTATTGAATTCTCTTGAAGAAATTTTAGTATTAATACTTCTCTACCTTTCCAGAGTGTAAGCGAATATGCTATACCGAATCTTTTGATACCGAAGTAGCCCCATAAGTTAATGAACTGTCCACCAAAACGTACAACCTTAATGAAGATACATATAAGCATACAAATTCTCCTGCTCCAAAGAACAACCTGTTACTTCAGCATCAAAAGTGACGGTGTTTGCTGTTTGAAATTGTAAGGGTGCACTAGATATCCTCAATCAGTGGTAGGGGAGCTATGAAAGAAAAGAGATAAAGTTAGTAGTAGAAAAGCTGCTATTTCAGCAGGAAAATTTTCAGTTTCACAAGTTCCACATTACCATTTCTGCAAACCATGAGTTGGTGTCGTAACCGTCCGTTAACCATGGAAAACCGAAATCTGGATGGCTGGATGGTTATTTGGGTCCGCGTTTTCCCGAGCGTAATGCACTACAGTAGAACCGAATTTTTCTTTTTTCCCATAGTGATTTAGACCCAGGTCACCCTGTCTTAGGCAGCTGATCAATCACTTGAGCTAAGGTGCTTGTCGGTATAGCATTTATAAAACTGAAGATATGTATTGTCAAAAGCAACAATTTGGCGAGTGCGGGAATTAGATCTTAAGGAAACGTTTTATTTGAAGCAGTTTTTGCAAGAGCACAGTTGAAACGATTTTTGAGCTCATAGTCCTCCCAGATTATAGAAATAATTTTTAAACTATTTCGCCTTGAATGTTCTCGCTATGCGGCATTTAGTATTTATTTGTTCTATGACGGCAAGAGGAAATAGTATTGTTCATGATAAATGTTCATTAAAGCACTGAAATTTTTTCTTCTAATAGCTAGAATATAATGGAAGATTACAGCCAAGAAATTGTAAAATATGTGGGTGTCTTCTCTCAAACTTCAAACTGTTCATTAAAATTTCTGGTCTTCAAAGAAAACAGTTAAAAAATTTAAATAATTTTTTCACAAGATTTTGACTCTACTAATTGTTCAACAGGATGGGTGGTGGTGCACAATTCGTAATCATGAAATTGTGATCTGGGTTAAATCCCAAACCTCTCCGCAGTTCGTATGGAATGATGGCATACGATACTTTCATACGTCGGATGGAGACGTTAAGCATGACGGCACGACCGTCTCTCTCGGAAGAGTAGGCTTCAATGAGCCAGTACCAGATTTTACATACTACCTTCTTCCATCTCTCATCCACAACACACACAATACTCTACACTGAACCCGCACACTGTCACTATCATCATCTCTTACAACAACACTTACGAAGACTATGACACCTGTTCATATTCCCAGACATTCCCAACATTGGCAAGGGGTTTGTAGAAGGGAATTACGGAACATGTACTACTATATCGTGATACTAAAAATTTATTAAGTTGTTGATTAAACCGGGATCATGAAACGTCCTATATAAACTTGAATATCAACTGAACTAAATGCTTAGCGCCGAAAATAAGGCAACTTATGTGGTTAACTTGATAGGCCACCTCTTGTTTCAGTAACTTGCATAAGGAAGGCCTGTGAGTTGGCATATCATCTGTCAAGCGCCCACAGATGTCGCTGTCAAAACAAGGCCAGAATTTAGGATACCTATTTATTTTTGTGTAACTATTCAATGTGTTTTAAATTACCAACCAGGAACCAGCCAAGAAGAAAGGTACGTATTTGGCTTAAATTCACATATTAATTATTAGTTGCGTTTTGCTCATTTGTATTCGGGCGACGTAGATGATTTAGTTATATTCTCTCTACATAGCAAGCTAAGAATTTTTGTTTTTTCAATGGGTCATTATTTTTCCCTTTATATTAAAATTTGAAATCGTCTATGAAGAAAGGTATGTATTTAGTAGAAATTTACATGTTAATTACGGAAAGGATTGTGTACTGAAATGAAATGGAGCCAACATAACATCATTACGAAATCATGGTTATGAGCATTATTTAATAACAATTCTATTTTGCTAAGCAACTGGGTAGAAACGAATTTCCAGGACAATGCTTTTAACATATCATTTGTGAGGAATGTTAGAAGCTAGTAAGAACCGATTCTTTTAGACTCTAACCGTGAATTCTTTTTAACGACAAATGTTTCTGTCGGAATGAAACCCATTAATGATGTGGATTTTTATACAATACAAAATGTGATCTTAGAAAAGTTTAAAGAAATCAAGCTCCCTCAAACCAGCAATTTATTAGCAAATACTCAACTACAATAGAAACTGGAACAAAGTCGATCCAACTGCCGGTTAGGCGTATGTAACTATCACTAAATCCCTTAACTATTCTTATTTACAATTTGAAACGACAGGCACCGTGTAAAATTACGATGCACCTAGGTCATGAGTTTCACTGCTGACAATTACACCATTTACACAATGTTACACAATCTTCACTTTCCTCATTTATCCCTTCCCATTCCCTACCATTCCTAAAATACATAATGTCATTGTACCAAACTTTAGTAACTGCAACGATACTGCACCTCTTAAGTCCTTTATTAGGAGGCAATAACACTTTCGTTTGTTTGGGTGTAGCGCTGGGATCTGCGTGTGACACACTATAAATAATCAGTACGCAAATGAATGCTAATGAAATCAAACGTTTTATCGTGTAATACGTTCAAATAAACATGGGACTCTTACTTGTACTACAGATGCTAATGTTGTGCTCTGTACACCATTATATTCATCGATAAAGTCAAACATGAAACAATTTTACAGCATATAATAGTTTTTACTCAAAATGATTAGCACACATGTTCTTACCTGATATTTTACTAAATGTGCGTCCTCAGAACCGGTGTTTTAATTTGTAAGGACCTCTTGTTATTCCTATATCTGCTGTACAGCAGTTTTAGGATATTATTGGCATTGCTTATGCCTTCTCTTAGATAAGGCCACAGATTCTTTGGAATTCTTGTGATGTTTTTAGAATGCGAAATGCAGTTAAAATCATCAGTAAAATTAATGAACAAATAACCATTGGTCCGATAACGTTTAACTAATATTAATCTGGTTGTAGGCCATTTTTCTGCGGTAGTTGAACAATAAACTTTATAAATAATACCCTTTCTACAAATAACTGTTGTGATGAATGTTATACTTTATTCCCCAGATACGTTCGCATTTATGGTTTGGGGCATAATGAGTGGTTGTAAATCTGTGCTTTTAGTTGTGTATCACAACAATTGTAACTTTCATCACAACAGTCATTTGTATATGGCGTTTCTTTATATAAAAAATCGCCAAGAATGATTGCTATTAATTGAATAGTTTACTAAACAGCGCCATGGAACTACTTTCTGAATTATAAACGAATTTCATCTTTTTTCCAGCCGTTGCCTTTTTGAATGAAAGGTTCCGGCATTCAGGTTCCGGAGACCATGGAAAACTGCAATTATGATGTCCGAACGAGGATTCGATCTAGCGTTCTCCCGAATCCGAGGCCACAACGTAACTGCTCATCCATTATGCTCGTTAGAAGGTTAAGAAGCTGAGCAATTCTGATCATCTCGTCGAATATATTACATATTACACTTTTCCGATAACTTTTCTTAAATCTCACTAATTTTCCATACCAATCGTGGTGGGAGAGAGGTAAAGCTCTGGCCTCACATTCAGGTGGACGCTGGTTCGATTCCCCATCCGTCCATGCAGATTTGAATCTTCCATGGTTTTCGCTTATCACTTCAGGTGAATGGCTGCATGGTTCCTTCAAAAAGGTCATGGCTGAATTCCATTCGGTTTCCTGACCCCCATTTTTCCACCTCTAAATACGTCAATGAGGCGTAAAACCATAAGAAAATAAAAAGAAAAACAAGAAAAAGGAAGAATTCAAAAGTTCAAAACCAAATTTTTGAGGATTTGGTCAAAACTGTCAAGTAAATTAAGTTACAATTTTTCATAATAATTAAACACGCTATTCCATAACTTTTTAAATTGTGAGGAGGACTTCCCGAAATGTAGTGCAAAACCTTTTGAACAGAATCCAAGTTGCTTCATTAACCCTGGTACCTAAAAAAACTGGCGCGTTCTGCTACAAAGAATATCAAATGCCAAAACTGGTTTTAAGATATTGAAAACATCGTCATATAGATTGAATAAATCGTTTTGATTAAGCACGTTATTCTTCAACTATTGTATATTTCACCTTTTTCCAGATTGCGTTTTTTTTTTTTTTTTCTCTTTTTTAACCAAACAAAGTACAAGCAGCGGAGATTAGAGAAATGGCAGTACCGACAGCTAGAATTCCAGCTGACAATCAAGTGACTTCTAGAATTTCTTTAGAAACGCTTGTTGCCAAAGGTCTGGATCCTATTTTTTTCTCCTCCAGTGACTTTCTTTTAATGCTCAGAAATTATCTCTCGATCAAGATGTGCTTAGTGAATGGAGTGCTTGGAATAGTGTATTGATCGCTCTGGAGATCAAATGAGAAGTTACGCCCATAGGTGGGGTGCAATTTCTGAGTCGAGTAGAATTTGTATGAAGCATACAGTTTTCAGGACTGATTTTGCATAAAGTTCTAGTTGATATCGTCGATTTCCCCAAATCACTCCAGGCGAATGCCGGGATGCTTCCTTCAAAAGTCCATGGCCGAATTCCTTCCCATTCCTTGCCCCCATCCTTTCCCGTCTCTAAAGACCACGTTGTTAAAAAGGGACGTTAAACTGTTACAAAAAAAAAAGAAAAAAAAAAAAAAAAAAGATATCGTCGAGCTAGAATTCAATTCAGGATTCACTCATGTTACTATTTTAGGATCGTAAACATACGAACGATTCGCTTCTGCACAAGAATTTGGGTGACGCAGTCTCTATAAAATTAATTTGCATGCCTATTTTGAGTACAAGAGAAAGATTTTGCGTTCGATACAAGAAAGCGGCATACCTCAAATTGCAGCTGAGTATCAAAATCCTTTAAGAATTTTTTAATAATATGTACGTCATAATAATAAGAATATTTTGAATTAATTTAAATTCAAATTTAGTTTTTCAATAAAATTTTAACAATAAACAATATGACGTCAAAAATGAAATAAATCTGTGAGGTATCATTAAATTCTACACCTCTGTAAACTGGCAGATTTAAAAATTCAGTCTTGTTTTCAGCTATAATAAAAGACAAATAATGAGCAGTAACTTTTTCTGCGTTTTCACAGGGGCAGATTACAGATTAGAACTTTCATAGGTGTTGGTTACTATGCACTGACAATAGAAGAAGTATGTGCTTACCGTACGATGGTCAAATATGATGACTAATTTTGGAACCCGTACGTACAGTACAATAAAGGCTGGCAGAGTTGGCACTCTGTGGGAATCAAAGTATGTAGTTTATTTGGTGATGATACCATAGTCTCTTTTGACCCGTGTGTAATCGGACCTAACAATCTTGCGGCTGGATGTTAATGTGCCATCGGCGAGTAAACTTGCTAAAGTGACCTGTACAAAAGAAGAGACTTGAATTCCTCCATCTAACAGCGAACTGTTTATGATTCACGCTAATGTAATTATAAGCGCGTAATGTATAGTTTGTGGCGAAATAGAAATACAAATGTAGCATTCTCCTACATTTTCAGGAAGAATTGCTTCTGAATGTTATTTGGGTATTTGACTTGGTGATATCAAGAAAGGCGATATTGTTGGTTTTATATATGAAATACAAAATGATAATAAGTTTGTTACAAATTATCGATGTTTTATTCTTCTTTATTTTTTCCAAGCTCTCGAAGATATCAAGGTTACTTGAGGAGAGAAGGATTGGAGCAAGGAATGGGAAGGAATTCGGCCACTACTATCTGAAGGCGCCATTTCGGATCTTGCCTGTAATGATTTCGGGAACGTGAATGGCCGTACGGGGATCTGTGTCACTGGCCGTCCCAGAAGCCTAAATTCACAGTTACGTCACAAAAAATAATATTAGTACTCCTGCAATTTTTCATTCGAAACCAGCTGTTCATTAATCTCGGCCATGAATTTTTAAGAGCCATAAATGTAACCTAAGATTTTTATGTTTGGGCTTTCTTGTGTTTTGTGATATTCTCAACAACGATATGTAATTGTTTAGGCAATTTCTTTTGCAGTATCTTGTTAAAATAATAAATTGTTGTTTAGTAAATACGACAATGCAACTGTTATTGCATTTATTTTTTCTCGGACGCTTTTCACCTCATTAACGTTCAACGTTTTCTGTAGTAAATTTTCGGTTTTTGTTTTAAATTTCATACCAAAAGTTTACGTTTAAATAGGGTACAGTTAAGTCGTATGTCGTAATGCAACTTACATTTCTGTCATGAGGTGTGGGGGTTGTACCTGTATCCTCATCCATCAAGCTACTTGCAATATTGCACGTAATTATACTAACTGCAGGCATTTGACTTCTCTGTTTATAATAATTTTGGTGTACTGTTTTGTTTGGACTTTCGCCATAATCAGAATCCTGTTTACTTGTGCGGGCTGTTGTTCAGCTGGTTATAGGGGAGGTGCTCGGTCGAGAGAATTGTTAGCAGGGAGTTTGAAACTTGCAATCATATTTTTGTGTGTGGTTTGTTTTGTTTAGTTAAATTTGTATTTTTGGTAGTGGAAAGAGACGTAATGATGTATTAGCTTAATGTTTTGTATGTTGACAGAATTTGTGTGTTTAGTGTCGTTTGGCGTGTTTGTGGCATTTGTGTGTTTAGTACTATTTTCAGTTTTAGTGAAATTTGTGTGAGCTCTAATGTTTCTTAATTTAAGTAGAGTTTGGTTAGTCAAGTTTAAATGGTCATTGGGTGCGTGTTTTTCAGTTCCTATTACCTTCTGAAATTGACTATTATCTTGAGAAGTTAGACTTTTGTGTTTGTTTTGTCAGTTGTTGAGATTTTCTTCTCTGTATTTATGCTTGTTTGGGAGTGGTCCTTGTCTTAGTGGTGCCCTGCAAAGGTACAATGATTACTGTATTTTAATACTCGTAAATGTTGTTTTTATCTTGTCTGGAACTGCCTTCTTTTTTGTTCTACATAAACTACATCACAATTCTGACATCTTTGTTGACACATGTCATAGTTGTAGAATATGTTTCTGACTTTTGATTTGTTTGCTTATTGAATGTGCTTGTGTTTTTATTACTAAATTGGCTGAGGGTGATGGTGTTGTTTTTTGTTTTTGCCTTTTTATTTAATGAATCAAGTACCTGATTTTTGTATTTATCATTCATAGCTATTTCTTTTATAGTACTGAGTGCTGTTTCATAATACTTTTTGTTAATGGGATTCCTTCTATTCCGTTTAATAAGAATCTTATTGCAGCCTGTTTGTAACTGCGTGCATGGTTTGAAAAATAATGTATTTTCTGGTCTGTTATTTTTGATTTTCTATATTTCTGGAATATGTGTTTGTTTTTTGAATTATTGTTAGATATACAAAGTTTGATTCACTTTTGTGTTCTCTTTCTAATGTGAAATGATGACCATTTGCCCACAAACACAAATAAACACTAATAAAAAAGAACACAAAACACAATAGTATAACTTTTCAATAAATTATTAAATTCTAAAGGCAATAGCCACAGAAAAACACGTACTAGACGAACATGTAAACTAAACTAATCAAGCCACAACCAAAGTAATAAACACAAAACCTCAAACAAAACAGCACTAAAAATACAAATTCCTCTAATCCACAAATATGCACTAAACACAAATTCCGCCAAGACACAGAACACTTTAAATCGTCTTCCTCTATCACACATACACATGTAAGTAAACAAAGCCAGACACACGCAAATATGATTGCAAGTTTCAAACTGCTGGCCGACAGCACTCTCTACAGCGCACTGGAGGTGTAAACAGCTGAACAACAATGGGAACAATTAAACAGGATTCTGACTTTGTTGAAAGCCGTAACAAAGCAGTGTACCGAAATTAACAGAAACAGAGAAGTGATGCGGTTTCAACATGCTGGTTGAGGACACTGATGGCCAACAATCACATCTCCTGACGGAAATGTAAGTTACTTTGCGACACGTATATACAGGGTCCGGCAAAAAAACCTCCACAGTTTGAGCAAGCCACCGCGTGAGTTGTAGTGGGGGTAGAGATGTGGAGGGGGTATTGTTCCGTAGCGGCGTACGTGCCATTTTCAGTGTTCGCCATGGCTTGGCTCGGTAAGCATCGGGCGTTTGTTGTGTAGGAGTTTATTAAAAATGGCGGTTCTGTGATTTCTACTCAACGAGCGTTTCGGATTCGATTCGAACTTGGCCGACGTGATAGTGTTCCTGATGCGATAACGATTAGACTGTGGGTGTCAAACTTTAGACAAACAGGGTCAGCACTAAAAAGAAAACAAACTGGCCGACCTCGTACTGCAATAACACCAGAGAATGTGGTGCGAGTGAGAACATCCATCCAACAGTCTCCAAAGCGTTCAGCGGTTAAACATGCAGCTGCCCTGGGATTGTCAGAAAGGAGTGTAAGGAGAATTCTGCATAACTTCATCTGCATCCCTACAAAATAATGTTTGCCGAAAAGTTGTCTGAAGAAGATTATGTGATGACATTTTGCAAAACATTTCCCCAGATGCTGTCTTCATTTCTTCTGATGAAGCCCACTTCCACTTGTGTGGAACTGTTATCAAACAGAATTTCCACTACTGGGCTGCAGAAAATCCTACGGAACTCCACCAACAACCACTACACAGCCCAAAAGTCACAGTTTGGTGCGCCGTTGCGGAATTTGGTGTGTGGGGACCGTACTTTTTTGAAGAAGATGGGCAAACAGTAACGGTCAATGCCGATCGCTATTGTCACATGATAGAGACATTTCTCCGACCCAAGATCAACCAGTTTGTTTTAGACCATGAGGAAGAAGAAGTTTGGTTCCAACAGGACGGAGCCACAGCTCACACTGCTCGGCGGTCCATGGAAATGTTAAGAGAGTTGTTCCCTGGACGTCTTGTTGGTTTAAGAGGAGACATTTCCTGGCCCCCAAGGTCACCCGACTTATCACCTTGTGATTTCTTTCTGTGGGGCTACCTAAAGGCTGAAGTGTACAAACATCGCCCCAGAACTCTGCAAGAACTAAAAGATGCCATTAGGCAGGGAGTGGCAGCCATGCCAAGGGAAGTTACACGAAGAACTATAGACAACTTCAGGGAAAGACTTCGTGAATGTCTTAACAATGGGGGACATCATTTATCGGACATAATTTTCAAAACCAAGTAAAGTGTACTAAGTGATGTAAAATGGCATCATATAGGCTATTCACAAATATAAGTAATTGTTCTGTATGTTTCTTATTCTTTTTGCAAATGCCTATTGACATCAGGGAGGTTTTTTGCCGGACCCTGTATAAGGGTTAGTTGTATTAAATTCAAGCAAAACCTTTCTGAACGATTTTTTTTAAAAAAGCGAAAACATTTAAATAGTGAACACCGACGATACCTCGACGAAAGGCCTCCGAGTGGGATTGGCGTATTTATTAATTGATAGTTTATTATTCTACTTTCAACAACAATTTAAAATTTTATTTAATTAAAAAAGTAATTATTACATTTTCAGAATGTAATTGGTAATATTTATCCTTCTAAATATAGGCACTTTTAGCTGTCGGTTATTTCACAAGAAAAACAAAAGATAGTTTAGAAGTGGATGAGCTGCCTTAATAAAAAAGATGTGAGAGGAACCTACCCGCTATAGAGAACACTGTTGAAATTGCCAACCTGTATTTCAACAGCAGAGCCTGAAAAGAAATACGTAAAGAAAACAAAGTACGTAACGGCATGCGGAATATCTCCTCTGTTATTTCAAGACCACTTCGCAATGTTATTACAGTTAAAGCCCGCGTGTCTAATTGCACCGTCACCTTTTTGCACTACGAACGTAATGTGGGCTGTCCATTTGAGATTGAGGTAGTTATAACACGAATGATATCTTCACGGGCAGAGACCTTGCATTTTGCGTCATTCTAACTATTATAAAAAATGGCTTTCAGTTTAAAATTTCAAACGTGAACTCGTCAGCCGCAGTAAAACAACATCAGCCGTGTAAAAGGTAATGATGTTAAAGTGTAAATATATAACTTATATATGAAACCAATTGATTTTTCCATCTTAACGACCTTTGGACAAACTGTGCAAAATTCAATACCTTGAGAATCTGAAAGTATCTTTCTGTGTATAATTATCCCAATAAAATTGCAATTCTGATAGTCTGCTGATTTTGTGAGGAAAAAATTGGTGGGAAAATAACTCCAAGTTACATATCGCTGCTAATATTTTTACATTAATAACAAACTTTTAAATAATTAAAAAAAAAAAATCATGAACTTAATGGAGAAGCTTTGTTACATGTCTGCTTGGCAATAAATGCTAGACCAAAATAAATTTTTCCACAATTCTACATTAGCGGTCAGAGAGTAAGTTGCGATTTTAAGATTAAAGATGCTCATTATTGAATCCTGAAGAGCCTATTCCCAAGAAAGCAAATTAATTAATCACAAAATTTGTGACGAGAAAGAAGAACATAAACAAAATTCGTTAAGATGAGACATAAAATCCGAACAGAAATTTGTAAAAGAATTGATGAATATGTAACTGTATCTACTAATAAATTTCAGCAAAACGATAAACTTGTTTCTATGTATACATATGCCGTTGATAAAATACGCAAAAATAATACAGCAAATACGGGACCAGATGCACTAGAAAAATTAATATGTCAATAAATAGTTTTTCTGTTAAAATAAGATTTGCACAAAGTGAAATGTTTAACAGAAAATCTCAGTTAAAGCTGTAAAAATCGAAAAATAAAAAGTTAAAACCAAACGTTTTACACATTTTTGCTGATTAGAGTAAGAGAATATAATTACTTTCGGCCATCTTCCTGTAGAAACCTGTGTTTTTCTGGAATTGCCCAATAAAAACCAAAAGCAGCTCATTGAAAAATATAAACGTGTTGTAGCAAAGCTATTAATACATAAAGGATAAACATAGTTGAAAGACTTAAAGCATGTTCTGGAATGTTTATTCGGTTGCCTAACTGTAGGTGTTTCACAAACTGCAAAAATTAAAACGTAATATATCAGCCTCATAAATAGCTATCATGTATTAAAAAACGCTTGTTGTCAAATTTACACCAAAGTACTATGCTGTGACATTCGTAACCACAATAGTATTCTTAATCACCCTATCTACATAACTACAAATGTGTAGCGAACAGTTAAGCGCTCAGTAAAATGAGTTTTATTTGCATTTTTTGTTGAATTACTAGAATTAATTAATACATGCATCGAATTTAAAACTTAAAGATGGTTTATCATTGTGTCACAATCAGGATATAAGGAAGATGTCAGTCAGATTTTCAACAAAACTGCTACTACAGTCAAACCTCGTTAGTACGAACCTCGGTAAAACGAATTCCTCGATAAGACGAATTTTTTAAAATCCCCTTGAAACTTCCATAAAGGTCAATGCTAAAAACACCTCTATACAAAGCAGTAAAACCTCGATAAGACGAATTTGTTTGTGACATGGGCTAGGACTGATTAACCTCTATACAACGAATATTCTTAGCACAAGACCTCTACAAGACGAATGTTACCTCTTTAAGACGAATTTCTTATGATCTTAACCTCCATAGTGCGTAGTTTTCAAAACAAACAGAAGCGTGTCTTAACATGAAACTCCCCACCCTACCCTCTTCCTTCATCAGTCATTGTTTGGCACGTGCCTTTGCAGTGTTGAGTAACCCTTCCGGCTGTGTTTTTAAGTGTCCCTTCCGGCTGTGTTTTAAGACTGACCGTTGTGCGTATCTTTATTGTATGAACAGTAATGGCAGGGAAAAAGTCAAAAACGGCGCTAACAGTAGAGTTCAAGCGTAAAGTTTTGAAGCATGTGGAAGAAAACCCGTTGAAGAAGAAAATCACCATTGCTAAGGAGTTTAACATCCCTTCAACAACGTTAGCAACGATTATAAAGAATAGAGACAAGTACGATGAAGCAAGTGGACTTTCTAAGTTTTGCAAACGCGCAAAGACCGGTGAATTTCAGGAAGTAGACAAAGCCACTTTAAAGTGGTTAAAGCAGTGCCGCGATAAAAATTTGTCAATCGGAGGCCCTATTCTCCAAGAAAAGGCACAGCAGTTTGCTGTACAATTGGGACACCCTGATTTTCGTGCCAGTAATGGCTGGCTGGAAAAATTTAAAAAAAGGAATGATATTGTTTTTAAAAATGTGTGTGGTGAATGTGCGTCTGTGGACAGTACAGTATGCGATGATTGGAAAGAAAAACTTGCTGACATTACTCAGGGTTACCACCCAGATGATATATATAATGCAGACGAGACCGGACTTTTTTTTCAAGTGCCTACCAGATAAAACAATGACGTTTAAAGGAGACCCTTGCAATGGAGGCAAACACAGCAAAGACCGATTAACTGTGTTGCTTGGAGTCAACGCTTCGGGAAAAAATAAGCTCAAGCCTTTGGTTATTGGCAAGTCACAAAAACCTACATGTTTTAAAAATGTGAACAGTTTACCAACACTGTATAAGGCCAACTCAAAAGCGTGGATGAATGGTGATGAGTTCAGTGCATGGCTGAAAACTGTAAACACAGAAATGAAGAAGAAAAAGAAAAAGATCCTGCTGTTTATTGACAATTGTAGTGCACACGGAACTGTTCCAAACTTGTCAAACATCTCAGTCCAATTTCTTCCCCCAAACACCACATCAAAGCTCCAACCACTTGACCAGGGAATTATTAAAAATTTCAAAGTGAACTACAGAAAGGAGGTTGTTCGGCAGTTTTTGACAGATATGGATCAAGACGTACCGACTAAAATCAACGTTTTAAATGCAATGTGGATGATTAACAAGGCCTGGTCAAACGTAACCGACAAAACTGTTTTTAACTGTTTTGCAAAATGTGGATTTCGTGTGACGGACCTCGAAGATGAGGACGATGACCAACCTCGAACTCCAGCACCCCAAAATGCTGAAGTAGGCCCAGATCAAAACTGGAACAAAGTTACCGAAAGACTAGGCGTCCAAGAAATGGAGTTTGAAGAATTTGTTGATTTCGATGATAATGTAGCAGTATGTGGAGAGCTGACGGATGAGGATATCCTGGATTCTGTTCAACCCTCAAATCATAAAGAAGATGACGCAGCTGAAGATGATGAGGAGGATGCAGCCGCGGAGAGTGATCGACCGGAACTGTCAACGAAAGACGCAAGAGAAGCTATTGATGTGCTCAAGTGTTTTTTCTTAAAGAAAAATGCTTTAAGTGATAGTGTAGTGAAAGCCATCATCGATTTGGATTCCACATTGGATATGGTAACCCTTCATGCAAGTAAGCAATCTAAAATTGATGACTTTTTTAAGATTAGTTAGTCCTTATTTATTATATGTACATACTACATATGTATAAGTTTGGTTTCCATTTATATTTACCGTATTTTGGCTTCAGATTTGTTTTCATTTTACTATACAGTACATGGTTTTCAAACAGTTTATTGTTTGTTTTGATACTTGAGTGATTTAAATATAAACGAGTATGTATTTTTTAAAATTGTACATACATGTTTTTTTTTTTTTTTTTTTTTTTTTTTTTTCTTTTTAACCTTTTTCCTACATTGAAAAAATAACTTTAGTGTAACGGTAACAATGATTCGTATTATAGAGGTTGGCCATAAAAATCTTCGTTTTATAGAGGTTATCTCAGAGCGAGGAGAAACCTCTATAAGACGAATAACGGCAGTATTAAACCTCGATAAAACGAACCTCTTTATTAAGAATACGTCGGTAGTACGAATTTTTCCCTTACCCCTTGAAATTCGTCTTATAGAGGTTCGACTGTACAAAGTATAATGATATGTAGATAATGATTTCAGACCACTCACTTAGCTTGCACACACAAATAGATGTTAGCGTCACCTGTGTAGTATTCAGAGAGACTATTATATGTATGTCTGTCCAATAGATCCCCATGATAGTAGGATGAGTAAGAGGGCGAAGACCTGAATCCATTGTTAAAACGGTTATTTCTTAAAATGGTATTATGCATGATTATTTTTTGCAACGTTTAAAAATCTTAGTGTGGCTAGAATATAATGATTGACCCCTATCTGGAGCCATGTACATTATTTCAGCATCATCCTCTCCGTTAGCACGTCTGGTTGTTCCTTTAGGATGTATTTTGTCATCATCTTAGGGAGGTTTCCTTCAGCGATTGTGTAAATATCTCTCTCACGTTTCTTTGTACACATAAACCCGATCTAATTTAGGACACATATTTCGATTTTTGGGAATATATTTGTTCTTATTCGATCCTTCATCCTTAGGTAGCTGTTAGAAACTTCAGTTTATATGGCAGTATCTTTCTTAAATCTTCATCTTCACGGGCCTTTTCCGTTTCCAGATAGTTGCTGATCAGCTATGAATCCCAGTTCATTTCTTAATATTATCTAGCAAGGATTTTTTATTGTATTTCAACCCCACTACGCCAATTAATTGTGCCTGCATCAATGTACTCCGTTTTAGGCGCTTTGTTTACACTTACAAATTATTGGATCGTTAGGCATATTTCTTTTCAGTTCTTAACTGTTTTACATTTTTAGGTCCATGTTTTTCGAATCATTCTCCTGTTGAACGCCTTAAGTCGTTTTAATGATGTAACCTATGGAAACCTGGTTACTGTATCAATAAGAAACAATTGTTCTTCATTCTACTTGGGAGTGTCTTGAGAGTATTGTTATTAATGCAAAATAGAGTTACCATTCTGTTAAATGTTACCCTATCTGTTTCACTGCAGCAGCATACTTCTCTTTCAGAATTTAGATTTTCTCAAGCTATGCTCTCTTCGTTTCGATTGCTTTTCCATTTAGTGTAGCGAAGCATCTCACTGAGATTGGCGACTGAAAATTGTCAAGTCTGTTTTAGTGATGTTCAAACTGATCTTCCATTTAATTCGTGTAAGGCAAATCGTTTTCAGAAAGTACTGAAAATTATTAATGTCATTAGCTGCAAGCAAAATCTTCATATGTAAATGTGTATACTTCTTCACCGTTGATTTTAAAAACTAATTCTGTACCCTGATAACCCTCTATGAGGATTCCATCTTGACAGAAGATAACTGATAATATTTGAAACTGATGGTGTGGATTTCAACTGTTTGTTTCCAATAAAGGTTTTGGTAACTCCTACGCCATTATTATATAACCTTATTTCATGAAGAATCTCAGTTAATCTGAGATTCGGAACTATGCTTAACATGTTTTATTGATCAAAGAAATAAGCAAACCTATCTTTTTGATTATTTGGATCATATTAACTGCTGATGACTCACACGCATATGGGTTTGAAAATGGCCGTGGTATTGTAAAATTTTACTTGTGTTTCTTTTCTATTTGACTTTCAATGGAACTTCTAACTACTGATTAATTCTACAGCTACATACATACTCTGCAACTCACAAACATTTTGAGTAGCAGAGGGTGGTAAGCATCAATCTTAATTTTGCTCGTTCCAATCCCGAATACCTCAAGAAAGAAAGAATACATAAAAGGACTAGCACGGCATCTTATTTCTGGAATCTTATTCCTCCGGTCATTGCAACCTAAATAGGTTGGCGGAAGAAGTATTTCATTGCACTCGTAACTCAAAGAATTTCGCATATTCTCCAATAAACTCGAACGCAAATGACGTCGTCTGTCTTCCAAACGCTCTCCACTGAGTCAATGGAGCCCTTGCCATACGGATCCCAAACTCCACAACAGTAATCCAGATGCGGACGCACTAGTGTTTTATACGGTATTTCCTGTGTATGAGCATTACAATATCACAAATACCACCTATGAATCCTAATTTAGAATTACCTTTGCCTACGATGGAAGTCATGTGAAAGTCCCATTTCATGTTGCTTTGTATATTACCCCCAGATACTTCAGGGAATTAACCGTGTCAACAGCTGAATTGTTTACTTTGTACTCGTAAACAAACTGATTCTTTTTGTTACATATTCTCATTGCCTGACACTTTTTGCTATTATGTGTAAGTTGCCATTTACGGCACCATTCGGAAATAGCATCCAAATTGTGCTGAATTTCTAAGCAATCGCCAGAGCACCTTATTGCCCAACAGATAACTGCATCGTCGGCAAACAATAGCAACTAGCATTCAACATTGGCACCCAGATCGTTTATAAAAATTACGAAAATAATTGGTCCTATTACACTTCCATGAGGAACGCCCGAAGTAACATCTAGCTTAGAAGAGGCTTCCCTATCAGCAATGACATACTATGACCGACCAGTTAGAAAATCACGTATCCAATCGCAAATCTGATTCAATATACCGTATGCTCGAATCTTCTCTAAAAGTCGGCTGTGTGGTACAGAATCAAAAGCTTTCTGAAAATCCAAGCAAATTGCATCAACTTGTGAACCTGCATCGATAAATTTCATTACGTTATGGGAAAATAAGACCAATTGAGTTTCACACGATCTCTTATTCCGAAATCCATGTTGACATGGTGTAAGTAACTTGTTCTCTTCTAGAAACTTCATAATGTTGGAACATTTGACATGCTCCTGAATTTTACTGCAGATAGATGTTAGAGATATGGGTCGATAATTCCTAGGATCACTCCGATCTCATTTCTTCAAAACTGGAATTACCTGGGCTAATTTTCTCTTCTAGAGATTTACGGAATATATCTGACAGAAATGGTTCAATTTACTCCACGTATATCATCGGGACCCAGCGTTTTACCCCACTTCAGGAGATTTAATTGCTTTACAATACATACACTGTCAATTCGTAACCGGATCCATCTCTAATTCTACACGATGTGGTAAAGTGGAAATGTTTTCCATGTTTTCTGACATGAATGAATTTTTAAATTCGGTGTTAAGTACGGTAGCCTTCTCGCGGCTGTCGTCAACTTCCCAACCGTCTTCTATTAGACCTGGCTTATTGTTACCACTACAACTAACTTTTTTTACATTCGAACAAATTTTCTTAGGGTTTTCGGACAGGCTGTTGGAGAGAGAATTGCAACGAAAGTCATTAAAGGCCTCACGCATCGCCTTCTTAGCACGTCCTCTAATCTCATCTAACTTATCTAAATCAGTCCGATGCATCGTTCTTCTTGATCGTGCATGTATCTTCCTATGTTTTTTGAGTAACCTTTTAACGTCACGTGTATATCATGGGGGATCATTCCCTTCCCTGATTCTCCTTTTCGGTATATACAAGTCCATACCTTCTCTGACTATACGTATGAATCGATGCCTCATCTCTTCAACGGTGCCTCTTGCTTCTATAAAGGTAAGGCAATTATGCCTCAAAAACGTCCTAAAACACTCTTCTGAAGACTTTTCAAATGTGTAAACGATACATTTCTTTTTCTTATTGCGCGTGGTTGTTAATTTTACTACAGTAATTACAGCTTCGTGATCAATTATTCCCGTGGTGCTAGAAACGTCCGTGAATAATACAGGCCTATTTTTAACGAGAATATCCAAAATATTTGCATCAACGATGAGGCATCGCGTCAGCTCAGTTATGAGCTGCTCAAGACTGTGAAATGAGGAAAGGTCTAGAATTATTTCGCAAACTGTTTTATCCCTGCCATAAGTATCGTGAACCTAATTATACCAGTCGATATATGGCAAGTTGAAGTCAGCACCTAGAATTATTTTATGGTCCCGAAATTGACGAGCTATTTTATTAACATTATTCCTTAAGGCCTCGGCAATAGTTACGCCTGTATCTGGTGGACGATAGAAGGATCCTATCACTAGTTTTTTCTTAGCTACGTTGAGCTTAATCCATATGATTTCGCAGACAGTATCGACATCTATTTTGTTACTTGGGAGGTACTTACTAACAGCTATAAATACAACCCCTCCATGGGAATGCAACCTATGCTGCTATTAAAGATTTCAGCGGAACTTATAACCGGTTTTAACCAACTTTCTGTGCATATTAAGATATCGGCATCTGAACGTTTTCCAGTTAAGGCTGTTTATTACAAACACTTCTGCAGTTAACTACTAGAACTTTTAATGTTCGTGATTCTTTTTAAGCTACCCCTAACAAGCGGTGCTGAATTTATCTGGGCTGTCCGTAAATGAATTTCCTGTTCAGGGTCATCTACCCTCAGGCTAAAAAAACCCCAATGCACTCCACAGGGCCCTTGCCAATCGTGCAGCCGATTCACGTGTGTAATGTACACCTGATCTATCCAAGGGATCCTTACATGACTCAACCCCCTGGGTGAAGATCGAGGAATCTGCAGCCATGACTATCACAGAACCGCCGTAGCATCTGGTTCTCTTGTAATTAGATACTTTATTGGTAATGCCTTCGTCGTATCTATCTGATATGTAACACTAAGAAAAATGATAATTTGTTCTTGCTAGATGGCAGTGTTGTCAATGGTTATTTTGTTTTAACTATTTTTTTTTTATCTTAAATGTCATTAACGTAGTCTCTGATATTTAACAGTTATATTCCTTAGTTACCAATATAAGTTGGTGTTGGGAGAGACGTTTTGTAAATTACACTCTGAGTTTGCTATTAATAGTTGGTCATCTGAAAATGAAATAATATTGTATATATATCTAGCAGTATCAGAGTAACCTCGTACAATTAGCCCCAGCAGAAATGTAATCCTTCTCTTTGAAAAGAATTATGGATTTTTTAAATAAAAATTCTGTCACATCAAAAAGAACCCTGATTTGGTGGTCGAATTCTTGACTAGGACTTAAGAATGTCTGATACATGCATCCCAAACATTTATGCAAAAATACACACTTCTCTCCGCAGGTGGTATACTTCGTTTCATTACTTCGCTCCTTTTAACTAAGAATTAAGAGAAGAAACGCAGCTGTATGTATTTATTCTCCTGAGAGTTAGGGCCCTATTACACTAGGCGACTTGGCGGCGCAACCAGCTGCGGCACTGGTGTCTCTGTTGGCGACGCAACCAGGATTCTGGTGGCGCCGCCAGCCAGCCACTCGCACAACCGAGCAGTCACTTTGCTGTTATCCTCGCATTGTATGCGAATTGTGTAGTTGAATATGTCCAGTGAACTACAGAATGTCACTGTGGAAATGAGTGGAAGTGAAAGTGTAGAGAAGACAAAGGGGTAAAGCAAGAAGAATTTCTCATTTTCGTATCTTTCCCGGTAATATCAACGTTTACTAAGTACAATGATTAAAAGAAAGACGATTTAGACATCCTTAAGTAATTAAAAAACTTGTTGTCGTCTGAATACAGTTTAATTGCGATGGAGCTAACACTCCGGTAGCAATTTGCACATTTACAGCACTCTCTTCACCCTCCTCCTTTCCTCCAATGAGTCCCAATCCAGCTCCTGTATCATATCAGTTACTGACTGGGTCCTGCGATAATTTCCACAAACAAATCTAGCTGCTCTTCTTTGCACACCTTCCAACTCCTGTATTTGATCTCCAAAATGTGGTCCCAAACTACGCCACCATATTCAACAAACGATCTGACCAAAGTTTTGTAACCCAACTCCCTAACTTCTCTGTTACATCCTCTCATCACCCTCTTCAGCAAATGAAGGATTTTGTAACCTTTTTCTACCACCTGCCCAATTGAGTTTACCAAACGTTATGCAAAGAATTTACACTTCATCAAGCAAATCTGACCCCACTCTGTAATCATAATTAACCTTTAGATCTATTTATCTTTGTATCTTATAAGCCGACTCTTCTTGGCATTTATCTTCATTCCATGCTGACCTACCCATTTAGATATTCTATCCAGATCATCCTGCAACTGTTCAGTCTTCACCTGTTTTTATCCTATTGTATACCATTGTATCATTTGGAAAATACCTAGATTCTGACTGTAACACAGTCATTCATTAGAATAATGAACAGCAACTCCCATATTTACTTCCACTTCTCTTGATAATGTATTTCCTACTCTAACCCTTTGCTTTCTGACTTTCAAGAATTCCTGTGCCCAGCAAGTAACTTTTTCATTCAATTCAATACATTTCAGTTTATTTAAAACCATTTTATGGCTCACTCTGTCAAATGCCTTAGAAAGATCTAGTGCCACACTATCAACTTGGCCTCCCATTTCAAATTCATTTGAAATATCTTGCATATAGCCCACTATCTGAGATTCAAATGAGTATCCTTACCTAAAGCTATGTTGTCGATCTGAAAACTAGTTTCGTTCTTCACAGACATTTCTGATATAGTTGCATATCAATCTCTCAATCATTCTGCCCATCACTGATGACAAACTAATTGGCCTGGAATTTTCACCATATTTTTAACCCTTCCTTTATGAACTGGTTCTACTATCGGTCTTTTCCAATCCTTTGGTAAGCAGCAAGTCTCCAAACTCATTTTTAACAAAATTTTAAGGTAAGGTACAATATCCTATCCCACAATCTTTAATAAATCTGTAGTAATATTACCTACACCAGTTACACCAGTTTTAGCTTTCTGAGTTACTTCGCAATTTCCTGAAAATTTATTTCAAATTTTGTAGGTTCGTCATTCATTCCCTCCCATCACAGGATGACTGTCCCCAGTTGTCTCACCAAACCTGACACTCAGTATCTCTGCAATTGTAAAGTAGGAAGGGGCATATGAACAGTAGACTGAACGCGTGGTGGCGAGTCTGGCGGCGCCGCCAGGTGGCCTAGTGTAATAAGCTACGTAAGATACAATGCCCCGCCACGACTCTCGGCCACCAGTGGTTGCCCGCCTGGTCGCCGGGCAGGGCAGCCAGCCGGCCGCCAGTTTCTGGCGGCGCCACTGGCTGCCCTAGTGTAATAAGCTTCATAAGACTCAGTGCCCAGCGACGAGCAGAGCCACCAGTGGCCCGGCTGGTGGCGCCGCCAAGTCGCCTAGTGTAATAAGGCCCTTAGTGTGTCATTATTTTCCTTTAAAGTTGCTTGCTTGTTATGTATCTTGTTTCTATCATTTCATTGTTACAGGGAATAATTTTAATTTTGTCACAGTCCGTTTGCTCTCCAATCGTTTTGACGAATTGAGCAAAGTGAATATAAACAACTAGAAAAAAATGTTAATTAACGTATTGACCACGATACTACGCGGAAGTGACCTGTAAACACTGACGAAGGGGAATGAGAGAAGCTTCAGAAGAATGCATTAATTTTTGTGAACAGGGACTGAATGTTTTTTTATTGTTCCCTTATAGCATTTCATCTCATCAACGTCGAGGTAATTAGAAGCGGGAAAGGACTGGGCAAGGAAGGGGTATGAATTTTGCTATGGCCTTTTTGAAGGAACTATCCCTGCGTTTGTGAAACTATGGAAAACAGAATTCTGGATGGCCGGTTGGAGATTCGAACCTGCATTCTCCCGAATGCGAGGTCAGAGCATTACTGCTCACCCACTACGATCTGTGAAAGTGGAAGTTTCCAGATGATAAGAATGATGAGAGACGAAAACCACTATTCTTACAAGTATATAGAACCATTTGAAAGACTAATGAATATTTTAAAATGCTACTGTTTAAGAACACTATTGTTATGAAATCAGCGTGAAGTGTGACACTGTTTAAACTTTATAACAAATAAGTAGTTATACTAAATGATTGTTCACTGTTGTGCTTAATAGCTCAGACCATTAAAATAATTGAAAGTGTAAAGCGATGATTTGCAAATAGCATATTGCGTCTTAGAACAAATTCCTGACCATTAGTAGAACATTATTTTCACTTTTTGTTGAGATCCAAATGAGAAACAATTTTATATGAATAGAGAGTCACATGATGACGCCGGTAGCAATACACAAGAGAGTAGAACACAGTGTGTTGGGCAGGTGATTTTTTAATTTATGGTGGTGATATGAAGGAGAAGTGCTCGTTTAATCTCTGCTCCACGCGACGTGGGGCACTGTTTGTTATAATGTCTACGAGGAGACTGTTTACTGCCGATGGCTGTAGGTTCTTTGTGACGCGGCACCTGCAGTAGTTTCTCTTACAACAACTTATTTAACATCTTTCCTGTTAATCTTAATTTTATCTATAGTTTCTCTGTGATTTTTTTTTTTTGGTTTCTTTTCATCTTGAAGAAATTATTATTTAAGTAGCATTGTCTCACTGTTTCACCACCGCGGATGATGTGCATAAGCAGAGAGAAAATGCTTATGCTTAATGCTTATCTTCTAGTAGCAAAGCATAAACTTTTGTGGTATAATATCTTTGTAAACATTTAGCATAAGTAAAATTGCAAAATTTTGTTACCTTTGTTCGAAGTAGTGATTTGACTATCGTTTTCCGTGTATTTCAGGAAACTGAAGAATACTCAATAAAAGTTATGCATTCAAAAAACAATAGAACCCAAAGAGTGGACTGTTAATGTGTGTTATAGCGTGATTTTTGGTGTTCATGTGAGATTGTGAGCATGTACTAATGGGATTCGTCAACTTTGAGCTATTCTCGAAGTGGTAGCCATATGCAAGCTTATCCTGACAGAATGGCGGCATGTTACTTAGAGGTCGACCCAAATTCTCATCTTTTAAAACTTGCAAGCCCTTAAAACGGACAACAAATTTAGAGGTGTTTTGACATAGTCTGGAAATAATAAAAACTTTTGCTTTAGATATTATTGATTTTAATCGATATCATTCACTGATACAGCTGTTAAACATTTATGTTACATCTGCATACATTCCACTAGCTATTTCCAGAGAGGCTCCAAGCGACACCAGAATGCGTCACCCTGCACCCAACTCAACAATCGCGGCCCGCCGTGCTACGCCAGTTACCAAAAAAACTACAGACTCTGGAAACACAAAAATATTAGAAATAAAATTTACAGTTATTTTTGATGCCCGAGTCTCATAAATGTTACATAATTTAATATTAATAATAATAAGGAAATGATTGGGGGGGGGGGGGTTGTGATAATGCTAGAAGATGCAATGTGATCTATTCCCCGGTCTCCTAGAGCCATACAATATGCCGCTGATTTTAAGCTTTGAAACTATGAGAAACCCATCCAGTTTGTTATTTGGACAAATGGTCGCTATAGAATTGTGAAACTGCAAATTACCACAAATTATAAATAATTACGATTTCGTCGGGTTAAATTAAACACATACAAACTGGTTTCTCCTGTAAGAGCTCAAATAAATTCGTCCCCTTTAACGTGATTATTTACAAAAGAAGTTCGTGAGTGGTATGTTTGGATGGAAACATAAGCGACTATGAATTCAGCTGAAGCAATCTTCTCCGTACAAGAATCGGACTTGATGGAGTTTAAGATGATGACTGTAATTTCGTTTCGATGTGTGTCATTCACTGATCGAAAAGACCTTTCACTACTTAGCTGCGAATCGTTTGCAATATTCCCTTCAGAACGCGGCGTTGCAAATAGTAAGTATTGTCCCGGTCACTTTAATTCTTCATCATTTGAAGTTTTTATTGTTAGAACAATCAGGATTGTGATTTAAAAATTAAGTCTGTGAAATACCCTTTACCAATTACCATAGTTTGCTGGTCTTACAACATTTTTAAACGTTTTTGTTTCATCTAGCTATGGTATGTAACGAACATGCTATGTTAGCTATGCGTGTTAAACTTAGAGAAAAAGGGAAGGTAAAGCTGGAATATGATGTATCAACTATTGAAATGGTTACTAAAAATACAAAATAATTTAAGCCTCTCCTATTACATCAGCATATCTATCCAAAAAAAAAAAAAAAAAAAAAAAAAAAAAAAAAACATAATTTAACGTTGTAAGGAAACTTCTTAGTATAAATTAACAAAAATGTCAGCAGATTTTACATTTCAAGTGATTATTTAGGAGTAGAACATTTACAGTGACAAAGAAAACACAAAATGATGAGTTAAGTGTTCTCCGAAATTATCTGTTATATAAAGATATATTTCTAAGCTGTATTTCCCAAGCTGCTCAGTCAAGAGGTTGTGTAAAATAAACATCTACTTACAGGTATCTTCTAAAACTTAATCCAGAGACACGTTTCGCCCCTACATGTTTGGACATAATCAAGTGATTCTCCATAAATTTCAATTTTCTTCTATTTTTATTCAAATTTTAGCTAACAAAAGAAAATATTAATGGTACGATACACCTTTGGCGTTAGTAAAAAATATCAGTAAAAATTTATGAAATTAGGGCACTGTTCATAGTTATTATAAACTAGAAATAGTAAAAAATATATTGTAACAATCTAAAATATATACTCGATGTAAGACACTATTTTTAGTTAATATAACTTAAAAGTAAATAAGAAAGAACAAAATTACATTCTGTAATAAGGTAACACATTTAATCAATGTAAACCTAATAAATCAGAAAATAAATCATGTATGTATTGTCAGAGAAACTGTTTGGCGCATCACTAAAGTAAAATTCTTATTTTATAAATATCATTCCTAATTTTTTATAATGATTTCGGTAACAATTCCAGAAACCCAGCACGCAGTACCGGATTAACCACGTAGCAGAAGGTAGAAAATGCTACGGGCCCCGCGCCTGTATAATTTTCCCCCGGACGGCAAAAATCTAGGACCTCTTCTTCACATTTGCTACGGGCCCCGCGCTTTCTTAATCCGGCCCTGCCAGCACGCTTATCGCGCGTAGGTATATGCCATCACTATATGCAGATGCACCCGGTATGGCCAATACAAGGTGATCACAGTTAGAATCTCCCGTTCCCAACTCTATCAGGCAAACGTTGTCACCCAGTGCCGACGCAATTGACCCTACATTGCAAGAGTCAGCGAAAAAGAACGTTTGTGAAAGCAGTATCTTGGAAGAAAACATAATATATTGTTGGGATAGATCTCTTCTCCATTTTATAAACAAACTCTTCAAGGGCAATTTGATGTTTTTGCTGCAATTATCAGCGTAGGTTAACGTTGTGTTTTTCGGTTTAAAGTTTTTTTTAATGTTCACTCGCTTAACTCCACAATGGGCATAACGCAACAACGCAACTCACTCATTTTAAAAGGTATGCATTCAGACGCACAAACAGGTGACAAGGCAAATGCAAAGCAAGCTCAGACGAATAAAAACTACAACGTCACGATGGAATGGTGAGTCTTGACAGGTAGGACGGAATTTTCTACACCAAGCATCCCGCTTTGGGTTTATATCGAGAAAATCCCTTGATCTGTATCCAATTGAATATGCTGAAGACATTTTTATAACAGCGTCTGCCTAAATTATCACGATGCTAGGACGTGCCAGAGTAGAAAGAAAGCGCTGCTAGAGAATGCCTTTCGGTCAAAGGCTCTCAGGAATCTCTTCAAACAATCGACGCATCACGTATGTGAAGAATGTCATTTATCAATCTTTCGCGTCAACTGGTCTTTGTGCTCCTAAAAATTATGTGTTTTCTCAGTTTATTCCGTATAATGAACTTCAAAGCAAAGCACACGTTTCTAAAAGTGTTCTTTGTTGAGAAGTTGGAAGTTCCTAACTGAATTGCTGTTTCATTTTAAGTACCTGTGGTGACATTGTTATGTAACAATAATATCCTAATACTGCGGAAACAACTCAACAGTCGACGTTTACACTTTTTTTTTCCTTTATAGACTGTTTTAATGTTGCATATTTTAGTTGCCTCAAACGTGTATCGTCCATAAATCTGCTACAGATTTAATATATAATAACGCAAATGTTTCGTCCTCGAACGTACTGAATGTTTTACTACCTAGTGGTTTAAAAAAAATTAATATTAGGAAATGAAAATCTTTGGTACAATTCACAGAGAAACTGAAGGTATACTGCAAGGAAAACATAGAAATATGCTTACCAAAGTGCTGGACGCATCGAGAGAAGTGCAGTGGAGAAAAGAAGATGATGTGAGAACATGGAAAGAATACTTCACAAACCAATTTGAAGGACTGTAAGAATGGATGAAAGTATCAAAGAACATACGAGTAAACTATACCTTTAGAAGATACTGGTATTAATAGCCAGTGAAAGAACTGTAGAATGCTAATCACCAGAAGATGAGAAAAGCATCAGCAGTTGTGCGAAAACACTGGTTGTTTAAAGTTATAGAGACAGTTTTAAAAAGAAAGAAAATGTTGGAGGACTGGAATATTAATTCATAAACAAGAAATTAAAGTAAAATGTGAAAACTACAGGGCATTAAGCTGTTGAGCCAATGCCTGTAAATATGCGAAAATCTTCTTCTATGTAAAATCAAAAGGTGAAAAGAGAAAACACTTAAAGGGAAACATTACGAATTTTAGCAAGAAAAATTAACAGCAGATGTAATTATTATACTCTGACAAATCACAGAAAAAAGGTTGAAATATTACAAAGACACCATAATAGATTTCACAGATATTAAAACTATCTGTGATCAAGTACTGAGAGAGCAAAGGAAAGAGCCTAAAGAGGAGAGTAATAAATGGAGGAATCGTAGAACCATTTATGAACATAAAAGTGATGTGTGATTACTTTCCATTATGGCGTGTGCTTTGCGGATCACCGACCTCGATGTCATTGGAGTAAGGAATTGGAAGAATTTCTGTCATGGTCTTAAAGGAGGAATCATTCCTCCATTTGGTGCAGTGATTTCTGGAAACCATCGACAAACAAGGGTCTGGATTACTGGACCAGGGATCGAACCGTCGTCCTCCTGATCGTTAGGGAAGAACGTTGTGAATAGTTGTAAGTTACTTGCCAATAGACAGCTACATTGGTTTCGGACGGAAATGGGAATGTGGCAAGGAAATGTTTTTAGGCACACAGAAACTGGCATAGTTGAAGGTGACGGCATACACAGGTGACATAATGATCTAGAAGAAGACATCACAGAATCTGGAGAGAGATCTGCAAACATGGACGGCTGAAATTTGAAATTATGGCTTGGAAATAAGTATGAGAAAGTTATGATTGTACTCTTACCAAGAAAAACTGACTCATCAATGTACACGACTTTCCACAGAAAACCGAGCGTGGCTCAGTTACCTAGGAAATAAAGAAAAGTGGAAGATAAAGATGGAGAATGAAATAGGACAGAGAATAAGATTGACTGAGCAACGCAATTACCTGATTGAGTATATAAACTGCAAGTGGAACGGAAATATCTTGCTAAATGAAGTGTACTGCATTGATGGCTTCGAAACATGGGCGAACTTAAGTAGACTGCATACAGCAGATATGAGGTTCTTGAGATGAGTCATAAAATCATTGTAATCATGGGTAACATTAGACTAGGTAGTCAGATGAACTTAGATGTTGAAGCAAAAAATAAAAAAAAATTATAAACTAGAAAAGGTTTCAGTTGTTTGGGATTTTGATGAAAGCAGAAGTGGTAAAAATGCCCAAGATAGAGCTCTGGAATAAATGTAACGTAAAGGAACTTTCGGAAGACCATAGACAAAATGAATGGACAAGGATGAAGACGCAAACGATAGGGGAACGAACTGGAGACAAATAGTTGTGGAAGAATCTTAGAGATTCAGCCAAAAATGGAAAAGGATGCCCCACAGATGTGGAAATATCAAACTATGATGATGAAAATTTCACAACTTGTTCGTCAGCATTATTTTTCACAAATGTTATGAGCTCAACAGAAATCATATGATGAAAAGTCAGTACCTGATGTGAAGTATCTCGTGGATTTATGGTCTAAAAGGCGTCATTGAATATCTACAGCATATATTATATCATAAATATTAAATATTCTGTCTGCATAGTAGATTAAATAAAACGATTACTTAATTTTTTAGTATAAATAGCCGTGCAAATTTCTTAGAATCTCAAATCAAATTTTAAGGTTAGCAAAAGCGACAATGTGAGCGGTGTAAATATCAGTTACATTATTGGGGAATAAAGAAGCATCGTCGGTTTCGTTCTAACGCTATCATCACCTTAGTGTATAATGATTATTTTTCCAGTACCAAAATCGAGGTTCTTCATGAAAATTAAATTTTGAATACTGTTGCAGTCGATTATCCACAGAATTGTGGTAAATAAGACAAAATCGGTAAGAAGTTTATATTGAAACACTGTGGAACATATAAAACAGGTTAGTCAACAGATACATGAAACTTATGCTACTGTTCATATTTTTCGCTCAGTAACGATTTTCGGTGTAAGCAAAGATTTTGTTTTTTTAAATATCAGCATAGGATCTGTGACTCTGTTAAATGTTCATTCCGAGAAGTAAGTTGTTTATCTTTTACCGGGGCAGAAAAATCGTTTATTATCTCCACCAACATTGTGGAATGCAAATATGCCATTCCCATTTATACATAAATAAACAAATTACAGTTATTCTGTAAAAAAAAATATTACAAAGAGTATTCATGTTATTATGATTACTAAGTGATCTATAGATCATTTCAAACCACGTTTTATACGCACAACTGGAACTTCTCTATTTATGTAATTATATATTGAACCAATTTTTAACATTATCTCTCCTTTCCAAAGACCAACAATGGCATCGTCAAACCATCAAGAGTAAGCAGTAAGTGGCGTGCATGGTCAGTATTAAAGAAGCAATTAGCATTTCTGTGAAACAATTCCGGAAAACAATAGATAATTTAATTTTAATCTGTCTGAAAATTATTGAGAACCATATCTTCTGTATAAGAAAACAACGACATAGCCCTAGGGTGTCGGAATTTGAGAAGATGCTAACTCAGAAGCAACTGAAGATTTTTACGATTATCAATATTAAAATAAGTAGAGTAATTGTTTTTCAAAAAAATTCTCGAAATGTTCTCAGCTAACAAAGTGGAAATTTTCGGAGTTAGTTACATAGAAAGAATTAATTGTAAATAAAATAAAATTGCCTGAAATCAATATTTAAGTACAACATTCTGCGTATTTGAAAAAACAAAAATTTAATATGACTTCAACTTTATCTGATAGCTTAGCTTCAGCATGTCAGGAAGCCCTATATTTATGTTCAGACAGAAGTTAATATTGCAGTGATATTATTCTAACATTAAACAAATCGACGAAGTGTAGAAGTAAATAATCGATACCCCTAAAAATATTTTAATACCCAGTTGCAAGAAGCACTATCAACTTGAATTTGCATAGTAGCACAATTATATTGTAATAGAAGTAGAATGTGTATGCTTTTGTAGATATACATAAAAGGAGGTAGAAGTTATGATCCAATACGTGCGCACAGAAGGTGTTGATACAAATTCTCATTGATAGGAAAAAATGATGTTATTTGATTTTTGTTCAGTTTTCTCATATTATTAACTAGGTACTTATAGTTTTTATATATGCATTAACAACTAACCCCTAATCATACATTTGTTTTTAATTTACTATTATTATTAATAATAATATTGAATTGTGTTACATTTTTTAATTATAAGTATCCTGAATATATTAATACTTGTTGACCTGATTTGTAATATTCTTTTGGTTTTCGCATATTGTAGTTTGTTTAGTAAATGGGGTAGCATAGTGTTGTTATATTTAAGTAGCAATGTTTGAAGCTAGTGATTGTTAATTGGGTGCCTGCATTCTAGCATGGCAGGGCACGGGGCAGTGTGTGTGTTGCGCCGCTTGGAGAAGGTTGTATCACGTGAGTTTATGCTCTCTGCACAAAAAGCTAAAATAACTTGAGAAATGTATTTTATAACTTGTGTGAATGTAACACTAGAGTTTTAAAACTTTTCAAGGAACGGTGTTGATTATATTCAGTAGCATTTCGACCAGAACGGTGAGTTTTTTCGATTCTGGACGTTGTAGTAATACCTCTCAATTAGTTTTACGGCTGTATGATAGAAAATCGTGATTAAATCTAACAGAGCTAATGGCTTGCATGTGTTGAGAGAGGAGAATTAGGCCGTTCTCGTCTAAATAACACGCCGTTATCCACTAGCGGAATTGGTAGCTAACAATTGGCTGACCAATTCCAGGATAACTGGTGGTTTACATTTGGCTACCAGTGACAGGATAACTCTCAAGGTTGTAGTAAGACCAGAGGTTTTACTTGGAAAATTTACACATTTGTTTGGTTTGGGATCAAGGACAGGAGAGCGTGCAAAGTTAAGCAACGTTACGAGAGACATAACCGGGAAAATAGAGCACGAGTCAGTGATTCGGCAGTTGTCATGGGCCGAATCAAGATGCAAGCTGGCATTATGACCACATGCGGTACGATGATGTAGTTTGCAGTCTCCAGGCAAATGGAGCGGAGTGGGGGTTATCATACTAAAACCCTCAGCACAGCTAGCTAGGTCTGTCTGTCTATCGATCTCATTAAGCAGGCGGGAGTCGACGAGAGAAGTTACCCGGCTACGGCCTCGGAACTGAGCCATAGCGGCCAAAAGAGATGTTCGATAGCAAACCAGCAGGTAGGCTCTACTGTGAAAGACTTGGCTATGGAAACTGGTCGGGTCAGATAGGCAGAAGTTCCAATGTATTGCAATAGACCTGTCGTTTTGGGTTAGAGGTACCCATGTTGCAAAGCTCGCTCTCTTTCCTCGTTCCCATAATGTTGGTGGTGGTTAGCAAGGCGCCACTTCACAAGATTTATCAGTTCAGGTTGATGTTATTCACAGCTATTTCCATTTTTGTGTAAATATATATACAGTTATTTGTATTCATGCCTTCAGAAACCTGATCCTGTCTCTAAAGACCTCGCTGTTGAGAGACGTTAAGCAGATAAAAGAAACCTGATTTAAATCAACATGTAAATATTCAGCAATGATAAGCCCTGATTTTACATGTAATAATCCTATCACAAGACTCACATCTGAACAATCGTCGATTTACTATTACTACTATTACTATTACTCCGCGATTCACTAAAAGTGTTTGGCGGAGGGTGCATTGCACCTATCAGGAAAGGTAATGGTTTGGAAGGGATATACGGGATATGGAAGGTGGCGCCCATGGGCTATTGTGAGGAACCATCCCAGCATTCGCCTGGAGCAATCTAGGGAAACCATGGAAAACCCAGATCAGGATGGCCGGAGAGCTTTATCGGAAGCTACTCCTGTCCGATTTTGTGTTTACTCGCCCGGTAAATCCATTCTATTCCATTCCCTAATCGCTCGTGGAAAAAATGAGTAGAGAAATGAATCGGTTCTGGCCCTGATTTCTCTTATCTTATTTTCGCGGTCATTCCGAGATATGAATGTTGCTGGTAGCAATATTTGTTTGCTGTCATTCCGAAATACGTCAGTCGAGAATTTTTCAATTAGCTTCCGTCGAGAGCAACGCCTTCGGTGCTCCAGGTCTTCCCAACCTAACTCCTTCAACATGGGTAGACGCTTAGCCGTGCTTCCTGTATGGCAATCTGTCCTTGTCTAACACTCGGCTGGACAGAGTGACCTCGAGGGTCACCCTTAAGGGTGGCAGCCAAGTCACTACAAGGTCACCACAAAGAAATTGGTGACCCTAGTGGCCAGTAATCATCAGTTTTAAAGTAAACCCATTTGAATCTTCATTAAAAAATAGTATTATTATTATTATTATTTACTATTTTGTACTCTACATCTTATATTTTTTTTTCGATAATATATTGAACGACCGATCAATGTTCTTGCTCTTCACAGAAAGTGCTTATATTATTCAACAGTGATATGATCTAATATCTAATATCTTTTGTGTGTTTGTCAGTTTTCCGCCTTAGTTATTTTCTCCACAAAACTATAAATAAACAGACAATAATTTTTCAATAGCAGTCTGTTTTCTTACAGATACAAATTATACCTAGAAATTGCCTTCCATGATTTCTTATGATGCTGACGTAAATTGATTTACCTTAATCTGTTAAACAGGGTCAGATAGCTCTAGCAGAAAGACCATATTAAAATGTTGAAGCACGAACAGTAGATACCGCTTTGTTTTTTGCCTTGTCTTCTAAGTAAATAAATAAGACAGAGTTTTTCCTTACTCACATATTAGGAATAATTTTTTAGATATTTGTAATATAATAACGTCAAATGAAATCCGCATTTCTCATATTTGAAATAGTCCATTAAATTTTCTGTATTTGTTATATCTGTCAATTATTTACTGTTGGTATTGAGTACGGCTTTAGTAGTTCGTCCGTAACATGTATCTTGGAAAAACATATGTAGATATCCTTCATGGAATGCTTACTGTCAGGCTGTAGTGGTCTGAAGGCTCAGTGGTTAAGACGTCTGACTGGTGAAAGCTCATCTGATCGAATCCCGGTCTCGAAGGTTTTTTTCAAAGGTCCTTAACCTGACCTTTAACTCTGGCACAGCTTGCTGCGTAATGTGTAGTATAACAGAACTTTTCCGTAGTTCGTGTGGCACTTTACGCTGTAGCTCCCCTATATCCGGTAGGATCACCGGGTTTGGTTAATTAACATCGACAAGAGACGCATTGGGCTGCGAATGGAAAACTCTCACTTGGCGGCCAAAAAATCCATCCGAATCCCCCAGACAACAATTCATACGATGATTTTATTTTATTTATTGAACGTCTCACATTCTGTGATGTAGATATTAAATTGACAACACTTTGTTCTTCCAGAATGATACATCATCAAATTCATGTCAATTTAAGAAAAAAGATATATATTATTTCTCATAAAACGATGTTTTTGTATCTTAATATATTCAAGAAGTATATTTCGCGGAAACAGATACTGACAAGAAATAAAACTATGAAGTGTTTGACTGTCAAATACGACGCCATAATACAGCTTTTAATACAACAAATTTCCATAAAAAAATTTTCACAGAATTTAGCAATTAGTAATGAAATTTTAAGGAAACGACCGTACTCATGGTATTGAAAATAAACACTCTAAAATATCTTCTTTTCATTTTTAATTAATATTTATAAACAGATAATTTTGTGCAAACCAGTAAATTATTTCTGTGCTTATAGAATTATGACAGACAAACTAATACTATGCTAGAAATATTAAAGACAATTTCAGGCTATGTTAAAACAAAAAATATAAAATTCCCAGTAATATTAGCTTCTGCTCTCTCGTATAAAAGTGGGTTAAAGACATATATTCGCATTACGTAATTTATCACTTTCAGATTTTAACGGTCTTAAATCGGACGTTTGCATCACAGAATTGATCAGTACTAAGAGCATAAACTTGGGGACTGAGGTACGGAGCAAACTCGACACAAAAGAGACTGCAGCTAACACGGTGTTCTATAGGCTTAACCATGGTTCCTAATTACCCTGACGACCTTCAGCCGGTTGCCAATAAGGCTTTTAGTCTTAAGTGATTTAAGCGAAGATCCGTTTCAGACAATGGATGGGAAACAAAAGAGCTGTCATGCGGCATTGTTGTCAAGACAACACCTTTCCCTAAGTGACCCGTGCTCAAGATACGCCTCGGCGATAGTGCCTCTCCCCTGCCACTGAATCCATTATGGTTGTCAGTCCGAAACTTCTTGCAAACAAAGGGTTAGATGGAATGTAAGCCGGTGACTTTAATGAACGGTACTGACAATCGGAAAAACGACGTCGAAAACAGAATGAAAGAAGCGGAATCGCCTTTCTCCACGAGGGCACTACTTTAACTCGCTTCTTTTTCTTGCGGATTGGATTGAGATTTATTGGTCTCGGGTGTGAATCCTCCAATCCTTACAGACGGCCGTGTTTGAAGTTTTTCTGACAGCCTCGCGGTCATCGTAAATTTATCCGTAAATTCGTTGTGACCAGTTTCTATCGCCTGAGAAATAAATTTACAGTATGCGAATTTTCTGCGTTTGGAGGTTATCTCACCTGATAACATTTTCAAGAATCAAACGAGAAACTATATATCAAACCACATTTCCGAACACTGTCAAATCACAAAAACTTTAGAGTATGAGCCAAATCGTAAGAAGGACAACTGGCTATATTTATTGAAGAAACCAACGTAACAATTACAATTCGTATCACACATTAAGAGAATTCTACTGACATTGCTAAAGATTCGGTAAGTTGTAAAATAAACTGTTTCTTGGGGTATTATATTTATATAACTAGTAAAGAAGACAGTTTTTTATTAGTCCAATATGCATTCAATAAATAAACTGTTGCTTTTACGTACTGTAAATCTCAAGGACTGATTTTCTTAGTGTTTTTAAAGTTGTCGGTTGGCACTGGGTATATCCGCTCATATTGACTATTTTTTTACAAGAAGAAGAGAAACATTTTAGACCAAGAAATCAAACAAATAAGTTACTTATATCAAGAAATAAATAAGAAAGCAAGAAAAAACGAAACCAAAACAAAAAACAATAAAGGAAATAATAAAACAAACAAAAAATATTTTTTGATTGGCAGAAACTCCTTCCTTTCTCTTCTCGAATTTGTTGCAATTCAAAGACGTATTTGTTACAATTTTCCCTATTCTTTACCTGTTTATTTTGTCCCTGATAATCCTTAGTTATAATGCGCGACTTACCTGCTTATATCCCTATATATACACCTGTCACGAATCGGACGGCTCTTCTTTAGACCTTCTCTAATGCCTCCATTAACCCATTTTGATAGGGACCCCTTACAGAAAAAACAATATTCTAAGTGAGAACGCACTAATGACTTATATGCAATCGATTTAACTTCCGGAGTGCATTGTTTTAAATTACGACCTAGAAATCGGAGCATACTATTTGCTTTCCCAATTACATTCTCGATATGCACATTCCACGACAAATTATTACGAATTGTTACTCCTGGGTATTTAGCACAATCTGCCGTTCTGAGGACAGTACCATTAATTGTGTATTCAGAGCTAAATGGTGTCACATTTTTACTTACACGCATAACTTGGCACTTTTTAGCGTTTAAATCCAACTGCCAGTCTTTACACCACGCAATTATTTTCATAATATCGTCTTGTAACACAGCGCAGTCTTCCCGAGTTTTGATTTCTCGGAAAATAATTGCATCATCTGCAAATAATCTTTTCATCCCCCTTATTATGTCACACAAATCATTAATTGAACTTGTAGTTTTTTTAGAGCTTTTTGTTTTTAGCTATTCTGGTTCCGAGGGCGATTAACGCCACACCCCCCCCCCCCCCCGAGATAGGTTTCCGATCCGTTTATCCTCCCTCCCCCAAATATCCGCGTCCTTTGAGGACTTTTTTTTCATGTGATGCTGCACATTTCCAAATTATCAGATTGCGTATCAAAAAGAAAGCAAGATGCGTGAACAGTAACGCTCTGGCCTCGTATTCCGGGCGACGCTGGTTCGAATTCGCGTCGGGCTATCCAGATTTTCGTTTTCCAAGATTTCCCCAATTCACTCCAGGTGGTTCCTTCAAAAAGGCCATTGCTGATTTTTTTCCCATTCCTTGCCCCTAGGTCTTTCTCAATTCTAATCAGATACAGACCGCAGATTTCACATTCTATAGACAGTTGGCGATCCTTAGTACCCCCCCCCCCAGGCCACCAGTGAATTCAGATGGTACTGTACATACAACTGTGCTGTAAAAGCGGTCCTGGCAGCATTGCTCGAAAATGTGAGAAGATGATGGCTGCATTGATTCAATATCATATCTACTTGATGGGAACATGAGTTTATATTTCTTACAATTCTTATGTATTATTCGGTTCAAATTCTCGTTCACCCAGATTTTGGTTTCCTATATCATCAGGAGAATGATGGGATGGTTGCTTCAAAAGGTCGTGGCCAAATTCCTACCTGTTCTTTGTCAACTATTATATTCTGCCGTTAAGATATCGACGTCGATGAGTCGTATAAACCGAAGCAAAAATAATACAAACAGGTTTTATTCCTTGTTTACTTGGACTAAACAACACGCCTCAGTGCATTTGGCAGCTAAATTTAAATGTACCTTAAAAAAAATAATAATAATAAAAAAGTTAACGAATCTTACACGAAACTTACTAGAACGCCTACAAAATGTTATAAAAATATACACAGATTTCTCTGAACTATTTTCATAGTGGTAATTATGAATTTAACGGGTAAAATATCTTTGAACTTAATAAATACTATTCTCTGCTGATGTTTATATTTACAGCCCCAACAGACTTTTAAGTATTCTTGAGAAGACGTTAAAACGATTGTTTTTCTTGGGCGGTGTTGATCACTTGTTGTGCATTGCTGAGTGCCTTCATGTGTTGCATGCCGCTGGGAGCAAATCACGTCTGCATTAAGTTCTAAGTTCCCTTATACACACTTTATTCGAACGGTGTGATACTTCAGTAAGAAAAAAATAACAACATAAACAGGAAACTGTTGTGAGCATCCTTGTCTAAAAGATTCTAAATTTTTAATCCTCTTGGAATTAAAGTTATTTTTTTTATGAAAGTGAATTTGGAATTGAACTTTTCCATTTTAGAGATGGATGTAATTATATGTTCAAGTTAGTTGAATTTGTTATAGTGAAAACATAAAACTATCAGAATCAAACCAGAATGAAGCTATCATGGAGTACTATTTATTGTGACTACCCCTGAATTACCTACAAACTTTTGGGTATTGGTTTTTTTTTTCCCAATTGGTCTGTATTCCTTTCCGGAAGAACAGTTGCTACATGGTTTATGAGCAGAAGATTCCTTTCAGCAGAATAATTAGAATTATGAATACAACGAATGAAAACATATTTAGTGCTGGATTGAGAAATGTGGAAGAAATCAGGCTTAAAAACTATATGCCTTATTAATAATGTCGTAATACATTCCTAATTAAGCAACAAACGACTTTACTACATCAACTTCGCTTCATAAAAAAACAATAACGTTAATGACAGTTATAAAATAATAAGATTGCAGGTTCAAGTCCTGTCACGGTCACCAAGTTAGGTTTTTCGTGGTTTATTATATATGGTAAAGTAATTAGTCCAAGATACGGATTTAACTTTGTTTATTTCCAGAAGACATCAGACTCCAAAGATATTGGTTGCGCATGTAAACACAAGCTCCAGCTGTAACACTCAATACTATTTTCAAAGACAATACGCTGCTATACACTCTCACAGTAGTGAGCTGCAAGACTCCTTGCCTACGTAAAAACTTTTCTTTACTGTTTACATAAAACTGTTTTCTTTACAGACGTAAAACTGTTTCAAGATTCGTTTCTGCCGATCGCTTATGTATGTTTCATAGAAAGTTCCAGAATATTAGAAAGGCTTCCGACAGATGTTTCTCAAACTCTAACAATACTTAAACAATTAAAAACTTACTAAAACAATAAAAATAATTAAAATCATGCACAGAAACGAAAACTTTAAGCAAAGATAACCCTATACAAATTGGTTCGGTAGTTTTTGCGCGATGCTTGGGCCAAGCAACAGAGAGTCGTACAGATTGATGATCTACATTTCTAATCAATATTTCACAATGTCACTAAAAAACAATTTTACAAAGTAATACTAGTAATTTTAGCTCATGTGGGAAAAAATGACGTTTTCAGAGTGGACATCAGAGTCACAATGTCGAATTAAAAGCATTTAGATCGCTAAAACTGAATAGTACTTCTATCATGGAGTTGGAGTTTTATATGGGAGTAGGTGCGCTGTCGCGGGTACTAGGAATGAGTAGTTGATTAATTAAAAATAGGTGGATTAAAGCTTTTAATCGTGAAGAGAATAAACCAGCAAAGGTGCATGGTAGTTTGAAAGATATATAAAGGTGAACTATACTGAAAATTATAGTGTTGGAACAATTTTCTTATTAAAAAAAAAAAACGTGTTTTGTGGTTTTCTGTGGACCTGAAATATTTGACTATACGTGGTGACTTTCCATTGAACAGTAGGGATAAAGGATGAAAAATTGAATTTAACAACAGAAGTTCACATGATTGGTAGAACTTTACTAGAAAAAATAGGAAACCTACAAGAATAACAAAACTTTGGTCAACCCATCGTGGTGACTGAATCTATAACAGGCAATTAAAATATATGAAAACCTTTTTCAGAAAGTCCGAAATAACCGTCGAAATAAATTTGATAACAATCTTTATACTCTTCCATTTACAGTATAGACAGCAGACAAACAACTAACAGAGAATTTCGAACCTAATTTACGTAAATAGCTATGTTGCATTTATATCACGTATTCTCTTTACGGTTAATTTAATGTCTTCTTAGTTTTTTCACACACCAATATCAGTCAGGCGAAAGACCAAACTACAAAGAAATTGTATAATGTTAAACTTCTCTCCATATATATTAATTTATGGTTATTTATTTATTTCGTTCAATGTAGCAATACAGGATAGAATCTTAGAAAAATGAGATTCGGGCTCAATTTTGTTCCCAGTTTAATTCTAACATTTACTTCCCCAAAACTATAAAAAGTAATTATATAAATCCGTTTGCTGTAAATCCTGGTAGCTTCTTACTGTTTATAAACAATTTATTTCTTGTCAATTGTAAGTTACCATAAAAATACGGCAAATTTGTTTCGATCGTACAAAAAAAAAAAAAAAAAAAAAAAAAAAAAAAAAAAAAAAAAAAAAACATAACCCTTGGTATCTTTAAAGTTCTGCTGCTGCTAAGACGTTTAATTTTTTAATATAATTTAATTTTGAGCTTCATGTATTCATCACATCGTTTCGTTGAAATTTTGGGTACGATAGATGGCAGAAGTCTGAACCTGTGATTCTGTCGATGTTCTACATTTAAGATGGGAGCAGGATAACCCGCTGAGAAATTTATCTACAGCACTTCGTACTCTCTGAAAGGATTCTTTCGTGAACTAAACTTGAGGAGAATCATCTGATTTGTATATCTTGGGAATAAATATTTCGAGAACGAATCGCGGTATGAAATTTCAGTAGGAATGGTGTTAAATAGTTATAGCTTCCAAACTTGTTTCAAAGGAAGTGTTTATGAGATAACAGGAATCTTCCACATGATAAGATTTTGGTGAAATATAAGATAGAACCGGAGCATGAATGAAATTATTCATTGTCTATAAACAAACAACTATGGCATTATTCTAAATTAACAACCTAACACATCGAAAAACAGAGTTTAGAATAATAGAACTGTGAATTAAAAACGGTATCCGACGAATGTCAGTTCAACTGAAAACTTCTGCGATTGTGAGATAACTTAGTGTTGCTTACCAAATTTAAGTTACCTGTTATCCTGGAAAGGGTAAACTAGTCATAAGCTAGCCACTCAGTCAGTGGATGACGGCGTGTTATTTATATGAAAACGGACCAATTCTCCTCTCTCAACACATGCAAGCCGTCAGCTCGGATAGATTTAGTTACGATTTTCTGACATATAGCCGCCAAACTACATAAAATGTATTGTGGCAATGTCTGGAAATGAAAAAAGTCACTGAAATAATGCTGAATTTCATTTGTACCGTTGCTTCAAACAACTTTTAAAGCCCTTATGATGCATTCAAGCAAGTTTCAAGTACATTTCACGTGCTTTTTAAATTGTGAACAAAGAGCATAAACTCACGCCGTACAACCTTCTCCAAGCGGCACAACACACGCACTGCCCCGGGCCCTGCCATGCTACAATGCTGGCGCCCAATCAACAATCGCTACCCGCCTAGCAGTGATGGCCAGCCTCAAAGATTGTTACACTACTTAGATAACAACACTGTGCTTCCCCGTTTACTTAACAAACTACACTAATTACTCAGGATACTTATACTTAATAAATGCAACATAATTCAACATTAATAATAATCATAAAAGTATATCAGTAATAAAAATGATTGGGGAGTTTGTGGTAGCATTATTTGATGGTTCACACATTGTAGTGTTTGTTATTGGTAGTAATGCAACAAAAACATCCATATTAAATTTTATTTTAGATTTTATCCATCACTGTTTAAATTTGGATTTAAGTTTTACAAGTGCTTCGTAAAACGATCTAATGATTTCAAACGGTATGTCCCAATAACTATACAAAAAAACCAGATTGATTATTCCCGTTGTAATGATGGCGAAAGTATTGCTGTGTTTTAGCAAAATGCATTTTAGTATGTACATTTACAACTACACTCTCAGTTTCACAAAACTGTGATCGGCAGAGGGTGTTTTGCACCAAAATTAATGTCTGCGCTGAGAGTTCCAATACGTAATGGCACAATGGAAGAAAGAATAAATATAAGCAAATGTGCGGCACCTTATTTTCCTCTTTTTTTTTTTGTCTCTTGTCATCGCAACGGAAATACATGTATGGACGAAGTAATTTTCCGCAGTCGTACGTTGTCTGCCTACCAGTCTATCTCATCCCAACCTCTGTACAACGTGGCTGGCAATAGTAAACGTTCACAAGACCAGTACTTTCTCAGTACTTATATTCAATCCTTTCATTATTACCAAAAAAGCTACTAATAATAACAGAGCGAATGTCATTATTAGTTGGGAGGTCACGAAGATTAGTAGTTACAAGTAAGTTACAGTTTCCAATTAGTAACGAATCAGCGTATGAAAAGGTCACCTAACATATGCCAGTAATTCAACTTGGTACTTTGAAACTATAACTTGGAATCCGAACAATAGAAGTGCTGTGCCGTACTTAATTCACACAAAAAGGAAACTTTGTCAGTCGTGGAGGATAGGTTAAGGAACTTTAAAAAAACCCACAGGTGACCAGGATTCGAACCGTAGTGCATTATAATTCCCATACCGTCAAGCTTCTATAGGAAGAGTATAGTATTCCCGTACCTAGATTTCTATTCCATCCGGATAAACTTTATTAGAATAACCTTTCAATTATTTTGCTCACTTTTGTTTATATTTAGTATAAAATCTTCCCTCAGTATTTTGTTCATTTTAGTCAGCAATTTATCAATATTCCCAGGCTGTTCTGCATACAGGTCTATGACATCAGCAAATCGTGTGACACTTTTATTTCGTTTATTGCTTCCTCTACGTGTAATTTGTTTGTTACCTGATACTTGTCTCTCATGATTCTCTACTTTTATTAAGCTCACATGATTTTTATATAGAGTATAAATTATTCTTCGGTCTTGATATTTTAGAAACGATTTCTTTAAAATTTGAAATACCTTATCCCCCCTGAAATTAACTTACAATAACATGATGTGTATCATTCATTTAAAATTGGTAGGAGCTGTCATATTGTTCTTTAAATACTCTTATTTCCAGTGACGAATTAATACTACAGTGATCATTTTACAATACATTTGTTAAATATAAGGTCTGAACGAAAGGAATCCAAATAAGTAATCCAAAAACGTGAAAATCTTAAAAGTTTTCAAACATAAATTACGGCGCTTCATTATAAAATCCATGTTTAGCGTGAGTACTGTGCATATTCTCATATGAAAATATGAAATGGCAATAGAAATTCTGAACAAGCCATAAAAAATGGCCGTGCATACACGCAACGAGCAGGACGGCTGAATTATGAGGGCTTATTACTTACGACTGCAGTTAGCAAGAGTACAGCTTAACGTCAAAGCCATTTTTAAGCATCATGAAGTGAACACAGGTGGCCACATGACAAATTAGACCCCGGCTTTTTGTGCTTATATGAGTTATTTTCCACGAAAACTGTGAGCTTAGTGACAGCGCGTGGTTAATCAGTTAACACGTCGCATTCCGTGAGCGCCGTAAGCACGCGCTGAAAGCTAACAGATATCGCATTAAACACACAGTCGTTTCTGTTTCTTTTGCGTTTGTTTTATCTAGCTCGAAAAAATTATCATGCTTAATAGGATCGTAAAGTTTCACGGCAAGGAGGAATGTGCTATTGTTATGCGTTTCTTTCGGAAGCTAAGCTATGAAAAATTATGGGATGTGTACATTCTCTTATTTTGATTCCAACCGGATTATAGAGACACTATGTTACCCAATCATGACTGCTAATATTTGAAGATAATTTTGTTGTTTTCTGATATATTAATTTTATTTAAGCCTTCTAGTAGATTTTGAACCTGCGATTTTCGTTTCACTTGTTATGCATATTATTCGATTTTTTAAAATGTATATAAACGTATATGTTAACACAACCAATCTGTGTTGAACCCTCTTGATACATAGAATACTTTACAGATGCAAACTCTCCAACAATTAAGTTGCTGTCTGAAATGCACCAATTTCTAACTTTATATTACACTTTGAATAGTTTGTTTATATTGCAAAAGCAAAGGCCCCTGTTCTTTCAACATGATCTTCCTAGCACTGTCTAATTTAGCAGTCACTTGCTGCAAATTTGATTTAATGCTTTGTAAGCCATTAATTGCGAAGTTATTTTAAATGGCACTACACTGTGCTAGTGAGTGCGAATGTAGCAGCAAGGATGTTAGAAAACGTGATGTTAATAAAAGATACGTATTTTTGATAGCAGCAACAAAATAATTAAACGGAAAAATGTGTTGCTCAGTTTATTTTATTTCCCTTGACGGGCAAGTCATTCATATTTCATTTTTCAGTGTTGTACAATACTTATTTTTCAGTGTTTACTATAATTTTTCCTCAGTATAAGCCAATATTGCCTTTGTGTCCATTTTCTGATAGTAAAGACTATCACATTAGCTACACAAGCCTACGACGTTTCCAGTAGTTAATAGCTTTCCTATATTTCCTTGATAATTGTTTTGTGTCTAGTCATCAAACCAGTGTTTCTACATCCAGCGTTCCCTTAAAAACAATATAATCATCTAAATAGTTCCATAGGGCTTTTCCTGTTAATATTCTTCTTTATCGCACATAGAGCTACAAAGGTTGTCATTGTAATATTTATATATAAAGATGAATGTATGTTTGTTTGTTTGTTTGTTCTTCATACAAATCCACAGTTTTTATCCGTTCTCGATGAAACTTTGCACACTTATCCTTTGAAACAAGGAGAAAAATACTGTCTACATTTGGTTGAAAAATTATCTGTATAAATAACACATTTGTCTCATAACTTCGAAATATGGCGGTAGACAGACACTTTGGATGTGGACGACTCCGTACGGAGAGTTCCGCGTAGTGGCCTGGCAGCTGAGTGGCTAAAGCGCTGGCTTACGAACGTCGTGGTCTCCGGTTCGAATCTCCGTCGGGGATAAGATTTTTAAAAATTGTTTTTCATCGTAAGAGTCAGGCCTGGGCCGTAGGTTATTCGGATTGAATGTTAAACCGTAGATATTAGAAAGTTAGGGGTGCAATGCGAGGCAAATCGTAGGTATTCTTGCAATGTTGTAGGTGTATACTCTTTTACGTTATAATGATCCCTCAGGTTTTGTTCGCAGTCAGTGTGTAAGTGTGAACCACAGTAATATTAAGTATTATAATTAGGGATGTAAGTCTCTGTCTTTTTGATACGTTATGACTCCCAATTGGCTATATCGTTGTGATGGAATTTTATAAGGAAAATCTGTATGAAGGGCACAGGATATTGTTTGCAGTGTGATTAACAGTTGTAGTCACGTAATTTTGAGACCTTATCGAATGGTGACAGTAATATGTTGGCAATTGATTCTCATAACTTGGAAATACGGCTATAGACAGACACGTTGGATATGCACAGTCTTCAGACCGTGTTTCCGTGTAGTGAGCTGGAAGCTCAGTGGCTAAAGAGCTTGCTTACGAACGTCGTGGTCTCTGGTTGAAATCTCCGTCGGGGATCAGATTTTTAAAAATTGTTTTTCATCGTAAGAGTCAGGCCTGGGTCGTAGGTTATTCGGATTGAATGTTAAACTGTAGATATTAGAAAGTTAGGGGCTCAATGCGAGGCAAATCGTAGGTAGTCTTGCAATGTTGTAGGTGTACACTTTTTTACGTTATAATGATCCCTCAGGTGTTGTTCACAGTCAGTGTGTGAGTGTGAACCACAGTAATATTATTATAAATACGGAAGTAAGTCTCTGTCTTTTTGTTACGTTTTGACGACTAAATGGCTATATCGTTGTGATGTAATTTTATAAGGAAATGTGTATGAAGGGCACAGGATATTTTTTCCAGTATGATTAACAGTTGTAGTCACGAAACTTTGAGATCTTATCGAATTAGTGACAGAAACATGTTGGAAATTAATTCTCTTCAAGAGGCAGGTTCGACGGTAGAATGATATAGCGATAGCTTTCCTGTCATATTATGCCGACTCGATATTGTTTGGGACTAATCCTTCGTTACCAACAACTTACTATATTTAATTCTGGCAAAAAAAATTCTTAATCCACGCGTACGAAGTCGCGGGTACGAGGCTAGTTCTTTATAAACAAGTTTAAAATCTGTATGTTGTGTGGTTGAAATGATTTCAAACGAAAATGGTATTCTGTGTACAAGACAATACATTAATTTTTTTTAAAAGAAATTGCTGTAAGGCTAACAGAAATCCTTTTTCAACTGAAAAGCTTTTCCATGTAGCTAATAAATATTTATCTGACTACTTCCAAAAAATAATTCAATCAAAAATGAAATAAAGTCACATTTCATGGAATGAAAGTAATTTAAGTTAGCAATGGCTGTTGAAATATTTTCATTTTTACGAAAACAGGTGAAGTTTTTATGAATTTCAAAGTTATTTAGTATCGGATATGACATAACTATATCTAAATTAACCATTTAAAAAACCGATGTTGGAAAAATTAGTTAATATTTGATCTTCCAATCGCTATTTTTCTATTATTTTTAGTTTAGTATTAGTGTTAGTATTAGTTTAATAGTTTTTTTTATTGTTTCACTTAATATATTTTAACTCCTTGATTATAACAAATTTAATCGGAACATAAGGCAGATAATTCGTATTATGTTGACTACATAATTTAAAATATGGTATTAGAAATTGATTTCAGAAGCCAAATAATAAAATCTGTAAATAACGCAGGTCTGGAATCCAATCACTTATCACAATGTTTACTGTACCATGCAACATTTGTTGGTTTCATTTCTTTTCTACAGTAATTAAAGTAATGAGCTAAGTTAAGGTAATGAGCTAAGTTGACGTTAGACACATAATTCAATCAAAAATTTATTATGAAAATGATGTTTGGAATTCAAGATTGTTGTGAAAAAAAATGCATAAGCTTTAGATAAAACCAAAACTGTATGTAAATTTATTAATGGTTTTTTATTGTATGAGCAGTCCATCGTAACGAACAAAATCACAGATTTGTCGAATACAATCTGCAAAATTTCTGTCGGAGATTCCCACTTTAATTTTAAATAAACGTCAGTTCGTTTTTGTACTTTCTCTCCTATTATGAGCCTACATTAATTGTAATAACACTCCCACAATCCTTCCATACTCGTTTATCTTTTAGATGCAGAACATTACGAAGGAGAGATACGGGAGGGAAACAGTAAAAGAAATTTCATCTAGTAAAGCGCCTTCTAAAAGCTTTCTTTAATTGTACCGAGTTTTATGAACCGTTGGACAACGTAGTAAAAGAATTTGTACAACTAAAGCGGCAAGATGTTGTAAATTTTAAAGTCTGCATACTCTTTGATACAGGTTTCACTGTGTGGATGCAAAACAACCGTTAGCTTTACAGTCTCATAGATTATTGTTAGAATGGCACTTCCATCATGCATACGGATAAACAACTTAAAGCAGTACTACAAAATACATGGAAAATATGAGGTTTTTTTTTTTTAATAAAAGTCTTGTTCTCCACTATAGAAGACTGTGCAGTATTTCAATTAAATTTCAAAATCATCGCTTTCTGAAAAAAAAAATCCTAGGACTTTCTGTAAATTTTTTCATTACAACAACAGTAATCGCTATCTATAGTTGAGGTCGACAGCTTTTCAGATTCAGATAACAATTCTTCACTTTGGTTTGAAAATGATTTTTGTAACAACTATAAGTACCGTATGCAGAAATAAATGTGGGCTTAATGTGGTGGTTTGTCTTTTCATTTATAATAGCATATCCATCAGTTCTATATTTAATTTCCTAATTTGTATGTGAAATAATTTGGTTTTGACAAACATTCCAGATGCCTTCTTGACAGACTGAGCAAAACAATTTGTGCTGAGGAATTTTATTTTTAATTCAAGAAGAGTAGAAAATAATTCCATCTATCGATGACGTTAAGGATGAATAGCAATAGTGAGAACAGGGAATTTCTCATCATAGCATTTTTTTTAAATGTTGCTTTATAGGATAACGTCTGGACCTGTAATTGGAGCAAACTTTGGCGTCATACCTGCGAAAATACTTATACGATAACAGAAGAGATTATATATTTGATAATTAGCATCATAGCTCCAAAGAAATTTATTCGTTTTAAATATTTAAATAAACGGACTCTAATATTCGCCTTTGGAGAATAATAAAGCACAGAACCGTAAAATGATTCATGGTACCACCATTGCAGCAAGAACAGAATTTCAATTTGTTTTCTCAGTGGAGAATGGGATGCAGCTAGAGAGTTTGACAAATTAACCGTTTTCGTGGCCTAAATGACGATTTTGCTTAGCATGAGGAAGCCATGTCGTCTGTGGGGGCTAGTACCAAGATGTGAAACCAACCCGCCGAAATGTGGCTTGTCATATGCATTTCAGTTTATTAGATCTTTGTTGATGCTAGCTTTTTATTGATTGTTTAATAAATATAAACGCGTGTGCCAAAGTGGTGTAACTAAAAAAAATTTTTTTTTCATTTTTTGCTCCACCACATTCCTGATGGCGGTAATATTTGACGGCAAACACTATTTTACTGTCTTACTTTGTTAAACCAGTGTAATAATTTGACGATCTTGGTTGTTATCTCGAGATGTTACCTGACTCAAGTCGCAGTAAAGGCGTAAGAGCAAACAGACAAAGGGGTCAGCCACTCTCCGGGGGTGGACGTCCCGAGAGAACGCCTTTAAGAAAGCTGGCAGTTGTAAACGCCACAGGGATCGACGAAGATTCCCAGCGACAAAAGGGCAGGGACGCTTTAATAGGTGCCGGGGCCGTCGACCTATTTCCCGCGGTTCCTGGTCTTTGTGAGCGATGGGGTGTGAAGTTCAAGCATGTGGGCGAGGACATTCAACCCCCGCGTTGCACATGCCACGGAGGATTTCTAAAGTGCCCTGCCAGCGGGAAAGGTGTCCTGCAGAGAAATTCTTGGCTTTGTTCTCAGTTTTCTGACCTCTAGAACCTGCCTGTTGACCGTGTGAGACAACAGTACTGCGGTGTTTCAAATACTGACTGGGGTCGTTCATCATTTACCAGCCAGGGTTGCCTGCAATACAGAGCAAATAATTACTTGTTTGGCAGGCTGTAAAAAGACCTCGGATTTTTAGATTCTAAAAATCTTATTTTAGGTGCTTAAAACAGTTCCTATTCCAAAGCAAAATAGGTTCTAAAAATCTCAAAATAGGCTATCAAAATTGTGGTTATGTTTATGAAATATCATAAAGAAAAATTCTTTAATTAATAATGAAACATCGGAAAGCGTAGTTCAGCAGAACATTATTTTAATTGGTTGATTTTAGCTGGCTAAGATTATGTAAAATCATTAAAACTCTTGATGTGCATTTGTCACTTATTTCCTAATCATGGATAAATAAATTTGGAATACATCTCTGTTCAATATTTATTGATAAAAAAATTCGTATGTTTATATGTTCTGATTTTTATCATATATTATTATTTTTACTGTATTTTTATAATTTTCATTGTATTATTTATAGGTAGATAGTTAAATTTATAATGCAGATAAACATTCTCAGAATGTAAATTCCACATTTTGCGGATTGTTAAACTATTTACCAAACACAATGAGGCATTTATTTAGAACATCCGAATAGCACCATCTATACATTTAAAATCCGCAGTTTGAAACGTTGATTGTTTAGCAGTCCAGCACTGTTGGGCGAAATGTTAAATTTACAGTTTTTTTTTAAAAAAAATATTATTTTTATATAGCTATTGATTATATAAAGTTAAGAGTTTTGAAAAGGCGGCCACAAAACTCAGATGGTAAATTAAATCTCCTGATTGCTGCCCGGACGATCGAGGTTCGATCCCCGATGAAGCCAAAAACGAAGTTGAACGTGTGGAACGACTCAGCCTGCTGTCCACGGAGTACCGTGGTGGAAACTCCCAGGGAAGGTAAGGAACGGCCGGACTGTGGCTCCAACCCAGTCAGATCTTCGTACTGCCAATGGTTGCAATGGGAATGCGGAGCTCTACCTCCGTGAATCGTGGGGGAAGCGGCAGGTAACGTAAAACCCTGTGGCCTTTCCCTTTTAAAAGTTTCGAACTAGTTGTCGCACATAGGCATGTGCAATAACAGGGCTACCTGACGTTAGGAAAATCCCAGGCATTTTTTACCATTTAAATTTCTGTCCGGTGCCCGGAAGCGATGTTCAATTTTATGATACTGCCCTGTTTTTAATTAAAAACTTAATAAAGCTACATGTACCACAATTACACTGTTTTTTTTTATTATTTAGCGTATGATGGTACATAACATAATACTCATCACTGTTAATGTGTTTTTAATATAACAGTGAAAACCGTTCAACATATTGTTACTGTTTACTCACCTGTTTGTTGCACAGCACGCAATATATAATGTTTCCAGCCGTTGAGAAATTGGGAAACTAGTTAACCGACTGCCTAATTAAAGACGATTTTGAGATCGGTACCTTGATTATACTAGTTCTTTATGAGAAAACACAACTGACTGATATTGTCTCTGGCTAACTGCAGCTTCTGTGTGACTAATACTAAACAAGGACCCAGTGACAATAAATACATACACGTTCACTTCAATTGTTGTAAATTCACACCTAATTTAACATTTGTGTTTATTTTAGTTAAAACGCTTTTGTTGATATTCGAAAGTAAAATAGGCAAAAATAGGTTGTAATGACAATTTAAGTATTTTTAGGCACTATAAAATTACAAATAAAGGCTTTAAATGTCCATAAATCGTACATTATTTTCATGTATTTTAATCAGGAACAAAATAGATTTTTGCCTAAAATCCAAGGTCTAGCTATAACATATGAAGCAGATAGCGTACAGGATCTTTTTGAAAAAGATAGCAAATGATTACTAACAATCGTAAATATAACTGACTTGTATTACAGAAATTTTAATAAATAACCGAATTAATTTTGTAAAATGTGTAGGTCTTTTTTACTTTGACATATAAATATTTTTACATCTTGCAACTAGATAAATCCTTTGCATGGTTCAGAAAATCTCCAGTTCTTGTTTTTACAGTTTTCTGACTTCTTTAAAGAGAACATATTGCCTTAATCTTAATACCCCTGCAGTCATTAGATTGCTTTTTCAATAAACGATAATGTAAAAATTAGTGTTGTATTCAGGTATGATTCACAGATTATTTCCTAATATTTTTAAATTAGGACTTTACGATTCGTCGACACCGAAATCATTTAAGCCGATAAACGATTAGGAACAAGGAACGGGTAGTAATTCGGTCATGGCGTTTTTGAACGAACTGTCCCAGCGTTCGCCTGCATTGATTTTTTGGAATCCATGGCCAATCGAAATAAGGAGTTGCCGGAGCTACTTTCCATTTGGTGACATTTAAATAAATAATATTGTTTAAAACTTTGTTGTTTCTCAGTAGACAGTTCTAAATGATCTTGTTATATGAAACTATATGAAGAATATAATGTGCGTAGTTATTAAGAATCCTAAGTTAGTGACATCATGTGTTGAGAGCACATAGCGCCGGATAAGCGGAGTGGAAAAATAGAATGTGCAGCGAGGACGCGGTGTGGAGTCACGTCACCATTTGTGGATCGAGCACGCGAAAATATCACGCAACCTAAAGCTGCCCGCCTAGCACTCTGATTTATGTGCTGTCAATTGGCGGAAACAGTTTACTTTGTTCATTGCGGTCATTGTTCTGTGGAATGCATTTATGTGAAATGACTGGAGAAATTGTTTTCGTCTGAGTAACTATAGTTTCTGGAAATCAGATAGCGAAGTAGTACAGTCACGTGATATGCTAGGGTCTCAGAGACATTAAGCTTTCTTTAATTTCTAAAGAATGTTGTGCAGAATAGAATGAAATATTAAGCTGTTAAGGATAAAGCCACTGCTATGAACGCTACACCACACTTTACTTACACTCCTAAAGAAAATCCAAAAATTCCACCTATTTTAACAACAAAAATGATTCCATTATTAACTGTAACTCAATCTGTATGTAGTTATTTGATTTAAATCGTATTTATAAAATGAAAAGCAACTTGCATCGAAACACGCTGTGAAAGCAGATGAAGTGATAACCACAGAATGAAGAATGGTATCCTTTGCCATCAACTACTCCTGACAGTCATAAATGACCTCCCGCTAATGTTATCAGCACCTGTGCTCCTAATATTAGTTTAGAACCAATATTTCGGGCAACGTTACTAAATTCTTCGTTGATGATACAGTTATGTGTAGGAAACTAAAAGATTCTCCTGACTGTTCAGAAATTCAGCGCTGACGCCATTACGGCAGGGTGCGAGGAATACAAACTGAACCAAATTGCAATAACTGCAAGGCAGTGCACCTAATGTACAAAAAGATTCCGTAACGCGGGGGCCTGGCATTCGGGAGGACGGGGGTTTGAATCCCTGTCCGGGCAGCCAAATTTCGGTTTTCCATGGTTTGGGGGAGTCCATTAATAACGTGGAGGTGGAGGTGAAATAGGGGGAGAGTCAACGTCGAATTTCAGCATATCACACCAAGGGCAAGAGGGGGGGGGGGGTCGACACAAATCACACGTCATATTTTTAAGTAGAGCTAAGACAAAGGTCTACAAGCTACTCGCGACAACGCTAGAGGGGGGGGGGGGGGGTTCTCATCGCCCTTGAAAAATAGGAGGGCTAGAAGAAAAGGTCTAAAGAATAACGAGGTCGTCAACAAGGGGGTGTAGTCCCTCGAAATCTCACTGTACCATAAAGGGGGGGGGGTAAGATCTCATGAAGTCTCACTAGAGGGTGGAAGTCCGGATTTCCGAAAAAAAATGGTTTTCTTCAAAAGATCATGACCAAATTCCTTCCTGCTCAATGCAACCAGTTCTTTCGCGCCTGTAATTACATCACTGTTGGCCAGGCGTATAGCCCTGGACGAGAAATCCTTAAATATGTCGCTGCTTTAATTGTAGAGAGATATTACATTCTCTGCAACTGTTTTGTTCATTATCTTGCATCGGGAGAGATAATGTTATTTACATAAAACTGACAGCCATAAGTACAAACAAAAGACATCTTTGCTCCAGAACCCAATTCACTTTGTGAAAGGTCTGAGAAATTAATATACAATTATGGTTATGGAAGGTGACGAACTTATTCACAGTTATGTGTTATTTGGTCTCCTTGTGACTTCGGATTTTGGACTGCGTTACACTGAAGAGCCAAAGAAACTGGTATAGGCATGCGTATGCAAATACAGAGATATGTAAACACTCAGAGTACGGTGCTGCGGTCGGCAACGCCTATATAAGACAACAGGTGTCCGGCGCAGGTGGTAGATCGGTTACTGCTGCTACAATGGCAGGTTATCACGATTTAAGTGAGTTTGAACGTGGTGTTATAGTCGGCGCACGAGAGATGGGACACAACATCTCCGAGGTAGCGATGAGGTGGGCATTTTTCCGTACAACAATTTCACGAATGCGCCGTGAATATCGGGAATCCGGTAAAACATCAAATCTCCGATATCGCTGCGGCCGGAAAAAGATTCTGCAAGAACGGGACCAATGACGACTGAAGAGAATCGTTCAACGTGACAAAAGTGCAACACGTCCGCAAATTGCTGCTGATTTCAATGCTGGACCATGAACAAGTGTCAGCGTGTGAACCATTCAACGAACCATCATCGATATGGACTTTCGGACCCGAAGGTCCACTCGTGTATCCTTGCTGAGTGCACGACACAAAGCTTTACGCCTCACCTGGGCCCATCAACACCGATATTGGGCTGTAGATGATGGAAACATGTTGACTGATGTGACGAGTCTCGTTTTTAATTGTATAGAGGGGATGGACTTGTACGCATGTGGAGGCAACCTCATGAATTCATGGACAATGCATTTCAGCAGGGGACTGTTTAAGCTGGTGAAGGCTCTGTAATGGTGTGAGGCGTGTCAAGATGGAGTGACATGGGACCCCTGATAGGTCTTGATACGACTCTGACAGGTGATACGTACGTACGCATCCTGGCTGATCATCTGCATCCGTTCATGTCCATTGTGCAATGGACTTGGGAAATTCCAGCAGGATAATGCGACACCCCACACGTCTAGAATTGCTGCAGAGTAGTTCCAGGAACACTCTTCTGAATTTAAACACCTCCAGTGGCCACCAAACTCCCCAGACATGAAAATTATTGAGCATATCTGGAATGCTTTGCAACGTGCCATTCAGAAGAAATCTCCACCCCCTCGTACTCTTATGGATTTGTGGAAAGTCCTGCAGGATGCATGGTGTGACTTCCTTCCAGCACTATTTCAGACATTAGTCGAGTCAATACCACTTTTGCATGCTCGTGGGGACCCTACACGATATTAGGCAGGTGTACCAGTTTCATTGGCTCTTCGTTGTAGTTTTTGTGTACAAACGTATCAATTAGCGAGAATCTTTGGAAACTTAATGCAAATATTTAACTGACATTGGATTTTACATGTTTGTACTTAGCGCTGGTAATTGTGTACATTTTTAAGTTTTAAGCATCTAGTCTGAATTCGGTAGCAGATTTTTAATTTTTAATAATGATACGTTCAATTTCTCGTTTCAGTTAGATTCAAAATTAAGATATTTAATGTAATCCATCAGTGTTATATATGAGGAATATACATTAATCAGTTACAATAAAGCAGAAAATATACTTATATCGAAAATTATTTTTTCTCTAAACTTTCTGTATCTGGTTTCCTTGACTTCAGTCATGAAGGAATTAGATCTCCCTTCCCTGAAACTCACATAAAGGAACTCTCATCTGGAGTTGCGTGATCTTAAGATATTTGTTTCCTTTAGATGATTGTTACCTTAAGAGTGCTGCTCACTGCAATGGACAGCTGATACATATTAACTAGTATTGTAATTATATGTTGGCTGAGCAAATTATATTTAATTTTCGTACTCACATAAGTGCGATTAATTAAAAATAGCGGAAATAACAGAAACAGTGGGACAGTCCACACTCAAGATTTACGGTCTGCTCAGAGAAATGCATTATGCATGCTAGCCACATCCGACTATCTAAAGAAAAAAAAAAAAAAAAACACCGCCACAATTCTTCTTTGTGTCATACATGTGGACATACCCCACAGAATTCGAAAATTCATTGTGTACTAGTATTTTGAATGACTAAGCGGGGTTTTATTAGGTATCAGTATTTTTTCTACTTTTCAATTCCTACGAAAACAAGGAAACTTAAAAAAAAAACCCTGACGAAGTTGCAGATTTAACGAATGTGAAACAATTGGCAATATCAAATGCTTCCAAATGAATCCAGTATCATCAATAAATGATGCCTTTTAATATAGTCTTCTGCCTAATGATACAAGATCCAGATGCATATATTTTTCTGTCAATTTTAATCGGTTTTTACTTTGAGCTTCAAAAATGCTCAAAAGGAGACAACGTAAAAATTATACAAACTAATGCTGATACCAGTAATGTTACATGCTTTAAGAAACTGCTATATTGCGAGGCGACTTTAGTGCAGTTTGGGTTCAGTACATACATTAACGACCTTCTCAAACAGGAATGCGGTCATATAAGTCAATGCTTCACAAATATTTCAGGTTAAGTAACAGATTCCGCACCGTGGTTGTACAGTCGCGGTCAGTTCTAATCATCCGTCCGGACATCCAGATTTGGGTTTTCTATGGTTTCCCCAAATCACTTCAGGCGAATGCCGGGACTTTTTCTTCAATAGTCCATTACCGAATTCCTTCCCATTTCTTGCCCCCAGTCGTTTTCCGCCTTTAATGACCCCGACTTCAACGAGGCGTAAAGCCATAAACAAAAAATAAAGTTCTAATCAGACACGTTACGGGAAGTGCCTACTACATACAGGCACACTGAATTCAGGCCACACTCAGTAAAACAGTATTGAATTATGGCAAAATAATCGCAAAACAAAAATTTTTCCTTATGCTGTTCATAAATTAGGAAGCGTTCATAAACCACTTAGCTCCATTTTGGCTTCCTGTGGACCACCCTCCCCTCCACGTAGCCCTACGTGGCTTTTTAGCACTTAGCTTTTTTCCCTTTTGATTCCAGAAGATATTTTGTACTGTTTTCTCTTGTCAGACGATTATAAATTATATACGGAGGTAATTAACTGAGGGAAATAAATATTCACATGCTGTTGCGAGTTCTGTTCCTCATTTTAACTGTAAAAAATGTTATGAAAGGAAAGCTGCGTGGCCTGGCTCGGAACCCCCCCCCTCCCCCCACGTAGCCCAGTGTAGCCTTCCAGCCAACCCCTTCCCCTCCCCTGCACCGAGCCACGTAGTTTGTGCACGCTCCTTTACTAACTATGCTAGATGTAAGTATTTTTAGTATGTTTTTTTGCATAATTACAGTGTATTGTCGATATTAGGGATTAATTTTAATTTTCTAGGTAATAGCGTTTTTGACATAGACCTGATAGTCAAAATGGTCGAAAATCGATAATTTAACTTCATCTCAGGTAATTGTTTTTTAATGAAAAAAAGATAGAAAATCTACTAGCGGCTACCATACAGCCTGTCTCCAAGCCATCAAGAAAGTTTAAGTAAAAGGAATTTTTAAAAATTCCACATCGTGGATAAGCATTATAATCATACCCGGCATCGCGTTGTAAGCATTTATCATGGATGAGGTTTACTTGGGTGGTCACTCGTTACTTTCCCAGTGTTACAGTGTTATTATACGTGTGTGTTTAGGGTAGAGTGTTGTTTCTGTTGCGGGTGAGAGATGAAAGGATGGAGACGATGAATCACTACTCACGGCAGTGTCATATGACCGGATACACTGCACTGAAGTCTTTTATTTTGATGTAACCCATGACTCTGGTACACAGTGTGGCGATTAGCTCCCTAGGCCATGTTAGACAGCATCAGTGTGCCTTAACGATTTGAAACAACGGGTAGAAATCCGAAATTACAAATATTAATAGCTGTTATTAGACTGTTATTCGACTGAAAAATACAACCACATTCCTGTAACTGTTCTGACGACTCAAACATCACTGCATAATACATTCTCAGGTGTGTAATATAATTAAAAATATTATGTATATACATATTTTAATTTTGACTTTAGGCGTCATCAACGTTGAGGTCATTAGAGGCGGGATGGGATTTGGGGCAAGGAACGGGAAGGAATTCGGCCATTGCCTTTTTGAAGGAAGCATCCCCGCAGTCGCCTGGAGCGATTTGGGGAAACCGTGGAAAACCCAAATCTGGATGCCAGGACGGGGATGCGAACCGGCGTCCTCCCCAAAAATAAACTGTATCATTGTAAATATTCATTCAGATTTTAGTAAATATTTTTTTTCTTTGGCTTTCGGCATCTTAGGCCATACAGCCAGCTCAATAGTAATTGTATGTCACTCAGTACTTTCAGATTCTCCAGTATAATTTTTTTCGTGCTAATTTGACACACCACAGGACGGACATGACACTCCCAGATACCACACTTAAACACCCATGCCCGCGGCCGGACTCCAACCGGCGACCTTCGGCACGCGGAGTTCACTCTAGCTCCTAAGCTACCGAGGCCGGCTATAGTAAATATTATATACTACTAGCTGACCCGGTCACGCGTTGCTGTGACTTACTAATTATAGTACGTTGGATTAATGTTATTCTAAATATCCTCAAGTAGTCAAATTAATATTCACTAATAAAGACAAAAACATTGTAGTCGATTTGGAAATTCAAATGTAATTGGTAAAGAGTTACGGAGAGTTGAAATTAAGGACAAACGATCATAAAAAATTTAATTTACATTTCATTACAAATTACTTAATTGGAATTATATAAAAATTGATATTTATAAAATAAATAAAAAATTATTTTTTATTTATTTATATAAACTGAAATTTCAGTTATATCTTCAGTCATACTGTTTTTATATTTTCCCCACAAACTCGAAGATTGTGTTGGATAACATGTTGTCAAAATAATTACAAACAGTTTGACGAATACTATTCGGCGTGGCTGTCAACGCTGCATCAGCAAGTGTCAGGTCCCAATAATTGTTGTCTACCAGCAGCTGCAACTCGCGACATGCATCTTGACATGTATTGAACACTCGACCATTAACTGTTTGTAAACATTCGAAAGAAGCTGGTCCGGGAACATTCACCAATAACAAATGCTGAAAGAAACATTCACGTTGTTTTGGATGCACTGTGGAAAGTCTTTGCTTTGAATATGCCTGCGATCGAAGGATGTGGTTCTCCTTGTTTACGTGGCTATCATTTTTTACCTAATTTGTTCCATGAAAAATAGCTTGGAACATCGGTATATAATAATGTTTTTGCGAATTGGAGGAACACATCAGATTTTTGACACAATGTGAAAAATTCAGTTTGTGGTTTGTCGTTTTTGGTGGCTCAAGTATTCTTTGGAAAATATTTTCTTCGCTGAAATATACACGTTGACCGTTTTCAAGATGTATTGCAAGATGGTGGATGGAAGGGTCTCTTTCATGGGTGCGAAAACTAAAAATATGCCAGATAGCTTCGTTGCTGCTGATGTATCTACCTATTTGGAATCGTGTTATTTCGTCATTTTTATTTACATTTTGAACTTAAAATACGGCCAAATCACTGCCTTTATTAACATGTTTGCAAAGGTACTTAATGTATTTTACAGAACTGCAAAACTCGACATTAATATGAGCCTTATACGTTTTTGAAAGCAATGGTGAGTATGATACCACCCACTGATTGTCAATTTCAACTTGGTTTCTAGAATTTGACATTCGCATTGTAAATATTTGGCCACCATTCTCAGCGTTTCTGCGGCGATACAACGGATAACCATTGATATCCGTAATAGTATCATTCGTATATTTCTTTGGAAAACGCTTTTTACATTTTCCACCTTCCATGCATGGCGATGTCATGTTAAAAGCACCGCACGGTCCGTGGATCGAGTGACTGGTAACAATATCAAACAATTCTTGATCAATTAATGGGTCCGGAATTTCGGCTGAAATTATTTGATCAATTTCTTCTGGACGGATTTTAACTTCAAGCCAAATCAAAATATGAGAATGAGGCAAACCTCGCTTTTGCCACTCAATCAAATACAGATAGCAACGTGTGTTACCGAAAACTGAATGTTTTACGATTAAATCAAGCAATGATTTTAATTTTTGTTTGAACACACGTGCCGTGACATCATGACGATGCATTGATTGATGGCCTGGTAATAGCAAAGTTTCTATTTCCTCCCAATTCGGATTACATGTAAATGTAATAAACAAATCTGGACGACCATAATGACGTAAGTCATCGCATCCTGTATATATTCCTGCATGTTCCGTGAACTGCCGATGTAGCTTGAAGGTAAAATAAATGCATTACCGATATCACTTGGCGTTTAAATTTTCATAAATACTGCCGATAACAGTATCTCGTAAGAGGATGTATTCCTCTGATCGTTATTTAGCCTGGTTGTATCGAATAAATCGCAAATGCTTGTTTTCAACCTTGGCGTACATATCCACGACGTATTGAAGGCACAGTTGACGATATCGAAGGATATAGTTATCCTAATTACGTCTAATCATCAATCGGGGGGCGTAGTACTTCATTGAAGTAACTTTTTTATTTGTTTTATTACCTAGAAAAAATAATAAATTAAATAGTAAAAAAAAGAATAAGAAATCAATATAGTTGGCCCGCTATAATCCGTCCCCTGGTCGGAATACCGCGGGTCTACTGTACTAATAAAATAACGAATTCAATAGTTGAATATTAAATTTAACAGCAATTGGATCACACTGTTTGATGTTGATGTGATATTCATTCTGCCCTTGGCAGAATATCAGTGGATACTGGAGTGCGTCATACGAACGGTGTAGATCCGAAATTATACTAACAGTTCTATCTTGACGTGTGACTTAAATCAACTGAGTCACCAACCATAAAAACTGCAACTTCAATCTACGGTTGGCGCGTTGAATCTGCCAGCGTGTTCTCCTGATGGTAATTTGTCAGCTTTGATGACAATTTGATAGTTGTCATTTTTTAATTGTGGCGACACAATTGAATAAGTTGATTATTATTTTCCAAACAATTTTCCAACAATACCACAATTGCTCTCTCTTCTGCTTGTTCGATGAAATTATACTGGCACCTAGTTTTCAAGCGTTCCTCACAATTTCCAATAGATTTGGAGAAACTTCGGGTCATCGTTTGGCATCGGTATCAACGAACCAAACTTATGGTACACCTGGCCTTGTATTTTGAATTTAGTTTCAAAATGACGTCCATCAGATGTAAGATCGCAAATTTTTGTTGCCCCAAAAGACGTCATCTTGAAGCAAGAATTGAATTTGCGTGTCTTGCGCAGAAACAATTTCGAATTGTTTGTTTCGCCAGCAAGAAGGATTGTAAATGTTCTGGCGGATTGGGTAGTGGTAATAGTACATCTTTTCCTGATGCACAACACATGCCGGCTGCTTCATTGCGGAATTTCAACGCCTGATAATAATGGCATATTTTTCTCATTGCACCGATTGCAGTTTTAGAATGTGCAGAGTAATCAATGGCTGGTGCATATTGGAACGCAAGACGAACAAATGATACACGTGTTAAAGCACGGCTGATTTACTGTCTCTCTCGTTCTCTTTCACTAAATGTAGCTATGTGCTGTTCTCGTGCCGCTCTTGTTCTCGATATATTCTGTCACTGACGTTCATCACCCTGTTCTTGAGATTCTTGCATACGACGCTCAGCTGTCCTGATTCTTTGAACTTCCTTACTTGCCGCGATTTGTGTTGCTGATTGATGAGCTCTCTCGTCGTGCGTCTTGCCTCTCTGCTACACGCATTGTCGAGGTTAGATTCTTTGGCAACATTTCACTGAAAAATATTTGAATTACAACAAAAAGTGCCTTTCTGAAAGCCTTAAAATAAGACACTATAATACAGTGGGTCCATTGAAAAATAAAGTAAAATGGAAGATAAGTACTAATGAGGAAATATTAAATAACATTGAAAAAAATAACAGAAAAATAAGAATGATATTTTTTTGGATACATTTATAGCATGGATGACACCAGGCTTTCAAGAGGTTTAGAAATATTTGAAACGAAATAATACCAGTGAACTGTATGGAAAGAAATTTTTTTCGATGGCAGACTTTGAATATGGCAGGATTCAAAGGTAGAGAGGACCGCAATAATGAAGGAGTACTGGGGAGGAATAAAGAAAAAACAACAGGAGAGGCATTGAAATTGACACGTGGTCTCTAGCTGACCATAACAAAAAGAAGAAGAAAAATGATAAGCTAGCGAGAAATGCTTACACGATTCGAATTTATCGTAACATTTTCTTCAATGTTATATTCATGTGTGTAATTACTTTTTCGCTAGGTATAAAGACACACAAACGATGAACAACAATATAGTATAATTATAACACAATACACAGCACAATTAAAATTGAAGAAACTCACACATATGGCGTGGAATAGACCGTAGCATAAATAAATCGAAATACAACGCCATCTATTTGATGTTTCGATAAATTAACACACCGCCATCTGTTAGGAATAAACTGTAGCATAAATAAATTGAAACAGAACGTGATCTACTGGATGATTACTCAACCTAGCTAACCAAGTGTTGTATTGATAAGTTAACACATCGCCATCTGTTAGAAACTTATGGAACTATGATAATAATTACGTGTGGTCGTAATGACTTGGTGACATGGTTTCTACTGGCTGGGCATTCTGCCCCTGTCGTAGCCGTCTTTACCTAGCCCGCCCATCCTGCCTGGTACAGGGGACCTATATTTTAACGTCGAATCTCAACCACAGTACCGTCCTGGCGTATTTTACCTCATACAGCATGCTGCGCCGGGGGTTAATGCCGGGTTAAGTGTCTATAAAAATCCTGGCCGAGACATGGACTCGAACCGGGGACCTTTCCATATCCAGTCAGACGCCCTAACCACTTAGCCAGCAAACGGCTTAGTCTTCGTGGCTTGCAAATAATTACAAACCATTGTCCTATGACAAACATTTAATGAACATTTATTTCGCAAATAATAAATATTGAGGTCTATAATCCAGATAAAAACTATCCTATCTTTTAAGTTGGACTAAATTACACACATTAAGCCAAATTTCATCTAAATCGGTTATGTAGTTTCGGAGTTCATCCCGGACGAACATCGTGACACGAGATTTTTATATATATAAAGATATCATAGCTCTATTAGTCCTTTCCAGTCGCTTAAGAGTCTCACATTAAAACCGAGCCTGATAGATGAGCGGCCTCACATTCGGGAGATGTGATTTCAAATACCCGTTCGACCATCCGGAATTCGTTTTTTGATGGTATCGAAATCACTGCTGGGATGGTTCTTTCGAAATACATAGGTCGAATTCCTTTCGTTCCTTGTGCCCAACCCTCTCCCGCATCTAATAACCTCGATTTCGAAGAAGCGTAAAGACCGAAAAAATTTACATTAAAATGATTGAAGTAATACTGCCAAATCGATACACCAAAAATAATTGTTCAAAGGAGATTAAGACTGATGAAAGGCGTACTGTAACATCACAAACGGTATTTCGCGGTGCAGAATATAGTGTACAATTATCGAACGTCCTGGACTCAATAGACCTGCTGGCGTATTATGTAGTATCCATTATTATAGTGACTATTAGAAGCGATTTTAGAACAAGACGACTGGTACAAGTAAATTTTTTCCTGAGGCGCTTGACTTCCTTTCGTCTGCCGAAGCCATTAAAGAGGATCTAATGAAGTGAATTGGGAGTCACAGGCTGTCTGTGGGGCAGGTACGCTGTGTTGTCTTTTTTGAACCGTGGAAGTGAGGGACTAGAATCTCACTGAAAATCCTTATTAGGATGTACGCAAGGCAAGAAGGCGCAGCAGGATTTGAATTCGTTATTCAATTGTTTGAGCTTTAAATTTCGTTGACATCGAGGTCATTATAGGCAGGAAAGGGGTGGGATAAAAGAACGGTTATTTGAAGGCACCACTACATAAATCGCCGGGAGTGATTTCGCGATACCATGGAAAATCGAAATGTGGATGGCCTAACGGGGATTTGAACCCATGGCCTCCCGAATACCAGGTCCGAGCATTACCGAAAATGTGGTTTAATTTAATCCTTTGGTAATAATAAGGCACTAGTATTTTTATTTCAATCTTATGAAATCGATAAGTGCCTTAGAAAGACATTTAAATCTTACATTTTAAACTTCCTCCCAAAAACGCTAGCCGCCATGCTGCTGTCATTCGCGACGTCACTATATAGTCAACTATTAAAAACTGTCAACCGTAAAACAATTTCGAGAACGATTTTGAAAAACAGCTAACCTTAAGTACTTTGTAATTTAAATTGTACCGAACATAGAAACAACAAATGTCTCTCCAATTGCTGACATCAAAGCATTTACAAACTGTTATTCTTCCATATCTGAGTTAATGCCATAAGCCACTTTTCCCTTGATCCCTAGTATCTTCTTCTGAATCTCTATATTGCTCTTACGAAATACCTGGAGGAGTAGCGCAATGTTATTCACTTCAAAGTGCGGGGAGAACAATCTGTATTCATCATATAGTTTGTTAAAATAGTTAACAAGCAATAATAATCAAAAGCAAGAATTTTTGTAGCAGTAAATCGGATTGATTTGTGAAAGAATCAACGAACAGTTCAATAAAAAAAAGTAGGTTTTTTTTTTTTTGTGGGCCGTCATTTGTACACTAGCAACCTGCCATTTGATCAAAAAATTCCAGAGGTTATATGTATGATGAGGGAATGCTTTCATCGGTAGTAACTATCGACTTTTGTTGGGTATACGTGGCAGAGAATTTAACTAATTAAAACCACGTTACAAACTTTGCACGTTCATTTATTTTTCTTTACAACAGGCGACAGTGACATCATCATCATTGGATTTAGAAGCCACCACGGCCAGAGGCACTAGTTTCAGTGTGTGGTATTAGGTCGCCTCAAACATGCGCAGTGTGAGGAGCGCCTTAGTATTTACCATTTGTGACATGACGTCACACATGAATCCATTATTGCGGATACCGCTATGCAACAGACGAAAAATATCGAATTTTGTAAACGAAATAATTTTCATGTTTTGCATTTTTGTGAATTAGAATTAACATATTTCGATTACTTGCGATGATAAGTATCTTGTTAATGCATTTTTATATATATTTTTTATTTTCACACGTAGTAAAATACCCTATTCACATTCACTGCACCACCCTCGTATGATGGGTGTTATCAGTTCTACTAATATTTCTTCTTTATATTCCGCGGTATACAGCCTAACGCAAGTACTAATTGTGAAAACGTCAGAAACGCAATGTCAGAAATGGTGTCGAGATTCAGAGGAATAATTTTATTAGGGGACGTTTAACGAGGTGCATTTGGCACGATCGAGGACCAATGGCGGTAGTCGGACATTACTCTGCACAGAATGTGCGGAATGGGCCTGCTGCCGCTTTATGCGCCGTTTTCGCCCGTTAATGGTCAATTGAAGCCTTTCTTTATCGCGCGTTTCTTACCCTGAGTTACGTCCTCTTCGAGCTTCATTTTTTTTTTTTTTGCTCTCGCGTGCATCAAGCATTCCTCTAACGACTGAGGCTAGGCCTGTAGAATAGTGATCTTTCCAACAAGCCTAATGAATTTCAGTGGACACGCTTCATTTTATGCATTAGGAGCGGCGTGGTCGCTCAGTGGTTAAGGCGTCTGACTGGAGATCGAAAGGTCCCCAGTTCGAATCTCTGTCTGGGCGGGGATTTCCAAAGGCGCTTAACCCGACCTTCACCTCTAGCACAGCCCGCTGTGTAATGTGAAATACGCTAGAAAGCTTCCGTGGTTCGGATTCCACGTTAAACTGTAGGTCCCCTCTACCCGTCATGATTGCCGGGTTACGTTAAGGCAGCTACGACAGGGGCGGAATGCGCAGTCAGTGGAAACCATGTCACCAGGTCATTACGACCACACGGAATTATTATTATTATTATTTTATGCATTAGTTATTGAGGATTAAGTTGCGGTAAACATTCAGGTGCTTGGAAAGGGATTTACAGAAATGACTTACGGAACCGGCTGAAGTGTTTATTTTTGCAGTAAAACACCTAAACGATGTGCAGTGTAACCAGATTGTTACCTCAAACACCACTGGCTACATTCGCTGAATCAAAACATACTCGCTCTGTGTTTTGGATTCATGACATTAATCGACTATACTTACAAATTTTCTCATTCTGCAATTAGATTGAGATGTGATAGGTGTACGCCTTTACTAGCAGCGAGATTATGTACCACTTCGTTGCCTCACATCAGTTCGAAATTTCCCTGATGTCCGCTCTGCAGCGCCAATTGCATGGCCACCTCGCTCACCAGACTTGACATCTCTGGATTTACTTTATGGGTTTAATTAAAGGTCGAGTGTATTTTCTGCTTTTACCAGGAATGGTGCCTACATTACAGCTGCAGAAGTGACCCCGAGAGGTTGGATCGAGTTTGGTGGGAAGCTGATTTCCGATGGGATGTCTGCCGCTTTTTCATTGCCATTCACACAGAACCAAAATGACAATTTGCTATAAGAGTTTCTTTGATTCAAACTTAATATATCACCGTTCCTCTAAGGAATATGAAAAAAAATAAATTCTATAAACTTTCAAAGCTACAAAGTATTTTCGAAGCCTTCTATATAATCAGTTATTGGTTCATCCGCAACTAACATTATTTATCAACTTAAAAATCGGAAATTCGTGTTTTAAAATGTTTGATATGATAGGTCAGTAAGTTCCAACATCTAGAACAGATCGAAATCTAGAACTACTCAGCACTGGACTATGAAAAACTGAGAACACTGATTTATAACGTTCTCTCGAAGTTGATGATACAAAATGAAACTGATAAAATATACAGTCATGGTAGGTACTGAACGATAATGAGACATCCCGACAGTGGAATGTGATATTTTTATTAATGTAAAATTAAACGCTTATACCATCTCGTGTTGTTTTATGTTATCGTATTTACGAAGCAGTAAAGATGTGACTGTTGAAACAAAAAACTAGACGAATATTTAGAGAAAGAGAAGACAACATTCATCAGAGCGAATTGGGCAACATGGTACAAGGAACATCCTAGTGACATGGAAGTGACGAGATATATTCACAGGTACTTAAAACCTTGCGGGAATAATTCCAAATGTCTCGTGCGTCATATGTATTAAACAGGTGAACTTGCTGCTTGTTTCGAGATGAGTGTAGCTATTTCTGTTCAGATGAACGGAATATGGTATGTGTTACTACTAGCGAAATAGGAGTTTAACAGTATAGACATAGACTAACAAAATGATTATTTAATAATTTTTAAAAAATATTGGTCTTTTATCTTTGCAACCACCTCATCGAGCTCCAGTTTACACTGTTCTAACTATTATATCAGCCTTTTTTTATGTGACTATCGTATACCGCAGGATGAACCGAGCGCTTAATCATAATCACCCCTCCCAAAGGTCGGACTGGAACCGGCGACCCTTGCAATCGGAGGTCAGTGTACTAGCCCCTACACTACCAGTGCCTGCTGGATAGTTTGATAAAGCTCTACATAAATAGTTTATTTAAATTTAGATGGATTGTATACCGTGTGTTCCATGAGTAGAGGTTCAAACTTTGAGAGCAGCTGGAGAACATCAAAACAAATCAGAATTGCAGAGATACCCATGACCGTAAACGTCACTAGGTTTTGCTGTTCACGAGAACGCAGTAGGGGAAATTGCTGGTTTCCACTCCTGACTAACCTTGCGGGGCACTTAAATTTGTTGCATATGAACAAGAAAATCGAAGTGTTACTGACGGTGTCCCCCAATCCGTCGTCCTGTGGTGTAACGCATGCATCAGCAGTAATGGTGGAGATTTTAAACATCTCCTGCACCATTATGAAATAGAATAAATGTTTTCCCGCTAATCCCTGTCTTCCATATTTTCATTTTTTGTACCTCTGCTACCATTTTTCCACGAAGTAACCACTTTTCAGTAACTTTCCGGTCATGGGTTTCTATGAAATTCTGATTCATTTCGATACTTTCCACCTACTCTGAAAGTTTCTATCTCTATTATGGGACACACTCCATTGCGATATAAATGTGAAGGAAGAAGAAACCTCGAATTGAGTCATTCAACGAGAAAGGGTTGAGAAGTTGCGTCTGTACATGAATAACACAGGCAACTAACAAAGAAATATTTGTGATAAGCAACGGGGAAAAAAGAAAATATATCATGCAATAGCTTTCATATGGTTGCCACTTGGTCAAAGTCGAAAGTAAGAAAAACATAAGATATAAAAATCGTACTTAGGATCATTTTGAAATTTACGAAATAAAGCTAGTTACAGAATGGAAGTGTGACGTACACTATGGAGATCGGCTGTCTGCTTGTTTTTGTGTTGGGGTCAGTAGCCTCTGCGGCATATTGGCTTTCTAAACAAAATGTTTGTCACACGAGGCGATTCGTCGCGGGCCACAATAGCAACGTTGCTTCGCCACGCTAGCGAGACTAAGTCACCACGGGAGACAAAACTCTGCACTGAATAACATTTGTTTCTCCCGAGAGCTTCGGTGCTTCTAAAACTTCTGATTTCTATAGTCAATGTCTTCTGTGAGTAGCTATTCGAACTGAACTACGTTTTGGTGGAAATGAAAGGCATTTGGAACGAGAATTATCGCAGAATAAAGTTCTGGAACCCTCTCTATTTTGTTACTTAAATACGTAAGAAACGTGGATTACTGATTATTGGTATAAAGTTATCACAGAAAGATATCAGTTGATACCACACATGGAAAATGAGAAAAAAGAAATTAAAAATATATTACAGCTTTCTTGGAAAATTTAACTGAGTGACTTCCTCTTGCCTTCTCCAGTAATGGAAGTGTGTGTACGTGATGCTGTGTGCATGTTCTTTGTCTGCGTTGTGAATGAAGGAAGGGTGAGGGTGAAACATGGCGCCAGCCCATTCGGTCTAGTCTTCCGAAATGCCTAATGGACACCATCCGACAGACGAATCACCAACAAAAGTGTCATATGCCCTCACTCCCTACACACAGAAAGGTTGGGATTGCTCAATGCGGTAACTAGGAATTGAACATCGTCACCTCTGCTGAAATGGAAAAAACAATTTAAGAATAGGCGTACCGTAGGGCAAACGCGTAGTAGACGCGTTGACAGTGAAAAAAAAAAACCGAAACAAAAAATAAACCAACACATTATTCTCCATGAACTTCAGTTAAACTTTCTTTACATCATCTTGAATTATTACCTTATGAAATTAAAAGGCCAATCAGTTCTGTATCTTTAATGTCTCTCTATTAACACGTTGGTAATTTGGCAGTACTGACAATTGGTGGAGTCGGTCAAGGTATGTGCTTTGTTCCACGTATCTTGCAGCAATTATGTAACAACTAACACCATACTGCTTGAGGCAAAGGAGCAGTACATCTCGTAGACGACCTATTGCTGAATTACATCGAAGTCTTGGATCCGGTAGCATTAAATAATTACTCTATTCTTAGCACCATAACATCTCAAACGGGAAATACAAAGGTACTAGCTCTGTGAGCCATCTGCTGATTCTGCGGTTCAGGCGTCTGAAGAGATTTAAATCCCTGTCACGACGTGGAGTTTCATAGGCTCTGAACCAGACATTCATTTCTAACAAAGCTTGTTTTGTGTATGTGCAATATGCCAGATACACTGCCATGGTTCGGAGTCCACGTTAAACTGTGGGTCTCTTTACTTGGTAGGATACCGGATTAGGTTAGTTAAGGAGGAAAGGAACTGGCCACCCTGCGAGCAATACCAGGATAAGTATACTTTTCGGGTTGAATACCAAGCTTAGCTTAGCCTAATAACTTTGTAACACACAGACTATTCGACTAGAAACATGTCTGCAAAAATATTGTACGGAAGCAACTGTACACCACTCAACGTGAGCACCGACATCAATCTGGAAGACCCCAGACATGGAAATACCACTAAGCTGCCAGAATTCCTTGCACAATGGCCAAACGCATCCCACATCTACACAAATGGGTCGAAATCAAATTCATCAGTGGGCTGTGCATTCCTGGATCTAAAGAGGAATCGATACGGTATATTCAAACTACCCGGAGAGGCATCCGTCTTCACAGCGGAAATGGTGGCAATTCAGAAGGCAGTTGAGTATGCGGAGGCTTCGGTGGACACAACATCGGTCATAATATCAGACTTCCGCTCGTCGTTTACCAGTCAACAAGGACACACGCAAGTTGCCAACAAATAAAGTATCTTATGCAACATCTTGGAAGCAGCATACCGGGAGAAACAGAAAAGCAAAGCTTTGGTGTTCGTGTGGGTGAAAGCCCACATCGGCCTAGAAGGAAACGAACATGTGGACAGGCTGGCGAAGAGAGCATGCTAGGAAGGTAGTGTTTATCCGTTCGTAACTGTGAGGGACCTAATGACAATCACAAAAAAAGAAGCAAGAAAATCATGGAACAGAGAGTGGGAGGAGTCACAATTGGTCAGAGGAAAACACTATGGACAGATCCACCTCGTCATCCCTAAACAGCATTGGCACCATCAACTCAAGATCCCAAAATAAGCTATCGTTATCCAGGCTAAAGTTCAACCATGGCTGTTTACTCGCACACATGAACAGAATAAACATACTTCAAAGCTCCTTATGCGAATGTGACGAGACGAGCATAGGGGACATTGACCATATCTTCTTCGGCTGCAAGAACCTAAACAACAGCACCACATACCTAATTGAGCAACTGGTAACATTAGGTCACTTTCCAGCACCAAAGGTGTCACATCTCCTGGCGACCGACGACGCCAGGATCTTCATACTGCTATGCAGATTCCTAAAGGACGGTTTGATGGACATACCTAACAGAGCTACTGGTAACATTAGGTCACTTCCCACCATAAAAGGTGTCACATCTCCTTGCGACCGACGTACTGCTATGCAGATTTCTAAAGGACGGTGAGATGGACATATAAACCTACAGATACCTATGGACATTAGTGTTTCCAACCCTTTATGGATACATCTAATAACTGAAAACATGTACTTAATAACAGAAGTGAAGTATGGTATGGTAATAGTGATCATGTATTTGTGATAGAATAGGCCTACCTATTAATTTTGTTATGGACATACACAGACGGAAAAAAAAATCCCAACACCAAGAAAGACTTGTGTTAGATAAACGAAATTTGGTAGGCGTGTTTATACATCTGAAAGATGACATCGATTCAAATTTCGCGCTTCGCGCATAAGTGTGGCGCTAGTAGCGCTACTCAGAGCTTGCAAATCAGGTTTGCTTTAAATACGCGCTGTAAAGTTTGTGAACGTTATTTACCGCTGAGATTTGACATAGTGAGTTGATGTTAGCCAAGAATGCCTTTAAGAAGACGAAGAAGCCATTATCAACAGCTCACCGAGTTTGAACGAGGTCGTGTAATAGGGCTACGAGAAGGTGGATTTTCTTTTCGCGATATTGCAGAAAGACTTGGCCGGAATGTATCCACTGTGCATGATTGTTGGGTGCAGTGGTCAAGGGATGGTACTGCCTCAAGAAGACCGGGTTCCGGGAGGCCACGTGGCACTACTGAGAGGGAAGACCGCCATATTCGGCGTACAGCTGTGGCGCATCGTACTGCGTCTGCGGCAGAAATTCGAGCTGCAGTTGGTACCACAGTGACACAACGAACTGTTAGAAATCGGTTACTTCAAGGACAGCTCCGAGCCAGGCGCCCTGTAGCGTGCATTCCACTGACTACAAGCCATCGCCGTTTGCGACTCCAGTGGTGTCAAGCCAGAGCTCATTGGAGGACGGAGTGGAGATCTGTTGTGTTTTCTGATGAAAGCAGGTTCTGCCTTGGTGCCAGTGATGGCCGAGTGTTGGTCAGAAGGAGGCCAGGGGAACGCCTGCAACCAAACTGTCTGCGGCCTAGACACACTGGACCTACACCTGGAGTCATGGTCTGGGGAGCAATTTCCTATGACAGCAGGAGCACTCTTGTGGTTATACCAAACACACTGACTGCAAATTTGTACGTCAGTCTGGTAATTCAACCTGTAGTGCTGCCATTCATGAACAGCATTCAAGGGGGAGTTTTTCAACAGGATAACGCTCGCCCTCATACCGCTGTTGTCTCGCAACGTGCTCTACAGAGTGTCGACATGTTACCTTGGCCTGCGAGATCACCAGATCTGTCTCCAATTGAACACGTATGGGATATCATTGGACGACAACTCCAGCATCATCCACAGCCAGCACTGACCGTCCCAGTATTGACAGCACAAGTACAACAAGCATGGAACTCCATACCACAAAGTGACATTCGAAACCTGTATGACACAATGCATTCACGTTTGCAGGCTTGCATTCAAAATTCTGGAGGTTACACCGGCTATTAATTTAACAGTATTTCACATTTGAAATGCATTTTCTTGAGCTTAAATTAACCTGTGATCTTGAAAATTTAATCAATTAAACATGTTAACTTGACAAATGCATTGTCCAAATTTCATTACTCTACAATAATTTTTTCTTGGTGTTGGGATTTTTTTTTCCGTCTGTGTATATGTGAAATAATACTCATAAGTTGTGTTATGGATGTATAAATGATGTAACTGGAATTAGTGCTATGGCTGTTTGGCTTACTGGCCCATTGCCAATAATAAATAAAAAATATTGTATGAAACAATTCTCATACGAAGCTTCTTGGAGCGCATTTGACGCTTTTGTCGCAGTGATTTTGGAACCAGACTTGTCTATTAGCGAAGCTTGTACTGTTGTAATGTTTGTATTTAGATGAGCCATACGAATGTGACCTAAAGATACTGACTGGCTCTCTTTTGTGGTCAGCGTGACACGTTTGCCAGAAACGGAAAGGGGCGGTGGTTGTTAGAAGAAGAGGAACTGTTTAAGGAACCCTAACAGTTTTCTCGTGGAATCATGCTGGGGAAAAAATGCAAGTTACAGTCTGAAATTAATAAATATCAGAAAAATAAAATACATCCTAGTGGACACACTGGGAAAAATGTTCTTTGAGCGATGAATAAAGAGGGATGGGTATAATAGAATAGTAGCTTCAAAAACGTATTATCATATCTGACGTAAAGAGGAAGGTCACATCAATAAAGCAATTCAAGCACAGTTTGTTTAAATATGTTTATTAGCCGTTCAACGATTTTAAAAAAATATAGGCCCCAGGTACTTCATTATTCCACCCATAAAATTCCTCGTTGTGTTAGGAATTGATTGTAATATGCGACATTTAAATCTCTGAACAGTTTTCCACGATGCGTTCGATCATAATCTAAGCACTTTGTTCTGAAATGTACGGAATATCTATAATTTGCTGTGGCTATCAAATTCCCCGTATTGTACACGCATATATTATCAAAATCTCAAGATTATTTAATAAATTAAAAAGCATCACTCTGTTGTCTATGATGATTTCTTATTTATTATCGGATGCAATTTTTTGAGTCTGCTGTAGCAAAAGTTTCAAAAATTATTATTATGTTACACGTTAACCACAAATCTAGGTATTTTACAGATTATTCCTCTGTTTTCCATGGTAAATTGTTGATGATGACGTCGATCTTCAGCATATTTTTTTTTTTATTGTCTTAGGGTAGAAGTTTTGGTTTGATATTTGCCATGGTTTAAAGAGATGTTCAAGCATTTTAGTTTCTTGGAGACTAATATGGGCCATATGGATGTCTTTCTTTTATTTGCTTTGGTTTTTACAGCTTGTCGACATCGAGGTCATTACCGCCGGGAGAGGATGGGGCAAGGAACAGGGACGAATTCTGCCATACCCTTATGAATGAAATATTCCCTCTTTCGGCTGGAATGGTTTTGGAAAACCATCAAAAAACGAAATCTGTGTGGTCAGAAGGGGATTTGAACCCATGACCTCGCAAATGCCAGGTCCAAGCGTTACGTCAGTACTCTCGATTATTGATATCACACTTGCGCAGAATGTCCATTGATAGAGAAACCTTAGTATAATTTTTTACAGATAGTGAGATGTTCCCTACTCCAACTTTGAACCTGCCTGGGATGACTTCATGCCTAAATGCTTACTGCACTTGCCACCAAGAGTAGAAAGATGAGCCTCCTCAATCTTGGTAGCTTACTTTAATGCTAGTTACGAAAGGCTGATACCGACATTTAGAATATTTCCACTGGAGGAGATAATATTAATTACTGATTGTTCACGGATCTCTTAAAATTGTGACAGACTTTCTTATACCCGTTTTCAGTGAAATATGGGAAACAATTCTTGCATAACAAACAATCAACTGTTCATTCCTAATTGTATGGAAATGGTCCTGATCTTACGTCACCTCTACGATCCCTACTAAACAGTTTATAACGAACGCAACAAATCAGTAGCTTTGAATTTTTATATTTTTTTAAAAATGTTTTCGGTAACTTCCATCCAATTTTTATTCATTACTTTCCGATGACGTCCCTCACCTTAATTTTTAACGTATCCAATTGAGATATTTAATTGCATCTTCTTCACTAATTCAGTTTCCTCTTCTCTGCTATTAATTCAGTGTTCAGTTTTTTCGTGTGTATCACATATTCCCTGCTGCCTTATTATTTTAATGTGCGTACCAGTATTTGCCAAATATCATTAATTAGAGCGCTGCATTTTTTTTTCGTTGTGGTTCTGCTACTGTGGGGTAATTAGAGTCGGCAATTCAGGATCAGTGTTTTTCTTATATTGCCATAGGGAAAATGTCATAATTGAAATTTACACGTTTGAACTGGTAACCGAACTCACGTCCTCCAGAAAGCTTTATCCGAAAGACCGACTTCATTCCTTCGTGACCCGCCGCAGACTCGCGTAGTTAACAGATAAGTGTTTGCTGCCCCTCTAAGTGAAGATATAACATTTGCATTTTAACCGCGGCAACAATTTTTAATCACCATAACTTAACGAACTGCGACCGCTCCTTTGTTTTTGATTCGTGCTAACGGTCTTACGCGAATTTGTACGCTGTACACGGCGGTTCTGCGTGTGCTGGCTAAATATAAACGGTGACGTGTTTTACGCTGCGTGTTCTTACGGTCCTCAGCGTCTTATTCCGGTCTTTGCCTACGCTCTGTAGTTTACATGATATGAACCTGCCGCCTCACTTTAAAAGCAAAGTCTTGTCGTAGTCAGGCCTTAATGAAGCCGGTCAATAAATATCCCGACGTTATATTCGTGCGGAAAGCATTCAGCCAAAGCCGCACACTTTACTTATTACTCCGCCATTTACTGTCTCTTTATGAGGTTAAAACTACAATTTTCCGCCGTCTTCCAACCAAGAGGCTTCAAATGTTTTGAAAACACCGTGGTTCTCTGAGAGCAGAAGTTACTCGCCAAGCAGTCCATTAACGTTTGAATGTTATTATTTACAATGTTGCGGTTCATGAAAATAAAATAAGTGAAGGTACTATTTTAGGAAGCAAGTTATCGTTTGATATTACAACTTTATTACTCTGACATATTACTGCTTTGCTACCAAGCTTGTTGTATGAGCTGTAACGCAGCGTAGTCGCATTATTGAGGACGCGGGTTTGAATCTACGACCGGCAATCCAAATTTCTGTTTTCCATGGCTCTCCGAAATTACTACAGGCGAGCGACGGGATGGTTCTTTCAAAAGGCCTTGACCGAATTAACTTCCGTTCCTGATCCCCCTCTCCCCCTCAGTAGTCCAGTGCAGCAAAAATGTTTATTTGAACATTGAATATAATCAAGACACTTACAATAAGTATTCAGCTAATTACACGAATGCTATATTAGTGTGACATTAACATCCGTGCGAAGAATTTATTTTCAATTAGCTTTTTTTTTTGGGGGGGGAGCATTTCGGCATTGAGACCATACAGCCAACTCAGAAGTGATTATGTGTGATACACTGCTTTCAGTTTCTTCCAGTATGCATTTTCCAACCAGTTATACACACGACAGGACGGATACGACATTCATAGACACAGCACTTAAACAACGATGCCCGCGGCCGGACTCGAACCGGCGACCTTCGGTACGCGAAGCTAGCACTCTACCCCTTATGCTAAGGAGGCCGGCTTTTTCAACATCTTTTACTGTAAACCTTTGTGAAAGTTACTATAGACTACTATAAAAACAGTTTAACGTTAGTAGCATCAACACTTCCGGTGATAAAATGAATACTGTTCCAGATACTTCATATGTTATTTAATAAAAAAACGACGGAAATAGATGTTCAGGGTTTTTCTTTTCAGACTCTGTTAAAGACAGCCATAACGAATGCAGGAATCATGATTTTAACTGATTGGCAGGAGGCACTAAGCAAAATGATTCATAATAAGTGCGACTATTATTCTTCGGTATGAGAACTTGGTTTTGATGAGAGTTACTAACTATAGTTTGTCTTTCGTGCTTTGTGTAGTGATCAAAGGAAAAATAAAAGGTATTCTTTATGTCTTGTCGACATATAGATCATTAGAGACAAAAAGGATAAGGGGCAAGGAATTCTGCCATCGGTTCTAGAAGGAATGATTTCGACACTTTCCTGCAGGGATCAGTATGGTCGGGAGGAAATATGAACCCGCATCATTAGATGAGGTTGGAGCGTATAGGCAAGAGCGGGGGAAAATACGCAAATGGGACATGGCCAATTCGGATACGATCATCTTATGTGAACTACAGTAGCTATTAGAAGGTATGGGAGTACGAATCGCGTGGTACACAGGTTTGAATCCCTAAATTATATTCGCAAAAATCTGCTGACAATACTCATTTTCGCAAAGGATGGAGCGCGCAGGTTCGAATCCATCCACTGTTTCGAAACCAAGTTATGATCAGAAATTAATTTTTCAACGTGTGTCTTTGTCGGGCTTGACGTAGGTTCGAATCCATAAATGAATTCCGCAATAACTCAAAACGCATTTTTCGCAGAACAAGGTAGAAGGGGACACAGGTTTGAATCCATGAGATTACTTCGTCTTGTATTTGTTCTATAACAATAAAATTACAGCCTTACATTTAGAAATTTTGTTCATATTCTATTGTCTTGCCATTATCTCTGAAGCCAGTTTTGATTTAATAAAAAAATAATTTCTGTGTAATTGCAAAGATCTTGAGCCTTATAAGACATGTTACTAGCTACGCGACCGAGCATGGCCTCGCATTCGGGAGGATGGCGGTTCGAATCCCCGTCCGGGCATCAAGATTTGGGTTTTCCATGGTTACCCAAATCACTCCAGGCATATGCCGGGATGCTTCCGTCAAAAGGCAATGGCCGAATTCCTTCCCATTCCTTGCCCCCCATCCTTTCCCGTCTCTAAAGACCTCGTTGTTAGAGAGACGTTAAGCAGATAAAAAAAAAAAATACTAGCTACGTGGTCTATTCTTCATCTCAATGCCGTCTTTTGTACAGTATTCCTAAAGAACTAATTTATCCAGCGTGATGGGTGAGCGGTAACGTTCTGACCTCGTATTTTGTTGCTTCAAAAGAGCATATTTAGTCTATTAATAATAGTAATAGTACTCCTTCCTAGCATTCGTTTCCGGGGATGGTTCGTTCCAAACGCAGGCTGCTTTTGGATGATTCCTTCAAAATTCAATGGTAGATTTCATTGCCTTCTCCCCTCCCAACAAAATATTGAGAATTTTGTACAGTACTAGGACAGTCTCCAGTTCACGATTAAAAACTATTGCCAAGTGGTAACGCTAAAGGTTTCGAATCCAACTGTGGGAAAATATTGGAGTCATTCTGAACCGTTCTTTGCCCATTCCTACTCTAAATGAAGGCTCCATTTACTTCTTACTATTATCTCGAGTACTGGGCGAAGGATGGTTAACGGACGAAACATCTTAAGCTGGCTCTCGAAGAGATTCCACTAGACCCCCTATTCACAGCGGAGGAGTATATCGTGTTTTAAAGTCGGTATACGGGAACACATAAATGACTGGTATACGACCGCAATGAAAATTCAGTGATCGGTCGCGGTCCGTGATTTTAGTTCCGGCCTACAGGGTATAACAATATTTCTGTCCGCAGTGGTAAAGGGTGCCTCAAGTCACCTAGTCCGGGCAGGTTGACACAAATTAGTCTTTCAGAAGCTCATATTAACAAATGACATTGACCAAACAGTGCATAAGAGTTCAGTTCCAGTGGACATCAATGTTGATGTCGCATGTAATAAATTGGGTGTGACGAGCACTGGTAAGGTGACCGCTCCCCAATTTTCGGCCCGGGGTTAAATCCCCGCAGTATCAGATATTTTTGGCCAATATATTAACAATTTCTTCATAAGGCCTCGTATCCTTTTGAGCACGATTAGGCGAATGAGCCACTCAATGAAGCGAGCCGATCAAGTGTGGACGCCTGAGCGCGCTCGCAGCGAATGACGGCGAGCGCACGCACGGTGAGCCGATCGAGTGTCGGTATTTCAGAATGCTCAAAGACGAGCAAGTGTGTGTTCGGCGCTCAGTTTCGACGCTGGTTTGGTGATTTTTACAATGAGCGCGAGCATGCGGGAAAATAACACTTGCTTAACAACAATTAATCTGTATGCACCAAAGAAGTTATTAGGGCGGGAAAGCTCATACGAACAGTATTTATAATTGAATTAACTGAGAGGCTGAATGGCGTGAAATCAACGAGGTATTAAACCTTGGTATTCATGACTTAAAGAAAAAAAATTAAAAACATAAAACAATATCTGAAAATATCTTGGTAGTAAAAGTTATAAAAGTAATAAATAAGTATCAACCAAAATATAATTTTGGAGCAACTGAACAATATTGTAACCGATTACACGTAGAAAACGGCTGATGCTGTAGGGTACTTTGGACATATGCTGTAAGTTTGTATAGGAATCTCCCAAAATGCAGGAATCTTAAATTAATCATTAATTTATTTCCCGGTGGGATCGCCTTAAGTGTATGGGTACAGTGCAATTTAATATGAGGTTTAACTAAACACAGGAAATGTTCGGAATCGATTCTTGACATGCTCATGAAGTGTTTAAATGGCTCATTATCTCCTTAAAAAGTCAATTCGCGAATTAAATTTTTAAAATAATTTCTTCGCTGACGATAACTTTCTCTAATCCACCACCTTGGTACTTTGCTTTTCTTCTTTGACATCGTATGGATACTAATAAAGGCCGCAGCTGCCGCGCACAGGCGTGACGACACAATAACCGAGCGTTTTCTGAGCACTGGCACCAAATTCGTTCGACCAAAATTTCCTTTATCTTGAGCACGCTCAGACGAGCGCGCTCAAAAGAATGAGCGGCTCATTCACCTGAGCGTGCTCAAGTGGATACCAGGCCTAATATTCCTCGCCAATAGCCATTGAAAATTGGTTAGGAGGCGAATCTATTTTCGTCACGTTCACTATATTATTTTTAACAATTTACACTCCATCACTTCACGGAATTAAACATATTGATCGTAGAAAAAGAAAACATTGATCTTCTCATTGTTACATATTTTGTTTAAAATACTTCTTGACGACACACAAGTATAGAAGAGACGAAAATGAAATACAGTAAAAAATAATACCTATTTCAATTAAAAAACACTAAAACAATACACACTTATTAGGAAACGCGAAAAAAATTATGTAAGAATGTATACTTTCCTGTCGTATGATAACAGTATAATATCTTCACGGGTGTACCGCCAGATTGTGTTTTCACAGCACCCTAGAAAACTCAATTTCGTAACAACGATTTAATAATAATGAAAATGCTTTTCTGTTACTTATGTTAATAGCTGTAAAGGTTGTCAAAAATTACTGGAAGAATGGTATGTTCTGGCAAGTCATTTATTTCCAATTGATTAACTTAGTCAAAATATTATAATGTAATTCCTAGTGTCTTACCTGTAACAAAAACTATCAGTTGTCGTTCTGGTACAGGGTGCATTTAAACTGTACCACAACTCCGCTAATAATAGACTTATATTTAAATTACAAGCACTTTTCCCACTGTCAGAATTTCATTGTCGGTTACTCCAGCATGTCCCTTTATTCTCATTACGTATATCTAATATGTAACTATGCACTGGGAGCGGAATTTTTTAAAAATAATTCCAATATTTAACATTTAATAACCTTGCAGCTTTTACTCCTCCGATTTCAGCGACTGTTAAATCCGGATTTGATACAAAAAACGTTTTCACCATGAAAACATCGTTTTTTGGGAGATTATTTTACAAAACTACTTTCATTCATTACTAGTACTATATGAGTATTTTTGCAATAACGCAGTATTTCACCAATAATGCTGATAAATTACGATAAAACTTAAACACAACCACAAAATTAGAAAAACGCCCAGTAACTACACCTTTGTTTACAATATGAACGTGTACTTTGACGTCACGATTTGATTCGACCAATAGCGTTGCGTTTTTCCGAACTTATATTTACCTTGTATTTTTAACCCTTTTGATTAATTAAAATCAATAAATAAAAAGCCAATAAATAGGAAAAACACGTTTTAGCGGCAATTCTACAGTAATAAAGTTTCCAAATAAAGATGCTAGACGTATATTTGAATTACATGTATATTACCCTATTGCCAAACTGTAGCATGCGCCAGGTGACATGGGAAGTGCTTCAAGGTCGTTGCACACGGTTGCATGACTAGAGTTCCTATTTCTTTATTGTGCCTTCTCCGTCCTTAACAGCCTTGTTCCTGACCTTCCCATGCGAAAACGATCGAAGGTGACGCTAGGATCAAACCTGCCGATCAGTGTTTAGTATGGGCAGCGAGTAAGTACTGAAGAAGAAACAAAATTCTGGTTAGCAAAAAGTGAGGTCTCGGTACTGAGCACAGACGAGGATACTATTGGCAAGGTATGAAATTGGGATTTAAAGACGAATCCGAGATTTTTACTCTCTGCAAGGGAACATAGATTTCCATAAATTTATTTATTATTAAAGCATAGAACATGGGATAAAACAATTTAAGGTTTGGGTCAAGAACTACTCAGATCTGTCTTGTAAACAGTAGTTATGCTTCTACAATAAATATTACTACCCTCTCATTTATATCCTATCCTAGTTCTAAATATTGGGGAAGTGATCGTCTTTTGTGTGAAACCTTTTTTTTTTTTTTAACTTGAGAAATAATTTTAATTATATGCTCAGTATTATTTGTAGCTGTCAAACCATCGCTTTTCTAGGATATTAGATTTTGATTTTCCTGAATTTATTCAATCGTTTTGTTTATGCCTTTATCCGTGGTCGGCCTTATAGTAATAGTAACAGATTTAATTGAAGTTATGTGTTTTAACAAAATAACCTAGATTATTATTTTTCAGAACAACATAAATTTGTTTCAACAGATTTTCAGAAAAAAAATTCATTTATTACTTTAACTTAAAACCACTCAGTTGAACAGAATATATTTTGTTTTAAATGTTAGTACTTAGGTTACAGCTGTCATTTTTTTTTATTATCAATAATGTCTTTGATAAGCAGTTGTAAGCATTACACAAAAGGAAAAATTACATTAGTTGTTAATAATGCGATATGGAATTGCTGCTCCAAGAAAAATACCTGTCTGTAATACCTGAATAATTACGAAAATTTTCTGTTGCAAACTGAATTACATATAAAGGCAGCTATTCTATAATATAGTGATGTATATCAATGACTGTTACAGTATTTCTCATGAATTAATAGAAATTATGTCACGTTTAATGCTTGTTTAAATTCGAAAGGAAATAATATTATTATAAAAAAGTTCCTTCAAAATGTTTCATTTTAGAAAATTTTAACCAAAAATAACTACGATAAATGTTCATTTACATGCAACAATAAACATGATCAGAATTACTGCAGGCTACTTTTTCTTGATACGAGTTAAAAACATATTTGGTTTACCATTCTGGACTGTGTACGTTTTAAAATATTATCTCACTGATAGTATATCCCTATTTTCCACCAGTCAAATTAAAGCATTATAAAAAATCATTTCATACCACCAGATGAAACATTGTAACACAAACATTAGCAGAGTGAAAGAACAACACATACATTTCCCCTGACGCTGGCCAAATAAATATGATAGCTGACGAAAATATGTGTTTCTTTTTTTTTTTTTTTTTTTACAATGTGTTGTCGATTGCAACAGTATCCTTTCACGAGATATAAAATGTTGTCTATTAGAGCTCTAAGGCTTGAAGTCTAAATTAAAGGTGATTCTGCGTCAGGAAACACTTTATACTGTGAAAAAATTTAATTCTTGGAATTTGAATACTGAGGGAATGGAAGAGTAGTTAACAAAACTCCAGGCGAAATTATTTATATACATATTTAGTACTAAATGTTGCCTGTAACTTCGTCTACAAGCCTTTTTTATTTTGCAGAAGGTTATGAAAGACTTGCATCCAAGTTACCATGGATGATTTGACCACCTTATTTGCAATCAAAGCACAGTCAAGAATATGGCAAATGTAGAGGCAAATCCAATGGATTGAAGCTACTCAGAAATAAGTTAAATGTTTGTTCATTGGTCGTCACAATAAATAAAAGTACCATTTACAGCCATATATAAAAATTGGTAGAAAGCGCTAGTAAATCAGGTTTTTTCTATTAACAGCCTCCTGTTTTTTTTTTTTCAGACTGAGACTCAAAATTTTCAAAAACTGTTCATTTCTTCTATGTATATTATTAACAGTGCTCCAAACTCATTTTGTTTTGAAATATGTGCCTATATCTTATATGTACTGAGTTTTTGTCGGCTTCAATTTTATTATATTTTTAGATTTACATGAGATGTTGAGATTTTGCAGTTAATACCGGAAATTATTTGTAATAGGTAGATGGTGATAGTATTACTTTTATGAAAAACGTGCGACTTTCCGCATATATGAGACTGTTCTCACATTAAACCATATTGAAGATATTTAATCTGTTAATTTACAAAGAGTTTCACAAACACGGTGTGTTCAAATTCCTAGAGTGCGCAAGCTATAATTGCCGTATGTTAATATTATTTCCTTCTCCGCAAGTTTCATGCAGTATAATTTGCCCACAATGGTTACTGCACACAGTACGTATTTAAAACACTTACACAAAATTTATTTGACTTTTTAAGAAGACAGTTCACCATTACTTTTTATAAATTCCAACCTCATTTGGAAGGAACAGCCAGAACGGGCAATCAAATTTTTCCTTAAGCCACATTCAGCTGATTTAGATAAACCTAACTTGAATTTTAAACCTCATTTCTTTTTCATCTTGTTAAAGCATTTTATTAAAGATTTAATAAGACACGAATACATAATTCGGATCACATTAGTACAAAACAAATGCAGGCACTTATTCTAAAATACATTATTAGTAACTTTGTAAGATTTCTCTCCATGGACTGGTCTTTTCATCAAATGGAATTTTGCTGCCGGCTATCCACTTTCTCGAGTTGTAAGTCTAAGAGAAACTGCTTTACGCATCAGTGGGTTCTAATGAAATTTTGCCGCAGGCGTTGTGCGGCCCCTATGATAGCGCGTAACGGAGTTAGGAAATTTTATTGTAGGACAGCCTACAGACTTGATTGGAAGTAATATATGAGGCGAGTTGCGTCTCACCGCTGTACTTAACCTAACCTACAGCCTTGCCGTAATTAATTGCTTGTTTATTTGTTGTTTCACTTGAGAAGAAGCCGTCTTCAAAGCAGCGTTTAATTTTCTTGTGGTTATGAACACTGGCAATATTGTTCTTGCAGCAGCTCTCCTTACTGTGAATATTGTTCATTCAATTATCTGCAATTATGAAAACCGCAACCAACATGTCGGCTAAGGTTCTGTTTTAGTCCGCATCGTTGCATCACTGTCAGGTTTTGGCACGTGCTGCAATAACCAAAACAGTTATAGCATATTTAATTTTGCATTTACATTTGGATTATTATGTTTACATTTTTGTAACTAAAGCGAAAAAAAAGATAGATCAGCAAGCCTAACGATATTTAATACACTTATCTCACTGCATTTATTTTCTTTGGGCTTTACGCCTGATCGTCGTCAAGATATTTACAGGCGGGAGAGGAATGCGAACAAGGAACAGGAAGGAAACATTCCGGTATTCCCCTTGTGTTATTTCGCGAAACCATGCAAAACCGGAATCTGGATGGCTGGACGGGTATTTGAACCCTTGACCTCCCGAACGTTGCCGCTGACTCACTAGGCTCGGTGTGAAATTTTCTAAAATAATAAAAAAAAAGTGGGGAGCTATTAGAACATTTGAGCCACACGTTTTACCGTTGTCATTTACACTTACGGAAATAAAAAGTATGTGATTATTTTAGGCCATTTCTTCTACAATTGCTTGTTAAATTAATAATTATTCTTTAATAATTACACCAATACAACTGTTGTTGAAACTATTTTATTTGACGGACGCGTTTCGCCTTTCGTCCAGGGGTATCTTCAGCGTACAATGGTTTCTGTGATATGTGATATTTTAACTTTTTTTTTTTTTAATACAAAGAAATTTTTCTTATGTATAGGAAGCATAAAAATGACTTATATTTACATATCAATTTTGAATTATCAAGTAGAACGTCTTGTTTACATAAGGTAGGATTCATGTTATCACACAAAAACTGAAGTTTGACAAAGTTATGTCATGTACCAAAACTGTGTAAATATGTACAGTAGTGTAATCAGTATGGTGGTTGCGGTAACAGGCGACCAACAAACACACCTAAACACAGAAATGTAAAATGTAAGTGATAACATGAATCCTACTTTATGAAAACAAGACGTTCTGCTTGGTAATTCAAAATTGATATGTAAATATAAGTCATTTTTATGCTTCCTCTATATAAGAAAAAATTCGTTATATGTACACTAAAGATACCACGACGAGAGGAGAGACGCGTCCATCAAATAAAATAATATCAACAACAGTTGTATTGGCGTAGTTATTAAAGAATAATTATTAATTTCAATAAGGAAATAAAAAGTGTTATACCCAGATGGAGTTATCATAAATCTACGAAATTTGGTCCCAAGGATCACCATATGAAGTGTATTAAATGATTAAAGATTGGAAGCTGTGCATATAATAGTATGCGAATTAATTGGCTATTTACTATGGAAAATTGCTGTCTTGTTTAACCTCTAAGTGTGAACACTGTGGCGTAGCATTGCACTATTTTGTCCTCAATTTCTCCTTGACAAAGCTTGCCTAGGTGAATAGTGACGACCCCGTACACCCAAATGTATGACTTTGACAGAGATCGGATAGATGGCACGTTTGCCGTTTGCATCATTTTATGAAATATCCCGAATGACTGGCCGTAGTGCAATGTCAATGCAGAGACTTGTTACAGAGTGGACGAAAGAAGACTCTAGTACTCCTAGAGCAGGGACTGGTTGACGCAGAAGGAAAACAGCACGAGAAGACCCAAATTGTGTGGATGGCCGTTGCTAACACATGGGCGACTGCAGCCCAGATGCGAGCGGTGGTAGCAGAGAGAGTCACCTCGCGATCAATTTTAAACCGATTGCTTGAATCTTGATTACACTCTCGGATCCCTATGCACTGTATTCCATTAAAACGATTTCTCTGCCAACAACGTCTGGAAACGTGAATGATATAGAATTGTGTTTAGTGAAGAGTCCCGATTCTGTCTGTGAGAAAGTGGTAATAGAGGACAAGTACACCGGTGCTAGTGGAGAAAGGACCCACCTAGCTATGATTTCGAAACGTCTCAAAAGTCAAACTCCTAGTGTCATTGTTTGGAGGGCAATCAGTTACAATAGCAGGACTGAGATGATTGTTGTTGAAGGCACAATAACAGCCCGCCAGCCTTACCCTGTTGTGATACCCTTCATGTTCACTGTCCAAAACTGTATCCATCAAAAAAATAATGCCCGTCCTCATACTGCGGCCATCACAACACAAGAATTACAAAGGGTTGCTTCTAAGGATTGGTTAGCAAGATACCAAGATTTTCTTAAATTGAATTTCAGGATATTTAAAATTTTGTTCTATATTTCTACAATTTCAGTAATTTTGTGTATTAGGCATTACGCCCTAAAGATATTTGAAAGATATCCTGAATCAAGCTGTTAGATGGACAAAGCTACCGAACTGAAAAGATCAGATGGGAGAAATTGAGACTGATGGAGTGGTAATTCAGTAAGCAAGGGACCGATGAAGTAGTAGGGGACGAAGCTTTCACGTAGACAGTGTTACCAACCTGGTTGATATCAACTGTGCGATATTTAGCCCAAAGCAGTAAAATTTGAAGATATTTATTCCAAACAAAACATCCAGATATTTGATATTTATACACTACATGATAAAGAAAAGTTAAACACCCAGAAGTAGAGGAGGAAATGAAACTTAACGGATTTAGTAGGTGTGTGAGGTAATTTAATTGGTTACACAATCGAATAAAATTTTAAAAAACTGCAGTATGTGTCAAATTATCAGTATGACATTTCACCTCGTCTGGTCTGGAAGCATCACTGATTCGTTTGGGAATGGTGTCATAATGCTGAAGGAAGCTAGCCCACAACTGTTGTAACATGATCCACCCATGTTATATTGAGGACTGAAATGGGGATCTTTCTGGCCACGGAATTATCCTAGCATCACACAGACGATTTGTATATACACGTGCTGCGTACGGTCGGGCATTGTACTGTTGAAAAATGGCACCACGATTTTGTCGCATAAAGAGTAACACCTGAGAATGCAAGATGTCCGTGAAGTACCGTTGTGCCGTCAGAATTAGCTCAGTCACTACCAGCCGTGACTTGAAGTCGTATCCGATGGCTCCCCTCATTGTGCTGCTGTAAAGCCGCGTTCCCACGACGTCTTGTAACGAAGGCGGGACGGGACGGGGCGGATACTCAACAACACGCCATGGGAACGGGATCACCTCTGATAGCGGGTACGAAAACGCAGCAACCCATTCTGTGTCGGTAAACATCACAGGCGTGTGTAGTGGAGCGCTGTTGCCATCGGTTTGCAGCAGCGGTGCGCACCCCTTCTGTTACTGTAAAGTGTTCTGTGCCAAACGACACTAGGCAACGTGGCGAAGATGTGGTGGCGAAGTAGGGAGGCCTAACCTGCGGCGCGCGCTCGTCCCTACACTTCGGCTAATGGGGTGCCGCCTCCGTTACAAGAGATAGTGGGAACGCAGCTTAAGATTGTGACCTCTCCCCAGGTCGCCGCTATAATCACTGTGGACGCCACTTATCAGCAGACAAGTGAATTGCGGAATCATGGGGAATAATTCTGCTGTTCTTTTTTACTTTACTGTATGCACTACAGTCCATAATATTGAATTTTTGGGCTCTTTTCCTAAGCTGGTTTTCTAATGATATGTTTTCATGAGGTAATTTCCGTCTAGCGCAACTAAGGTAAAATTTTATTTTGGCAAATACGTTTCCATTTATGAAATCATCCTCGGTGGTTTAAAAAAATTTGTACATATTTTTAACTGCTGAATCACTATGTTTCAGTAAATCTGTTATTAAGTTTTACCTTTAACTAATTCTGTTTTGATGCATTATAGCCTTTTTTTCACTTGCAGGTGTGTTTCACACAACCGCTGTAATCTCGTAGTTTTCTAAACTAGTTTCAATTCGTTAAGCTACGCTTCTATTTCCGTTTTAATATGTTTTATGGCTTCTAAACACGAATTTTTTATTGTTTACTCAAATTTATTCAGAGTTATCTTCTACCGAAAGGGTGTGTATTGATAACCAGTTTTAAAACATGTTTAAATCCAGGCGATAAAAAATGTGTCAACATAATTATATCTGGGTTCTGGTAATGGCATTTGTTTTTGCTTTTTAATATTTTTGGCATTTGCATTTTTATAAAATAACAGCGAATGTTGTTAAAATATTATTTTCTGCTTGAATGTCAATGTTTAACAATATCTAGTTGTATTAAAACACTTAATAAATATAATTCTCTTAAATAATTTGTGCACATTTGTTTTTCGTTAGTTTTATGAGAATCTGCTTCACTTTCATTAAACTTTCTGACTTGGTCACATGGTTTTATTACAAAAGTAGATGAAGGAAAAACATTTACGATATCGCCATCAACAGTATCTAATGGCATCTCTACACATGCACCGTGGAGAGACTTTGGTGATTAGGAATGGTGTAACATGATCTCTCCTACCACTAGGACCCCGTGATAACCTCCTCAGCCCACCGAGCGGGATCGTTTGAATAGCATAAGTTGATTTTTTGTAAAAAGAAATATTATTTCTCGAGTACTTCTGGATTCCATATCATACATATTGTAGTGTTTCACATTGTTTCCAAAGAGTTTTATTGATTAAAAGAAAGATCTCTTAGTTAAATACTGTAAGTGGTGACAAATGTACCAATGAAAGCTTGGACAGTTCACGGAACCAAGACTTTATGACGGGGATGGTAAAAACATTCTTGGTCATTCGGTTGTGAGGCTACACCACATTTTTTGAAGAGGAATACACGGTGTCGAGAGCTTAAAGGGGCTGAAAAAGCAGCCTTCCGTGTGTGATACGGAATTTATGAGTTTTCTAGGAATACGGAAGAGTGGTGGGGACAAAGCCAATGACATAGGAACATTACTGATCGTATTTTTAATATGTGGATGCCTAGAAAGTCACTAACAAACACATGAGGTATCGAAACCAATCACCGACTTAGTTCCTGTGACTGGTAATGAAATATTGTTTTTTTGTTACAGGTGAGCCAATCAGAGAATCCAGTTTTTCCGCGAGATCTCAGAACTGGTCAAGTTCTGCATGGCACACGAGAGCAAATTGGAGCGGAGTTACATCCAACGTGATTGCATCTCGATTCTCGTCTAGGACAAGTGCTTAGCAGTAACAAGTGATTGCAGAGCAGGCTCGTTGAAACAAACAAGAGGTGTCGCGTGAGGACAGTCCATCGCGGATCTCGGCCCGGTGACCACTCACTGGCTCGTCGTCCTCCACACAACACGAAGTCACTCACTTTCCAGCTATGCAATAAACCTGTCAATATGTGAATGTCAAGGGAGAACCCGCTGGAAGTGGATTTCCGTCTCTGCATCATATCCTAGGCTATTAGAAGCATTGAAAGCTTTGCGTGCTTGTGGCTTTGAATTAACGGTTAATGAGTAACTGACTCGATACTCACACCGCTTAGACAAGTGTTTCTTGTGTTCCATGCCGTGGTCTAAAAGGTTTACAACAGGGTCTTCCTCCGCCCCTGCCAGGACCACGACACGGGACTTGCTGGATCACACCCGCCTTAAGCTGCATTCCCACGACGTCTTGTAACGGAGGCAGCATGCCGAAGTGTAGGGATGAGTGCGCGACGCAGATTAGCCCTCTCTACCCCGCCACCACCTCCTCACCACGTTACCTAGTGTTGTTTGGCACAGAGCACTTTACAGCAATAGAAGGGGTACGCACCTCTGCTGCAAACCGATGGCAACAGCGCACCACTACACACGCCTGTGATGTTTACCGACATAGAGTGGGCAGCTGCGCCTCGTCCCCGCTAGCAGAGGTGACCCTGTTCCCATGGCGTGTTGTTGGATATCTGTCCCGTCACTGGAGGCCTCCGTTAAGCGACATCTTGGGAACGCAGCTTCAAACGGACGTGGGGTCTGCGAGCCACTGCCGCCGGTTGCTACCCCCAACTGTGAACTACGAGGCACTACGCCAGCAACCCACCACAGTGTTAGGGCAGTGAGATTAGTGTGTAGCCTATCAGTAGCTGTAGGTTAAAGATTAAAATCTAGCACGTTTGCGGGACCTCTACAACGCCTCACGCTGGTCGAGCCAGGACGCCTGTTCTTCGATGCCCTTTGCGCTGGTAACGTAGACCTTCTGATTAAGCGAACACTGCGATTCTTATGTCCCCTTCCAAAAATGACTCCGAGTACATTCACGCCGGCCTCTGTACAACGCTAAGAGTTGATTACGGCACCGTTCTGCGAGAGTTCTTGTGTTCTCGCTGACATTCTGTTTTTTGATGCGCAAATGCCCTGCATCACACATCCTTTGTGCTTAGCTAATCGTGGCACTTCACTGAATTGAATACAGTAACTTCAGTGTAATATTAGTCCAACACATCTTCACTATTGCGCATAGGTTATATTCATGTACTTGTTTCAATATTAGTCTTAGAACTGTACCAGTTATGGCCCTCTTAATTGTCTCTAATCATTTGTAACCAAGTGTGCATATTAAATGTTGTTCAAGTATAGTTGTCTCTGTCTATTGGACTAATGATAAGAACACCACTTATCCTAGTATACCGGTAAATTTTAACTACGTATTTTTCTGGGTCATTGGTCTTGATTTCCGCCGTATAACCAATGATCATCTCCCTTTTACGGGTTGAAACATTATAATATGTTATGAAAAATATCAGTTCATTTCAGTTTTGTCGATACAGCCATTATATAAAACCCGATTCTTTTATAAAGAAAAAAAGAACCGAAGAATCACAAATTGCATTTTTACAAAAGTCATTTTTTAATGGGCAGGAACAACCACGTAAAATTTTAATCAAGATTATTGAGATACATGTCTCGTCATCTCCTTTTTATCTGGTTACATAGTAGCAAATCTGTGTTATGTCCTAATGCTCCAATCCCAACTTACTATCTTTCAAAATCTAAGAATTGGAGCCTTTCCAAGACCAATAATCTTAAAACTACGGAACTTTTTTTTTTTTTTTAATCGTATATGATAATTTTAGGCTAAAAGCTTTCCGGATCAATGTAGTAGATGATCGGCAGCAAATCTATCATTATATAATAGTTGAACTGTGAGCAAATGAAAAGGTGTGGTAGACTTTGAACGATTCTCAACTTCCTTCCGGCGACGGCTTATCGGTAACCAACAAGGCGCGTGCAAAGACGTTACTCGCATGGATAATGCAATGTGCCAGGCTCACTGCACGAAGAATAAGAAAACAAGAGACTATAGTCTCCTGGAGCTTCTAACGGTACAAAGCGGATAGGTCTCTCCAACTTATTCAATCGGTTAAAATAAACAAGTGTTATAAAACGTCTAATATTTTTCGCAACTAAAGATACTTTCTTTACTCCTTGATTCTGGTATTTGATAATTTTTTTAACGTCTCGCCCAAAGCCTCCGAGCATCTTCTATGCCGAGTAAATTAACTCCGAACTACGACTGAATTCTAGCTGTTGACCTAGGCCTGCTGTCAAAACAAAAACAAAGACAATCTACATGGTTCCACCTATGTTATTAAGTAGTTGTAAAGAGGATTGATGTCTTTACTCGTCTATCTCCACCACTGGCGTAATGCAGAAACGTAGCGTTTTATCCGATGTCCAAAAGGGCATCATTATTGGCTTTCGGGCCAAGGGTGGAAGCATTTCGGAAACGGCTAATTTTGTGAACTGTTGACGTGCCGCCGTGGTGAAAGTATACCGTGCATGGCAAAATGGCACTATTCAAACTCAGCGGCGTGGAACATGTGGTGCACCACGGGCTATAGATGACAGAGGTGAACGAAGGCTACGGAGATGCGTTCGGGTAAATAGACGTGCAACTGTTGAGCAACTAACCTCCCAGATGAACCAAGGGGCTACCAAGAGTGTATCCTCAACAACGGTTCAGCGAACGTTGCTGCGCATGGGCCTCCGCAGCAGACGCCTGGTTAATGTACCTATGCTGACTGTTTTTCATCGGCGACGAAGGCTGGAATTTGCACGCCAGTGCCGCAACTGGACGTCCACAGAGTGGCGACAGGTGGATTTTTCCTATGAATCACGTTTTATGCTCAATCGGACAGATGGACGTTGGCGCATACGGCGTGAAACGTCTGAAAGCAAACACCCTACAACAATTGCCGGAAGGATCCAGAGTGGAGGAGGGAGCATTATGGTTTGGGGAATGTTTTCCTGGAATTCACTGGGTGAACTCATCATTGTGGAAGGCACGATGGATCAGCACAAGTACTTATCTGTCCTTGCGGACCATGTCCACCCCTACATGCAAATAATTTTTCCTCAGAATGATGGCATCTACCATCAGGACAATGCGAGGTGTCATACAGCTCGCAGTGTACGTGCGTGGTTCGAAGAACACCAGGATGAGTTTACCTTACACCCCTGGCCAGCAAATTCACCGGATTTAAACCCAATCGAGAATCTGTGGGACCATCTCGATCGGGTTGTTCTCGCCATGGATCCTCAACCGCGTAATCTTGCGCAGCTGGCCACGCCACTGGAGTCGGCATGGCTCAACATCCCAGTGAACATCTTCAGAAACCTAATTGACACTCTTCCTGCACGTCTCGCAGCGGTCCGCTCTGCCAAAGGTGGTTATTCTGGTTTGTGAGAGTGTTCACATTAATGTGACTGGACTGTGTAGTTCCACCGCGTCTGGAACAATCCAGGGCAAACACTCATCTGGTTTGATAAGTAGGTAAGTACTTCTGTCTCTGTCCATAAGAGCTTGTGATGTTCGTTTTAAATGTGTCCAGCGACGGCTGATCCGGTGGACAGACCCAGTCTTGACTGTAACTAACGATATTTAATTCTTGTTTGGTATTCTTCCTGTGCTGACTTACGGCTGCGAAATCTGGACACTAAAAATTCATTGTGGAAGGAAAAATTAGAACAGTACAGCGAAATATGGAAACGTCAATGCTTGGCTTAACTACAAAAGACATAAAGAGAGCGGACAGCCAAGATAAATTCAGCACCGCGTGTTAGGGGTAGCTTAAAAGAATCCCGAACGTTAAAAGTTCTAGTAGTTAACTGCAGAAGTGTTTGTAATAAACAGCCTGAACTCGAAAACGTTATTCGTAGTACAGATGCTGATATCGTAATAGGCACAGAAAGTTGGTTAAAACCGGATATAAGTTCCGCCGAAATTTTTAATAGTAACATGAACATTTTCCGTAAGGATAGGTTGCATTCCCAAGGAGGTGGTGTATTTATAGCTGTTAGTAAGTACCTCCCATGCAGCGAAATAGATGTCCATACTGTCTGTGAAATCATATGGATCAAGCTCTACGTAGCTAGGACAAAACTTGTGATAGGCTCGTTCTATCGTCCACCCGATGCAAGCGTAAATATTGCCGAGGCCTTGAGAAATAATGTAAATAATATAGCACGGCAATTTCCGGGCCATGCAATAATGCTAGGAGGTGACTTTAACTTACCAGATATCGACTGGACTAATTACGTTCACGTTACTGGGGGCAGGGATAAAGCAGCTTGCGAAATCATTCTAGACCTTTTCTCAGATCACCATCTTGAACAGCTCGTAACTGAACCAACGCGATGCCTCAACGGTAACGAAATATTTTAGATATAGTTGTGACAAATAGGCCCGAACTATTCACGGATATTTCTACCACCGCAGGAATAAGTGATCACAAAGCTGTAATTGCTACAGTAAAACTAACAAACACACGCAGAAAGAGAAAAGAGAGGATCGTTTACAGATTCGAAAAGGCTTCAAAAGAGTGTTTTAGAGAGTATTTGAGGCATAATTACCACACCTTCTTAGCAGCAGGAGGCACCGTTGAAGAGAGGTGGCATCGATTCCTACATATACTCGGGGAAGGTATGAACTTGCATATACCGAAACGGACAATCAGGGAAGAGAACGATCCCCCATGGTATACACGGGAGGTTAAAATGTTACTCAAGAAGCAAAGGAAGATACATGCACGATCAAAAAGGACGATGCATCGGTCTGATTTAGATAAGTTAGAGGAGATAAGGGGACGTGTTAAGAATGCGATGCGTGAGGCATTTAATAACTTTCGTGAAAATTCTCTCTCTAAGAGCCTCACTGAAAACCCTAAAAAATTTTGGTCGTATGTAAAAAAAGTTAGTTGTAGTGTGAACAATAATCCAGTTCTAATAAAAGACGGACGGGAGGTTGAAGACAGCCGCGACAAGGCTACCGTATTTAACACCGAATTCAAAAATTCATTCACGCAAGAAAACATGGAAAATATCCCCACATTACCACATCGTGTGGAATTAGAGATGGGTCCGATAGAAATTGATAGCGTAGGAATTGTAAAGCAATTAAAACTCCTGAAGTGGGGTAAAGCGCCGGGTCCCGATGGTATACCGGTAAGAGTATTTTCTGAATACGCGGAGGATATTGAACCATTTCTGTCAGATATATTCCGTAAATCACTAGAAGAGAGAAAAGTACCTTCTAGCTGGAAAATAGCCCAGGTAATTCCCGTTTTTAAGAAAGGAGATCGGAGTGATCCTAGGAATTATCTACTCATATCTCTAACATCGGTCTGCAGCAGAATTCTGGAACATGTCATATGCTCGAACATAATGAAGTTTCTAGACGATAACGAGTTACTTACACCATGTCAACACGGATTTCGGAAGAAGAGATCGTGTGAAACACAATTGGCCCTATTTTCCCACGACATAACGAAAGTTACCGATTCAGGTTCGCAAGTTGATGCAGTTTTTTGGATTTTCAGAAGGCTTTTGATTCTGTGCCACACAACCGACTTTTAGCGAAGATTCGAGCTTACGGTATTTCGGCTCAGATTTGCGAGTGGATACGGGATTTTCTAACAGATCGATCACAGTATGTCGTTGTTGACGGGGAAGCCTCTTCTAAGATAAATGTTACTTCGGGCGTTCCTCAAGGAAGTGTAATAGGTCCACTTCTTTTCTTAATATTTATAAACGATCTAGGTGACAACGTCAAATGCTGGTTGCGATTGTTTGCCGACGATGCGGTTATCTATAGGGAAATAAGGTGCTCCGACGATTGCTTAGAAATTCAGCGTGATTTGGATGCTATTTTCGATTGGTGCCGTAAATGGCAGCTTACACTTAATTGCAAAAAGTGCAAGGCAATGCGGATAAGTAAAAAGAAGAATCAGTTTGTTCACGAGTACAAAATAAACAATTCACCTGTTGACACGGTTGATTCCGTGAAGTATCTGGGGGTGATAGTACAAAGCAACATGAAATGGGACATGCACATAACTTCCGTCGTAGGCAAGGCAAATTCTAAATTACGATTCATAGGTCGTATTTTGAGGAATTTTAGTGCTCAAACAAAGGAGATAGCGTATAAAACACTAGTGCGTCCGCATCTGGATTACTGTTGTGGGGTTTGGGATCCGTATCGCAAGGTTCTGATTGACTCAGTTGAAAGGGTGCAGAGGAGAGCCGCTAGATTCGTGACTTGTTGTTACAGCCCTTACGAAAGCGTCACAGAATTGATACATAGATTGGGCTGGGTTAGTTTGGAAGACAGACGACGTAGCTTGCGTTCGAATTTATTGGAGAATATGCGAAAAAATTTAAATTTCGAGTGCAATGGAATACTTCTTCCGCCAACCTATTTAGGTCGCAAGGACCGGAGGGATAAGATTAGAGAAATAAGATGCCGTACTGATACTTTTATGTATTCCTTCTTTCCTCGCACTATTCGGGATTGGAATGGGCGGGTTTAGGATTGGTGCTTAGCACCCTCTGCCACCCACAATGTTTGTGATTTGCAGAGTATGAATGTAGATGTAGATGTAGATCAGTCACAGGGATTGCAGATACCTAGAGAAGTCTGTCTCCTTGAAGTGGGCCGGCCATATCTCTCGGATAAAAGACGAAAGATGGACAAAAGAAATGTTGGAATAGAGCCAAAGAGACCATCATAGACCGAGAGGAAGGCGCCAGATTGACGGGACAAGGACATAGGAAGGGTTGTCGGAGTTAAGTGGCAAAAGATGATCGTTCCACCCGGAGAAGACTGTTCAAGCTTTATCTGAACTCATAACTATAACATTCCACATCATTTAATGATTGAACTGGCTGATGATGATGACATATACTTTATAAAATTGACACGGAAATGTATTATTTCCAGGCCTGTTTTCCGTGGACAGTGGTTTTTGGTTAAGTGCATGATCTTGTATGTCTCACCAGAAATCTTTCTGAGCTCAGTGTTTAAGGCGTCTGGTGATCGAATGGTCTCGGCTGGAATTTTCGAAAGCCCTTAACCCTAACGTTGCCCAAGCCAAACTGGATTCGTGTATGCGAAGTATGCCAGTACGCTTCCGTGGTTTGGATTCGACGTTAAGCAATAGGTTTTGTATACCCGGTAGTATTACGGGATTAGGATATGCAGCTACGATAGTGCAGCCTGCAAGAAACTTTGCCAACAAGGTCCTAAAATGACCACACGAGACTATTGTTATTTCTAATCTTTCTGCACTGACTGTGACACATTTCACATAAAGAAGCCGAACTATTATTTATTTCTGGTCCCAGCTATTCATCTCTTGATTATGGAGCGTCCATAAACTACGTGCTTGGTCTAAGGGGGGAAGGGGTTGGCTGGAAACTACGCTGGAGAATGTGAATATTTATTTCCGTCATTTTTATCTCCTTATGTAATTTACAATAGTTTGACCAGAGAAAACAGTACAAAATGTTTTCTGGAATCAGTAGGGTAAAAAAGCTACCTGCCACGCGGGGGAGGGGGGGGGGTGTAGATGCTAAGGGAGGGGAGGGTGTAGAGGCAAAGGGAGGGGGGATGCATTTAAGGCCAAAATGACGCTACGTAATTTATGGACCCTCCCTTATTGTACTGGGAAAGGACACATTATACAAAATGTCTGCCGTTCTCATGGTGTAACAGAACTTGAATCACGTGTTGTTTTTGATTATGCATGCTCTTCTTCACTGTCTGATATTCTTTCTGCTTGAAGCTATATTATTTTTAAACCTATGTTCTTTGTAACTCTTCAGTCTATTGTGCTGGTGCTTTTAAACCTACTCGTCTTACTAAACAAATTCTCAGTGATTCGAATAATTCGTAATTCATGGTTTTAGACAAACAAATAATTGTATCTTCGTTATCTGTAAATTTGTTTATTTGATAGTCGTCCTTGTCCAGGATATATTTTACCAGTTTTGCGCTGTCCACGTGGAAGTTGAAGAACAGTGGCAGTGGCAAAACGGACCATCCTTCTTTTACCTAGATTGTATTTTATATATCAGCGGCAAGTTACAAAGCAATTTTTTTTTACTACGCATTTATGATAACGATTCATTACATTTTGAATCATTGTTAAATAAGTGTTTACAAAATTTCTTGATTATTTTTTGTGTATTTATCTCACTTTTAAATTTTTACTACAGATTGGCAAAAACAGTGCATAGATTTGTGTTCGAAAATTGTAAGCTTAATACTATTGATTGTTGTGTATCACTGATTTTGTTTTTAAACGGAAATTGCTGCATTGCCCTAGATTACGGAAAACAGTCCGAAAACATAACAGGGTATGAGTTTCTGTCTGTATCGCTTCTTCTGTAAGAGTGTGACGGAATTTGAAGCACGACCTTTTTCCCAGTGTAGTGATAATTTCCAGAAAATTCCTAGCTGTCTAAAAGCCTCCGCAGTAAGCTATTATCTAACAATGGACAGTTAAATTTTAGGCATAGCATACGAAGGCAAGGTGAAAACTACATTGAATTGCAGTGAAAGAGCATGATTTTTGGTTTAAAAATGCATTTAATTATTTACGTAACCCTCTGCTGATTCTAGGTAATTTGCCTAACGTTACTCCAAAGAATGGCTTTCACCCCTGAAGTGCAGTTCTGGGAAGTCCAAAAAAATATTAATTTGTAACTGCAATTATTATTTATTTTACTCAATATGTGTTACAGAAAGAATTGTCACAAAAAATTATTTAGACCATTTATAAAATGGTCCATACATTGTTGAGAAATTCACTTGCGCATTTAATTTTGGTCGCAATTTAACAAATGCAGCACACACTTCCACACAGCTTTCTGATATATAAATTTTGATGTAGAAAATACTGCACCCATTCATCTGATATTTCTGCAGCACAGTTATATCATACATCTTAAAATGACGACCGTCCAAAACCGTAATGTGAACTTTCTTGACAATTCCATCTGTAGTTGCAGTTTAGGATCGTCTTTCAGGTGAATCGTTGCCAAGACTAATACGACCACGATCAAATTCAGCCCCCCCCCCACTTTTGTAAAAGTGAAGTAACAGACTTATTACATATATTTGCCATCATTGGATTAATCTACATTGGCGACGAAACGGTCCAAAACAAATAATTTTGTGGCGGCACAATAATCCAGTTTATCCATTTCAATGAATCCTACACAAAACGTCTACTATTAAAATTCATGAAAAGGAAATGACTTCAAAGTTAAAACTTGGCATTCGTTACTGCGACACATATCGCAAAAATAAAATCATTGATATCATTGCCATTTCAGTGCCAGACTGAAAGTTTTTTACCTTGGCCAGCTAGACAGAAAAATACAGCTTGAGGCAGCTGACCTTATAACTGCAATTTCGATACAGCAATTTGTCGGAACACCGATCAGGAACTTTCTGCAATCCCTAACTATTTAAATGCTCCAGCGTCTGTTGTGGTGAAATGCCCTGACACTATATTAAGCGTATCGTCCTCCGTGAAGGGCAGTATGCTGAACTTCTTTCCGCGCAGCGAAATCCACCGTTTTCATTCGAGATCACGTACGCGAAAGCAAGCGGAGTTAGTGCTGCCTCTGAAATCTGTGAAAAATAGCTTGTGCTCAGAGTGGACTTTGAGATGTTATGTTTGCAGCACTGGGGAAATTCTCCAAGATGATTTCCACAAATGTTCCTGATACTGTTTCTAAACCATGAATCTTAATGTGACAATATTTTTCATTCATATGTTAACTACGGGGACGGATCAGATATGAATGAGAGACATTTTCAAAAAACTTCATTAGATTAATATGCAACAAAACAAATACGAAAGCATTTTCTAGATAGTTTCCACTATTGTATACACATTTTTCTCCCTGCCACTAACATATATTTTAGTACTTTCTCAATAAAAACATATTTTCCCAATTACGCTTGAAATCTCGTACCTCCACGTCACAGGAAATATTTTTGTAATTAATTTTTTTTGAGGAATCCAAACAAAATATAGACAGATGGATACAAATGTTGACTATAGCAGTGAAGATCGATAGCCTTCAGTGTAGCTCTTACAATCTCAGTCCTTACAACCTTCTGATCTGCATTCAACGTTCTGGCCTCGCATTCGGGAGGACGCGGGTTCGAATCCCCGTCCGGGCATCCAGATTTGAGTTTTCCATGAATTCCCCACATCACTCCAGGCGAATGCCGGGATGCTTCCTTCAAAAAGGCGATGGCCGAATTCCTTCCCGTTCCTTGTCCCCAGTCCCATCCCACCTCTAATGACCTTAGCCGCCGACGAGGCGTAAAGCAATAAGAGAAAAAAATGCATTCAACCTTCTTGGCACTCATCTGGAATTGATTTAGAGTAAATTTTATTAATTTTTAAAGATTATATGCACACTTATATAGCTTACTACAACTGGTGAATTGCTTTCAGAGCAGTTATTCCCTTGTGTTTGTGAAGTATCCTGCAGTATGACACTTGTTCTGAGGCGGCGTGAGTTATGGAGATTATAAAATATTGTCCAATATTCACAGAAGAACTTATGTACTCGTACACTTGAGGCTTCGAGCGTGTATCATTACAAAACTGTACTCCCTATCTGCCCAAAATTCCTACTGTTAAATATCTTCGTATACTAGAAGCTCCATAATCGTGTTTTGCACTGTGGACATATGAACTTCCTCTTCATTCATAATGATAATACACCTGCATCTACATTGTACGATCCACAAAACTGTGGGTGGCGGAGGTTAATTTGCACTACAGCTAAAATCTCGTTTTTTAATATGAGTTCCTTACAGCACAGGGGTGAAATAATATTCATAAGCATCACCGTGACACCTTATTTCCCTGATCTTCAGTCTCATGTAATTGAGAACCAACTAAGTTTATTGGCGGAAAGTTAATCAACAGTTGTAAATGACGGTGAATGTTTGTATGTTTTTCATTAAATTCAATCGAAAACTATGGCTTCTACCTGCCAGACAATATAAGCCCAATGTCAGTATCAAATCTGTAAATGCTTCGTGAGGGTAGTAACAAGTGATCAGGAATCAAGAAGTGCTTAACAGTTTAGCCTGTACGGATCCCTTACGCGGGTACTCTAGATGATTGTTACGTGCGTTACAGTTTTTAAATAGTTGAACCACGAATCACAATTTAGAATTATCTTTTCCTATTACTGAATTTATGTTTTAATTGCACTTCATGTTGCTTTGAACATGAAAATACTTTAGCAAATTAATGTAAAAACAAGCTTGCAGCATTTAAGTTGCCAGTACACTAACAACTACCAGCTGTTGATACATTAACAAACATTAAGACATCCTATGTTTTTTCCAAAAGCGTCGGTTATGAGTGACCGGCGTTTGATTCATGTTTCCTAGAGCAAACGGCATAGTAGAATAATGCTATATGTAGCTACTATAAACCTTATGTTTCAGAAATAATTATTGCGAGGCATTTATTTAATTTTTTATTCATTATTATTTGTTTTACCTTATTACAGCCATCTGACCTTTATGGACACTTTGGAGAGTTCTATCAAAGTGGTATCTAGGGTTATTGTACCCAGAGTGGTTTACACTTTGCCTTCTTTGTTACTTATAAACCAATGAGAGAACATGTAAACTACGTTAAGTATGATAAGCGTGATTTGTTTATATATTTTATAATTTTTTTGGTGGAACTGGAGAACAATTTCAGTATTGGTATAAATAGCCTCACGAGCAAAATCTTTAATATGTCAGTATTGACCAAGCAGGTTATGAAATCGCATGTTAGAGCCTAAACACCGTATATAGGACTGCCGACACCGTACAAACTGGGCCCTCTTTTCCCTTCCAGATCAAATATTGTGGCACTTTGAAACACATGGCCAAATTAAGTGCGAAAAAAACCAACTGGATTTTCGTCATAAAAAACTAAAACTTTTTCCTTTCAAGGTTTAGGCCTCACTTCCATCTATTCAACTTTCTCCATAAGATTTTTTCGCGTGGGTTTATGTTTTAAAACTATTTTTAAATTTTGTTTCTTGCATTGTTTGAAGGCGCTCATTCCAGTTTTGTTTATGTTGCTCTTTTTTGTAGTAAGAATACATAAAAAATTTAATAATTTCTTCATTAGGGATTTTTTCCACTCTAGGGTATCCTTTAACTAATCCTAGAAGATCCCCTGTCGACTGGATATGACTAACTCCTTGTTCATTTTCCGTTATTCAGATGCGTATAATTACGTTGGAAATCTATTCTTGCAATCCTTGTAAAAATAGATTCATATTAGCATACCATCATATTGCAGGACAAATGGATGTTTTATAAGTTAGTTTTGTCGCATAGGACGGTGATAGAGCAAAGAATGGTTGGAGACGGCGTCAAATCTTTGTTCTTCGCTGTTACTGTTGCCGTAATCGCTGTTAAGTGGCGGACAAGAAGGTTAACTGAATGTTTTCCATGATATTGTTTGATCGGCTGCAAGTTATTGTTCCCTTTGGGTTGTATTGTTTTCAGTTATTAAAACCTTTTCAAATGTCTGATTCACAGAGTACTGAAATAACTATAGATTAACGTGTGAAATCAGTTAATAAATACACAAAAAAAGGACCGCTGGCTGCGAGGCGTAAATTGTCAAACGCGTTTTAAATCATACTAAAAATCGTCGGCAGGCCTATTTTCAGAAACACGTATGGGATGTATATGGATTTATCGTCATGGATTGTGTTGTTTTCTGTTGATAACCAAGTGGCTTTCATGTTTGTGGCGTCTCGTGCAGTACGGGTATGGCTAGTTGCTAATTTCTCACCGCACTTTTTTTTTCAGACATTTCCTTTTGTATGTATTTCTTACGTAATTATTTTTTGATAATCAATGATTCGATTATTGACTTCGTTTATGAGGCGGTAATCTAGAATTGAGAGAAGGATTTTTTTTTTTGTATGTATGTTTCTGGATGACTCAATGTATTCATGGAAGAATAAAGAATTTTGTTTCCATCAGATCTAATTTTCATTTCTCGCTTTATAAACAGTCTCAAGAAATTGAATATCATCTAATACCCAAGTGGAATTATTAATTTCTATGACTTATTTACGGATCACCTAATTCTACTGAGCCTGGTGGGTGAGGGATGCATTTGGGAGGACGCGTGTTCAGATTCCCCTCGGGTCATCCAGATTTCGGTTTTTCATATTTTTTATTTTTTTTATTTCACTTCAAGAATACCGGGATGGATCCTTTGAAAGACCTTGGCCTCATTTCTCACTGTTCCTAGCATCTCATCCTGTTACGACCTCGACATCAAGAACCGAAAGGCTGAAACAAAAATAAATAAAAAGAGCTAATTATATTAGATGGAAATGTTGTTTGTGTTACGCGTGTCCTAAATTGGCAGTTTACATATTTACAAGTTATGTTTTATTTCCCGAAAGTTCATTGTAGGTTCATATATGGGAAGAGTCAAAATGCTACATGATTGATGTCTTACTGCGCGTGTTCCAGTTGTTGCCGTCGAATATCTTAGGTAAAAAACGAAAGCTCTTCTTCTTGGTTCGTTTACTATCATTGATCCGGGGACCCTAATTCGTATGGGCCGTGGACGCAGACTGCTTACGAGGGATCTGTACAGGAAACTGGAAAAAAATGCTCATCTGCCTCTGTGGGTGCTTTTGTGTTATATTCTGTTGACGAATGTTCCATCCATTACAAGGAAAATGGATGAAAAACGCGACCTCTGTGCGTCTTTTTAATTAAATATTTCAGCAACACACGTGAAACACCTGCTTTTTGTAGCTACGGTTAATTTGACAAAAAATAAAGTAAAAGCTATGTTTCATCTGACTAGCAGCTGCAGACGTCTATGTGTTGGTTTTGTGTAACCCTGAATACACATGTTAATTGAAAAAAGCAGAATAAACCTTCCAGTGCTTTTAAGTGGTTTTGAAAGAGTGTTTGACTAATGTACTAGAATAAAATTCAGGTTTGCTGTTTCTGCTTCAAGTATTACAATACAGCACACAGAAAACACAGATAAATTTCCATAACTGTGATGCCTGCACTTCATTAAAGTTAATAGCTCAATATGAAGCGTTTGCAAATATTGCAAATTGGGGTTTTGTTGTATCGGGATTGACTCACTTGAATCCTCCGAATTCATTAAACTGGCTTTGGCGTGAGCTTAATCGTATCAACACTTGAGTTGTGAAGAAATATTCCATTGTAGCATTGTGTGTAAGTATTCTTTTCCTTCCTGAGATAACAGCAAAAATACGGTGTTTTATGAGTCCTGATTTTTTCTTTTTTTTTTTTACTGTCATCAGTCTTTCGAATGGTTTGATGCAATCCTGCAACCCTTCCTATGTTGCGCTAACCTCTTCATCTCTAAATATCCCTTACAACCAACCTCCTCAGTTACCTGATTTATATATTCTAATCTCTGTCTTCCTCTACAGTTCATACCTTAGACTGTTCCCTCCACTAACAAATTAACCAATCCAGCATGTCTCAAAATATGACCTACTAGCCTGTCTATTCTTTCTGTAAGCTTCCTGCACAAACCTCTTTCCTCACCCATCTTTTCCAAAACTCGTTCATTTCTTACTTTGTCTGTCCACCTAATTTTCAGCATTCTTCTGTAGCACCACATTTCAAATGCTTCATTTTTCTTTCTTTCCGGTGTTCCTAAGGTCCATGTTTCGCTACCATTAAGTGCTGTGCTCAACACATAGAGTTTTAAAAAGTTCTTTCTAATTCCTAGATCAATATTTGAAACTAAAAGATTTCTCTTTTTTTACTAAGGCTCTTTTTGTTAGTGCTATTCTGCTTTTAACATCATTCCTGCTTCGGCCATCGGTTGTAATTTTGCTTCCCAAGTAACAGAACTCACTTACTTCTCCTATTACATCCCACCCTATTTTTATATTTAATTTAGTAGTATTGGTATCATTTCTGCTACATTTCATCACTTTTGTCTTGCTTTGATTTATATTCAGTCCAAAATTTTCCTTCAGTATTTTGTTCATGCCATTTAGTAACTTCTCAATATCCTCAGCACTCTCTGCTAACCAGACATCAGCAAATCGTAGCATACTGATTTTTTCTCCCTGAAAACTTATGCCACATGGAAATTTTTCTTCGACTTTCTTCATTGTGTCTTCTACATACAAGTTGAATATTAACGGGGATAGACTACAACCTTGTCTCACACCCTTTTTAACTGATGAATATCTCACGTGATTCTCTACTTTTATTATTATTATTATTTGCGGATAAGCCCATTAGGACTACGCAAAGTACTCAGAAGCGTTTGTTCGCTTTCCTTTGTGTCCATATTTCCTTAATACGTTTGCTATGGGCTTCTTTTCTCTCATCAGCTCAGTTCCTGATCTTTTCTTTAATCTTTCCTCCCGGTCAACTTGCCACTTGTGAATTTTTGATTTAAATGTGTCTCTGTTTTTGAAATCTTCTGGAACAATTCCTGCTAATTTGAGGTCTTTCTTGATTTTTCCAGTCCATTTAATTGTATCCGATACTGATTTACTTCGGTTTTGATAGAATTCAACTATTTGTTTTGTAAGTCTGTTAGGGTTCATTCTTTTGATGTGTCCATAAAATTTTAGTTGGCGTTTTCAAATATCACTGTGAATATCTGCATATTGTAGAATTTCCTGATTACTTTTGAGTCTGTACTGGTCTCCTATGAGTCTTGGGCCCAAAATTTTCCTTATGTTTTCTATATCTTTTTTTCTGTTAAAAATAAATGTTTCTTATCCATAAAGACATTCTGGTTTAATAACTGTATTGTAATGTCTCAGTTTTGTGTGCTTGGAAATGCATTTTTTGTTGTAGACATTTTGTGTTAGGCGATAAGCTGTTTCCATCTTCTGGCATCTAATTTGATTAGCTTTTGTTTCAGTTCCATTCTCTTGGATTGTTTCACTGAGATACTTGAAGTATGAGAGTCGTTTAATTTTTCCATATTTTGTCTCCATGTATTTTGCTGTTTCTTTATTGAATGTCATAAATTCTGTTTTCTCGAATGAAATCTGTAGATCTACTTTCTCCGCTACTTCTTTCAAGAGTTCGTTCTGTTTTTGGGCTATTGCAATGTCACAGGTTAAGATTGCTAAGTCGTCTGCAAATGCTAGGCAATCTATCTTTAATTTTCCTCTTCTGCCTAATATAATTGGCTGGCCAATTCCAAGGATTGATTTTTGTTTCCGTCATTTCTGTAACACTTTTTCAAGGACGCAGTTGAACAGTAACGGAGAAAGTCCGTCTCCTTGTCTTACTCCTGTTTTAATAATGAAGGGTTCTGATATCTCCCCTAAAAATTTTATTTTGGACTTTGTATCTGTTAGTGTTTGTTGTATTAAAGCAAGAGTTTTGGGGTCTATGCCTTGTTCTTTCAATATTTGGAATAATGACTCTCGATCAACTGAGTCATATGCTTTTTTTAAATCTACAAATGTGCATACTAAACGGTTGCTACAAATTCTTTGATGTTTGAGGATAAGTTTTAGGTTGAGTATTTGTTTTGTGCAAGATCTACCTGGTCTAAATCCTGCTTGATATTCGCCGATCCTTGTTTCTAGTTGTTGTTGAGCCCTATCGAGTAGACACTGGGAGAAAATTTTGTATGACACTGACTGCAGTGAGATTCCTCTATAATTATTAACACTTGCTCTGTCTCCCTTTTTGTGTAAAAGATGGATTAACGCATTTTTCCAATCATCTGGAATTTTTTCTGTTTTCCAAATGGATAATTTTTGTGATCTCTTTTATAGTTTTTGATCCTGTTGCTTTTGGAAGCTCTTCAGTGATTCCATCTTCACCAGCTGCTTTGTTGTTTTTGAGTCTTTTAATTTGCCTAACAATTTCATTTTCATCAGGTCGTAATGAATTTGGATTTTGTTCTTTAGGTTCTTGTGGTGCGAATCGTTGTATTGATTCGGGACAATTTAAGAGTTTTTCAAAATACTCTGCGAGCACTGTACAGTTTTCTTTATTGTTTAATGCCAGTTGTCCGTCCTCTTTCTTAAAGCAGAGGCTGTGTGGTTGATATCCTGTGAGTTTTCTTTTGAAAGTTCTGTAGTAATTGCGTATGTTGTTTTTCTGGAAGTCTTTTTCAATTTCAAGCAGTTGCCCATTTTCATATTTCCTTTTGGTTTGTCTGATTAGTTTTGCTGTTTCCTTCCTACTTTTCAGGTATTCTTTGTAGTTGTCATCTGTTTTTCTGTTGTTCCATTTGATGTACATTTGATGTCACATTGCTCGTTCCACCAATGGTGTTTTCTGCGTTTTTGCTGTGGGATTAGTTTTTGTGCTGTTTCAATCAGTTTGGTTTTGAGTTGTTGCCAATTTTCTGATTTCTTTCTGTCCAGTTCTTCTGTAAATGAAGGTTGAATTTTGCCTGCATCGAATTTTGGAATTGGTGGTTTCTTTTTGATGATCCTTTGTGGTCTCAACTTTAATTTAATTCTTGTTAAGTAATGGTCAGAATCTATGTTTGCACCCCTTCTAACCTGGACATTCAAAATTTCTCTGTGGTTTGGATATGAGATGGCTACATGATCGATTTGGAACTTGCCTAAGAGTGAGTTTGGTGCTCGCCACGTCATCTGTTTTGATGGTTTCTTTTTAAAATTTGTTGACATGATTTTTAGATTGAATCTACTGCAGAGTTCAACTAATCTCTGTCCGTTTTGGTTCGTCAATCTGTGAGCCGGGTATTTTCCGATTGCTTTTTCTGTATCTTCTTTCTCTTCCTAGTTGTGCGTTAAGTCCCCTACTAAGATTTTGATGTGGCTATGTGGGATGTTGTATATCGCTTCTTCTAGTGTTTCCCAGCATTGATCTACCTTTCCACGGTCTGTTTTATTATCCTTGTTGATTGACATGTGCGCATTGATTAGTGTGTATGTTTTGTTTGCACATTTGAAAGAGATCGACATTAGTCTGTTATTTACGGATTTCACATTCGTTACCGAGTTCAGTATGTTTTTGTTAATCGCAAAAGCTACTCCTAAATGCGGAGTATTTTTCAGGATTCGTTTGTTAGTCTTAATTTTGAAGAGTCTGTAATTGCCAAAGTCCAATGCATTTTCATCTGTTAGTCTAGTTTCTTGAAGTGCTAGTATCAGAATTTTTTGTTTGTCTAGGGTTTCCTGTAGTTCATGTAATTTTCCTGCTCGCAACAGTGCGTTTATGTTCAGTGTTACAAAAAAAGTTTTGGTTTTAGGGCGAAGTTGGCCAGAGGTCTCCGATACCCTCTGTTCGCGTGTCATACCAGACGCCCCAGAATCCGAAAGTCTGGTTGTACTGTCCCTGACAGCAGTGGATTGGCTACCACCTGGGGTAAGATGTTGATTTCTGCCACGCTTCATGGTACTTGAAAATCAAATTGTTTGGACCGAAGCCCAGTTTTTTAGGACTGGAGGGGTTAGGGCAGAACATGTGGTTCTTCCGCCCCCTCTGCCGTTGGGAACAATCCTATTCCTCTTCCGCCATTGAGGCCGTTGACTGTGGTGTGTTTGGTCCGCGAGAGCTATTTTATTTCGCTCAAGTCCACCGGTAAACCGGAGAGGACCTCCCTATCCACCACCTGGGACGCGCCACGTGGGAGTATCACCTCTCCCTCTGCTACTTTTATTATAGCCACTTGATTCTTATATAGTTTATAGAGTATTCTTCTATCTCGATACTTTAGACCTTACTTCTTTAAAATTTTGAACATATCAAAAGCTTTTTCCAAATCAACAAACGCCATAAAAGTATCTTTGTTTTTCTTGATCCACCCTTCAAGTATTAATCTTAATGACAGAATTGCTTCCCTTGTACCGCAATTTTTCCTAAACCCAAACTGATCTTCACCTACTATCTCTTCTACTACCCTTTCCATTCTTCTATATATTATTCTGGTGAGTAATTTTGAAGCATGTGATGTTAGACTAATGGTGCGATAATTCTCACATTTGTCGGCTTGTTCTTTCTTCGGAAGTGTGAAGATGATATATATATATATATATTTTAAACCAGTTGGAATTTCTCCTGATTCGTAACTTTTTGATATCAGCTTGAATAATATTTCGATTCCTTCTTTTCCTAGGGATTTAAGAAGTTCTGCAGGGATCTTATCAATTTCAACTGCCGTATTTGCTGTCAAGTCATTCAGAGCTCTATTAAATTCTGTCCTCAAAACTGGCTCTCCTAAGTCATTAATGTTGACTTCGCCTTCCTTTTCTATTACGCTATCGTTCAAGTCGTCCCCTATATGCAACATCTACTTTACCCACGACCATTTCCTTTTCAACTTCTTCACTAAAGCAGATTCCCTTTAGCCACCGAAATTTTTAGACAATTAGATGCTGATATTTCATTCGCGGGCCAAATATATCATGATTAATAAGGCGGCGATACTCGTAGGCCTTACTTAATATTCGCTTCCGTCAAGCAAGAAATATATATTTACCTAACCACACGCCAGCACAAATACTGTCGCAAAAAGGCTCTCCTTTCAGAGGGATTTTCAAAATATATGGAAACGAATAGTTCATAGAGTAAGTGCTGGATAATACCATTCTGGTGTGCAGGGCCTTTTCCATTACGTAAGCACTCTATACAGTGATCATCAATTATTAACGTCATTTCTTCTGCAGAATTTTGTGAAACAACATCAAAATGAAGCTGTCAATGCAAGCTGAGTGACAACTATGTTTTTTTTAAAAAAATTAGTCACTATATTTTCTAGCTCAAGATGTTTCGCGAGTTAAAAATTGAACATTTGCTTACAAACTACCCATTTATTCCGGCATGTAAGACGAAATTTGTACATGATAAAACAGAAATTTCATTTACTTCATTAAATCGTGAGAAAATGAAGTATTTACACGCTAGTGTCAAACAAACAAAAATTATCTCTATGATGCCAGGTTTCTGTTTTCGTAACAGTACCACCGGAAAAAGATTTCCGGAGAATTAAATTTGCTTCAATTCGTAAATTTCTGCTCAGAAATGCTTATTCCATGCTGCAGTATTATCAATACTGCGTTAAACATGACACACACTTTAGAAATTGTATTTGACTAACTAAAATGTGGAATGGTGCTAGTAATAAAAATAAAAATATTTTACCTAATGTTATTATGGCAAACGTCTTTCTAATTTTACTCTTGTATGTGTGAGACCTTACACTTATTTTGTTTCATAATATTGGTAATGATCGAACGTAATGATGTAAAGCCAGTATACGTTAAGCCAAAACTCCTCTGGAGTGAAAGTTTGCGAAGCCGAAAGGATAAGGAGGTGGCGGTAACCCACTGGGTGCATGTACGCCGTGCTGACATCTCGCCACGGAAATTGCTTTCCTCGCACCACTGCATTGAAAATCGATGCGACGGTTTTTGCCTTTTTATTATATATCACTTTTTCTCTTTTGTCGTACCACCTAACGGAAGAAGTCCGCCTTCAATTTTTGAACAGTGTAACGATAAACAGAGTGTTCACTAACCCTAATGGAATTGTGCAAATTAGCAAGTTACGTATAAACTTCTTCGATTTTGCGATACTCCAACAAGTTCATCAGATTAAGGAGTTTTTGTAACTGCAGGGACCACGTACACATATATAGATTGTTCTAACTGGACGTCTCTACAACTACTACAAGATATAAACATTAAAATTTTGTAATATTAATAAAGAAAACCACTTAATGAATAAGTTCTAATGCAAGTAGTTTTCCCACCAACTGTTTCTAAATTTACTGACTTTTTTGCAGTTTTATAATTACGCGAAAATGACGTAAAATCCAGATTCAAGCGACTTTCGTTCTTTATGACGTTTTCTCAAAGAAAATAATTTTACATACGTTCTTCTAATTACACCAGTATTATTAAGGGAAACTGATTCATTAGTTCATTTTGGATGAAGCTTCAAATAATTTTTAAATCGTACATGAAAAGATGAGGAAGACTAGTTACATGCTTGCATAATGGGAATGAGAGGACTATTCTTTAGTACAATTTTACACTCCAATACAAAATTCTGACAAATATGTTTTCGAATTTTCATTTAATATTATTGCGGTCTTCTTCAAGTGTAGGTAACATTAAAGCCATATTAATCAGCCCATTAATGAACATAATACAACGTCGAAAAGCTTAATTTCTCTCAATAAATTAAGTTCTGTTGAAAGATAACTACATTATGAGCTCGCAATATTGACTTAGATACTAGTAAGTATTTTAGGCCGAATAATCATTGATAACCAATCAAAATCTGCCAAAAATAACATACATTGGAGGAACCGATAAAAAATTCACTTTTTGTAAATTTCTTCAGATTCATTAAACCAAAAGTACTACACAAATTTCTTTGATATTCTACACATATACGGGGTATGTGCTAACGTTTCTCCGAAAATTATCCCTAGGGGTAGAACAGTGCCGAAACCGGTTTATTGGTTAGGCCATTTCCGAAACCTTTGAATTGATCCCAAATAGATACAAAAACTGCCTGCATGTACAAAACGGGCGCAGCCTGTTGGAAACAAATTCAAAAATTGAGGTCGAAGGCGAGGTCAGCAAGGCCGTGGTCGCGGTCCCTCCACATGTGATTACCACGAAAATCACGTGCGATTTTAAAAAATAAAAAGCTAATAGGCCCAAGAATACAATCAGCTGATAGCCATAAGTCCGCTAGACATTAAAGTGGCTTCTAGAAATACTGTAGAAGCATCTGTTGCCAACAGACTCGATCCTATTCTTTATGCCTGGAATGAATCTACTGTAATACTCAGAACTAATCTCTGGACTAAGAAGAGCTTGGTGGTAGGAGCAGTTGGAACAGCGTTTTGAACAGGTGAATTACCAGAATATTTGACACCATTCCTAATAATGGTCCCGTTAACAATTACACCATAACGGCGATAAATGTTTTAGTTCCAATTCCGCATGTAGAAGCTACATTTATGGTTGGATCCCAGTTATGCACTAGGATGCAATTTCAGAATCAAGTTGCATTTGTATGCAGCACACATAAGTTTTAAGAACTGACTTTGCATAAAGGTCTAATTGATAACGGGAGCAAGAACTTACGTAGCTACTTAAAGATCTGAAAAAATAAAGGATTCGTTTTTGCGCAAGAATCTGAGTGGCACAGACTTGAGACAGTTAATCTTCATGCCTATTTTGAGCACAAGTGAAGGTTTTTCCGTTCGATACAACAGAGATGCATACCTCTAGTTCCTGCCAAGTATGAAGCAACTTTTATATTTTTGTAATGATATATATGTCATAATAATAATATTTTGAATTAATTTAAATTCAAATTGAATTTGCAATATCACTTTTAGAATAAACAATACGGGGTTAACTCCAAATAAATCTGTGGTATAACATCAAATATCACTCTTCAGTAAATTGGCAGATTAAAAACACTCAAAACGTTGTTTACATATAGCTAAATTGGTGTATCTACGATATAAATTTTTTTCTGGAAATAGTAGCTTCTTACTATGGCTCTTTTTGTCACTAACTCAGTTGGTTAAACCTCACCATCAGTGTGAAGTAGGTCTCTTCCAGCAATTAGAGAAACCTTCCTACATTTTAACCTCTGTGGACAACTCGACGACCATGAGTGGCTAAGCTCTCAGCCAGGATGGCCATTCACTTAATTTACGAACGCGAGAAAGCTTTTTAACCCCATTTTCAGCAAGGGCACCTATTAGGGAAGGAAACGAATTCAGGAGTACATAGCCTCCTTCGCTTTGCTGCAAAACTTGCAATAACGACGAGATGTTAGTAAGTGTCGTTTCAATCAAATGTAGACAGTTACATCGAAAGTACAATTTCTGTATTCCGCAGAGAAAGTAGCCCTTAAAAATATAGTACGTTATTAATATAAAAATAATTTATAACAATGTTCTATTCCTTTCTTCCCGCGTAATACATCGACCCCGAAAGGCAAATATGAATATTTTATGCATATTCTTAACGTTCTCGTATTGCTATTATTTTACAAATAATTTAGTGAAAATTGCTACACGTGGCAATCCGTCCAATAAATGTGTCTCACGTCTCCTGCGCTCCATTTAATTAGTTGTTAAAATATGCAGACTTCATGTGGAGACTTCGTCCGTACCTGGATTTCTGATGAAGGATGCAATGAGTCCGACTTTTGTGAAAAGTTACACTGCTTCTAAACACTCTGCACCTATTGTAATGGGATTCTTATGTACAATACCTAAGGTGGATTATAACAGTTTAGTAAATTCATTTACAATTTTGAGAAACCTAAGCATCGATAAATTGGCCTAATCTTAAGCTTTTTTGGCCGTAAACCAGGTTTCAAACGTATTATTCATCACTTCCAATATAGTGAAATTATCATTTCTTTCATAGCCATCTTGCATATTTATGGGGACTTTTCTCAATTTGCTTGAACATATTACTGGAATTTCTCTGGGTTTTGTTTTAAAATTACACGAAATGCGTTGAAAGCTTCGTAATTTTTTACGTTGCGAGTTCATTTAATTAGGGCGAGCGAAACAAGCCCTTACGTTAAGAGGCGATTTGTACAATTTTGTGGTACAATTTTGAAAAAAACTGCTGCACCTGTAGATGTGAAACTGAACATACTAATTCAAAGTCAATTCTAGATGTACCATCAATCATTATTTTTGTAAAAAAAAAAATGAATTGCAATAATTTTTAATTCTTTCATGCTGAGTAGGAGAGGTCTTTAGTGTGGAAATCGCAATCGTAGAACGAACAAATCTTGTAATTAGTACGTCACCTCTGGATTCTTGCCCTAAAGCAGTTCTGCCTGGTGAGCCTCCATTTAAGCGAAATCGGATGATAAATTGTTTCTAAATGACTAATAACTGTACGGAAGACCGTTTGTTAATTGCACTGGTTTAGCCTAAGGCGGTGTGTTCCTGTGCCACGGTGTCATAAGTTCGATCCCACGACCCGCGATTTTTTTTCTGTATTTTTTTTTTAATTGCTATTCCATCTTTTAACCTTGTTTTGAAACAAATTCTCCATATTATTTATTTTCCTTTGGATGATGTAAATCACAAAAACATTTGAAACAAAAATTACGTTCACACCAGGAACATTTTAAAAAGGATATCCTCCTCAGCCACATACAGTATTTATTATTGATGTAGGAAAGCAGAACATTTGTAAATTCAAAATTTGTTATTTATACTGATCAAATTGGATGTGCCTATGAAAGTGCAGTATGGTTTGAAACTACCTGGAGAATTGTTACCACACATATTCCTTTGTGCCCAGGAACCAGGCACCCAGTTTGGTCCAAGGATACGTGCAGAAATTCGGCGCTTGGAGCTGGAGTATAGAAACGTTACTATGACCTGTTCAAAATCGGAAAAGCTGACGAGAGAATTATGTATTTTTTTTTTTTTTTGGAGTTGTACATTAAACCATAAGTTGTAAATGAATAATTTTTGTTGTTGGTTGATTCGTGGAATGGCCACGTTGATACGGCGGTTTACGATCCTCATCTCAAATGAAAATGGAAATGTAAGCTGGATCTGGAAAAAGTACATTAATTAATTATTTTACGATTCGATTGAATCAAACATTGGGACCATCTTATTATCTATTGCTTGCGCCTACTGGTACTGCTGCTGTCAATACTAATGGTTCAGCAATATATTCCAAACTTTTAATAGGAGTAAATAGGAGTAAGTATTTAGAGAGCTCAGTTTACATACACTTGCTCAATTTCAAGAGGAAAATCCTGAGTGTAAGTTTCTGTTAATAGATGAAATTAGTATGATTGTATACAGTCTTTTGAAAAAAAAATTGATTTACAATTAGGAAGAGCTATTCCTTCAAGACAGTATGAACCATTTGGTGGATTGGTTACGTATTTTTTTGGGGATACCAAACAGTTACCGCCATTCAATGACAGACCACTTTACAGGGATAAAATAGAAGCGAATGAATTCCTCTTAGAAGGGAAATTGCTAATCAAATCAAGTATTCAATGATATTGTTTTTTTATCAGTATCATTCCGAAAAAATGAATCTCAACAGATATTTCGAGATATACTTGATCGTATTTTGAATGGCTAGAGTACAATTGAAGACTATAAAAAATTAATGATACGTTGTCTACAATCTTTTCCATTACAATACCATAAATTATTCAACGATGTTATCAGATTATTTGCAACAAATAAAGAAGTAAAAGATTTTAATCATTAAAAATTAAAAGAATTGCGTCAACCTGTTACTTATATTCCAGCTGTTCATAATTGTTATTCAGCAAAATCAGCAAGTGCTGAATTATTATGTGGACAGGAACCATTTATAACTTTGTTTATTGGATCTAAAGTTATGTTACACTTTAATTCATGTGTCGAAAAAGGATTAGTGAATGGAGCTTTAGGTTTTGTACAGGATATTATTTATGAAGAAAGTCTAAGTTCGCTGATCAAATGCCACGAGTGATAATGGTTCGTTTTGAAAATTATTTTCATTTAACTTATCAAAATAGTGTTTGTGTTCCAAATCCACTTACAACTAAATTTTGTAAAAAGGGGTATATCACTTGTTCAAGAAAACAATTTCCATTACAATTAGAGTTTACAAAAACAACTCATAAAGCTCTAGGTTTAACATTGGATAAAAGTTGTTGTAGATATTGGAAACAAAGAAACATCTGTAGGTTTGACACACGTTGCATTATCGATAGTAAAAACTAGCATTTAATAGAAGATTTTCTTTTGACAGAATTAGTAATATAAAAAATTCAACATGCTAAAATGTAGAAAACAGAAAGAAACTCAAATGAGAAATTTTCTATCTGAAAAACCAAAGTAAATAAATTGATTTTCTAAATATTGTGTCTTATTATTAATGTGCCTACTTATTTTTGTCAACAAACTAATACTTTAATGAATCGCGGAGTAATAATAATAATAATAATAATAAATTCCACGGTTTTTAAGATAGTTCCTGAAGTTTAAATATTAAAATTCTTATGATTAATTTCTTTAGTTGTATATAATATTTCTTACAAAAAAAAAACTTTGCGGGCCACCACAAATCCGTGCTTTTAGCTAGTTTAAATAAATGTTTCGCAGTTACTATGAAAATGTAATTTCTTGTATCTACTATGGAATTTACTTTTGTTTATTTTTCAAAGTAGCAAGGGAGCGGTAATACTACCTCCAACCCCTTTTCCTTATTAGTTCATAGACTTTATGCTTAAAATCAGTTTGTCATTATTTTAATTGCGTCTTAGTAGCAAAAAGGAATTTGCTTACAAATGCGTATTTGTTGGATCTGTCTGTTTCACTGGTACAATGTTATCTGGTATGTTTGAAGCTGTGTTGAATGCAAGTTTAAGTTTTGAGACACATATCAACGTTAAATAATTCCTTCATTTTAAGACTAATGAAAGAAAAAGGCTTGGTTTCACGAGCGAGATGTAACATTGCCGTTTAAACAACGTGTTGATCACGAAAGGTTATTACAATCTGCAGTCTGCGTCTTCCTGTACCCCCAGTACCATTACTTCAACTATATCAAGGGTTAAAATTAGCTGTACAACGGAACTTCGTTCATATTACTTCCAAAACACCGGAGGTGGCTTTTTTAACCATCAGAATGGATATAGAGCTAATTTACAATGAATTTAGTGGTCTCAAGTTTCATTTCCAGATAACCTAGTCCATAAAAAAGAATCAGCTATGACTTGGTATTACGATATACGTTTTTGTTGAGCACTAAGCTCATACCACCACTCTCTCGATTTACTCGAAAAGTTTTGAAAAATACTTAGATGCTTAGTTGGTATTAGTGCATTTCTATAGATTATAATACCATATTAGCATTTCTAATCACGGAAAGCAATTGTTTTGCCACTTTTTGAGTTAACATATTGTTTAGGTGTCATTTATTCCTCTTTTTTTTTTCCAATCCTGAAAGGTAATCGTTGTTTTCCTCATATCAGACAACCATTTTTCTGCTTTTCTTATGTTATGCATATTTTATTCGTTTGGCTAGATCTTAAACGACTCCATCCATTTGCGAAGGACAAGCAAGTATCAATGATTTTAAAATTAGTTTTTATACATCAGTCACAGAAACTGAAAAATTAGTTTTTATCATCAGTGACGCACTGAAATTAACGTCTTTTTGTTTCATATTTTAAATGACCATTATTTCTCGATTACGTAGGAGCTATACACAAATGATGGCTTCCACGGAGAGTCTAGACGTTAATGTCGTAGCCTTAGGTGTTGGTGATCCAGTTTTCAATGAGGACTCCACAGGCAGCCAGCATCGTAGAGACATTACATGGAACATATCCAGTTGTGGAGACAAAAATCAGTAGAGCAGAAAAAAAGCGCTTGTAATACTTAGTGAAAGTTCTAAAATAATTCCATGACATTATAATAAGATTTTACAATAGGAATAGCTTTTGCTCTCCCTGGAAAATCACTGGTTAATTCGTTGGTCTTACTTGTTCGAATTAGAGTTCGATTAATGACATCTGTGGTTTGATGATGTTATACTAATTTTTTTGATGTCTCACTGTAAAAATGTGAAAAAAATGATCGTTGCAATAAGCTAATATAAACCCTAAATGGTTGAATAATAACATGAATAAGAGGGAGAGGAGTGTATGGCCTAAACATTCACAAACCTTTGAAACTGAACAATAGAGTTTATTTATTAAAATGAACGATCTGGTATAGCATAAATTTAAACGCACGCTTGAAATTTAGGATCTTACCATTCCAGCCAGAAATTTATTGACGTTCACTTCTGGCTGTGATTTTTCGATGTGAAGAACGTTGGAAGGTTCTTTGGTTTCAAATTTCACATTACACTGTAGCTCCAGGCATTCCCGGCAATTTAAAATACTAGCACCAGATTGTAACGCCACTCGAATTTCCCTTACTTATTTAAATAAAGCAAATCAAACGAAAATATCTTGAACATTTAGTAAATTTTCTAATTGAAGAGAACCTCATACATTGCTTCATGTGTGCTTTTAAATTCCTGCAAAGATGTTAGAAAATATCAACGTCCTGTGACTTTGATATAGGTCATTCGTCACACACAAGTCAATAGTAAGACACGCACATTTCTCAGAATATGAAGCCCCTGTCAAATTGTAATCATTCATGAGGACGTTGATTGCTGACAGTTTTATTTTCAAAAAATTGACTGCGCTCTAGATCTCCCAAACGTACCCTCTTTTATAAGTCCCTAAATTTTCACACTCTGCTAACACAGGATACAGCACTAATCAGAGGAAACTGTAGTGCCTCTAAGTCTCCCTTTCATAAATATTAAGTTCCATACAATTAACCATGTGCCGTATATCATCAGAAAGGGACTGTTAAGTCTTCAGAATTTAGAAAATTCTCATATTTTTTTTTAAAGTTGTGGAAGGTTAAACAAGACTCTAAACCAGTTCTTGAAAAATATACATCTTGTGTTTCAACGTTACTCTGCACACGGGTTGGATCCTAATTCCAATTGCATTTTTTCAACCATTATTTTCTTTACACTTATAGAAAAACACACATCATTTATATGTAAAAACATGAAGTGTCCACATACACGTAATAATACAACACTTATAGAAAAAACCAGTTTCACTTTTGCAGTAGTAGCCAGATACTAAGCTAATTGTTCCTTGGAGCTATAGGTTGACGTACAGCATAAAGAAAACGAAATATATCATATTCCTTACTGCATTACAGCTGCCGGTCGAATATATTCTGCGGAAAAATCAGTTGTATTCCATGTTGTGGCTGCCTTTCGTTGGCTGCTTTATGGTAAAGAACTCACTAATAGGAGAAATTATATTCCAATGCATGCATGAACTATTCAAAATAACTCATATACATACAGCCATATATGTGTTACTAAAACAATCATATTATATGACCTTCTGGTATGCCGAAATCATATTACTTTATGTTTCTAAAAGTAATAATAACTGTCGATAACTCGAAAACGCAAAAATGGTTTCATATAACTCCTTAAGTAAGGGACGGTGAAATTTTGTAGGAACTGATAAGAAAGGGAAGGTTGATAGAGCCCTCAGGAATGACAGCGAGCATGTGAAGAATATCGTAGGTTTACTTGTGCGGCAGTCTCTTGGAGAAGCTGGAATTCGGTAAGGGTTACACACATAGTTAAGAGTGTTGTGAGAAATTCAGCGAGGTTACGATGCTACTCGACTAATGATCTAGGAAGTGTATAAATGAAACTGTAATTTTCTAAGAAACAATACGTCCTCATTACAAAGTGACTGTTAACTTTGGATGATATACAACATACAGTATGAGTTATTGTTTGGTTACAATTTTTTTTTCTTTTTTTAGGAGTCTTCCAAGAGTTAATTAACAAATATTCTATATCATTCAGTGCTATATCAATGACTTACTGCTCAGTTAAATAGTAAAGCTATTAACTGAGCAGCCTTCAGATATGTTGTTAATCGTTGAAAAATACAATATTACATACTTATTTTTGGTGTCTTTAGAAGTTTAGTAAGGAGTATAGGCAATCATTTCATTTGAGCGAAGGTAACAAGATATTTATAGACTTTTGATGAAGAAATTTGTTGAATTGGTGTTAAGAATATTATCTTAAAAATCGTCAGATATGTTGAATGCTTTAAAAAAATTAACTTCTCCTTTTTTTTGTACTTATTAGGATCCGGCAGACCGATCGTGGCACGATTGCGATACATAAATGCCTGTAAGAGTGCTCATCATGCAGATTGAAGTGGCGCATCCTCACGGGAAGAAATGCTGCGTGACAATGCGCCGACACACAATGTCGTGTATCGCCCCGTGCTGTGCAGTAATGAAAATGCACGCCTGCTGCTCCGCTAGCTAAATGATTGCTAAGGGGAGGTATCACGAATCAGCAAAATTACTTCCTTCCTTTTCTTTCTAAACTTGTTTTTTTTTTAATAAATAAATAAAATTAAAACGAAAACAATCCCAAGCTTAGTCATTAGCTATGGAGTACAGTAAAATGTATATAATGTGTGGCTGGTTGAATGGGAGCCCATCTAAGCAATCAATAAGAAAGCATTTTTCAGGGTAATTCTTTGTAGAGAGTAAGCGTGGGAATTTTAACTGCTTAGCTCGTCCGTACATAATTTTGCAGATTTACTTTTAAAAGGGAAAATAATGAAGCTTCATGTTGGCTGAATAGCGGTGATTCATGCATGGCTTTAAATTTTATTTATTATTATTACATTATTTTACCGAGCGTGGTGTGTGAGCGGTAACGCTCTGGCCTCGCATTCAGGAGGATGCAGGTTGGAGTACCTGTCGGACCATTCCATGGTTTCCAAAACCACTCCATGTGAACGCCGGAATGGTTCTCTCAAAAAGGCATGGCTGCATTACTTCCATTTCGATACCCTCAATCCCTTCCCGCCTCTATTGGCCTCGAAGTCGCCAAGGCTTAAAGACATAAGGGGGGGGGGGGAAATAATGGCTTTCGGTTTTTGCAGATATTCAGCCAGTTCCAAAGTAATAGACGTATATTGATGATACAACTGGCTATGTATTGATTTTCGGAGTCTTTACCAATTCTCTTAGTATTCACATATTCGAATTCACGTGTTTCGTTGGTTTAGTTGTACATATTATTTTTCGAATGCCAGACGCCAGTTAGTTTCGTTTTTATGGAAAAGATATTGAATAGAGAATTTCAGAAGACTTACTTATATTTCAGAATTTTATTTTTTCTTCTAATAGCCAGTTCCAGGCATATAAAATTGTAAACATGTTTCAAACCTTGAAAAATCTGCTGCCCATCATACAGTTTAGATTTTACTTTAAAATAAGAAAATTGAAGCATTTGAAATGTGGTGCTGCAGAAGAATGCTGAAAATTAAGAGGACAGACAAAGTAAGAAATGAACGAGTTTTGGAAAAGATCGGTGAGGAAAGAGGTTTGTGCAGGAAGCTTACAGAAAGAAGAGAGAGGCTGGTAGGTCATATTTTGAGACATGCTGGATTGGTTAATTTGTTGGTGGAGGGAACAGTCGAAGGTAAGAACTGTAGAGGAAGACAGATATTAGAATATATGAAGCAGATAATTGACGACGTGGGTTGTAAGGGGTATGTAGAGATGAAGAGGTTGGCATTAAAAAAAAAAAAAAAACTGAAATTGGCATTCTCTGTCACTCACTTTGAATTTATAGGAAGACAGGAAATCATGGGGATCAGAGAGCATTTGACAGGTTCTACCTTTCCAATTCACCAAGAATGTTTAGATTGTATGCGGTATATCAGATCCGCTATGCAGCATCAGAATTTCTGATAATCTAAAATAAGAAGTTTCTGACTACACTTCTAGGAAGCAGAATGAGAGGAATTTCGTTAATACTTTCACCAAAACCTTTCACATGAGTATTGTGAACTGTGTTAATGCAACTGTATTCAGTCACTGTAGGCCATGCGAATGCTTATACAGTTTAGCCCATTACTACAAGATGTCTAGTTTCCCGGTAAGTGATATGCGTCAGTATAGCTACGGCTTGGATATCATTGTCTTAACAATAATGACAAGAGAACCAAGCAGCACGAAATCGGCAAAACACTTCCGAAACTCACCATCATATGCAATCGGCGTTTGAAGAGCGAGAAGCAACAATCAATCAGTTTGCTTACTCCATAGACACCTGAAATTTCCTATTATCCAGGGAGGGTCAGGGAATGAATTACAAAATGAGAAACTGAATATTATGGCCCAATACCTTCTAGAATTACCTTCGTGTCCGTTTAGAGATTTTTATTTTTTTTTACAGTTTTAGATTTATGGACTTTTTATGATTTATCTACTACACTTCCATAAATACTATCTGCCTTTCTTCATAGGACAGATTTTATTTTACTTAAAGAGTTATTTCTACTGAAAAAGCAAAAGGTTGAAAAAGAACGTTTCTGAATTTCCTCACAGTCTGCATGGCCACTTATGTCTCTATTATTTTTACCAACTTGTGCCCACGAATTCGTTCCTGTTTATCAAGATTTTTGAAGTTTTTTTTTGTTTTTGCACGGAAACATAAATACAGTATTTCCGGGATAAAAAGTTGCCTATGCAACTCCCTGCCAAATTTTCAATCCGCCAGAGAAGTCCCGCCAATATCGGTTCACACACTAAATATGTTGCATTTAAGTTATTTACATGGGCAACGGCATAAAGTAGGGGATACCCTGTGGGGGTGAGGTACAGTTGGGACATAGTGTGCCCTGGCACCGATACGGCAACTGTGAAGGCCCTACAGGAACCCTGAAAAATGGCGGCCAACGGTGGCTACGACAGACCTAGCAAGCCGGTAGTGGATAGAGATTGCTTGCAAAACAAAAACAAGCATCGGAAAGGACGGAGGAATGGACAGAAGACATGGCTATGGAAACGGTTTAATATTTGAATCCTTGAATATACGGACATTAACTGGGAAAGTGGAGGAAATTGTGGACATGATAGAGACAAACAGTTGGATATTTTGGTGTTGGGTGAGACAAAGAGGAAATGAAAGGATAGGAGGGAACTGAGAAATGGTTTTCAACTGTACTGTAGTGGAAATGAGGAAGGGAGAGGAAATGGAATAGGGGTAGTTGTGAGAAAGGGGCTGAAAGAGGAAGTGGAAGAGATTGGTCACATAATGATGAAGATTAAGATAGCGGTCAAAGGAAGAAGTCTGGATGTACTGCAAGTATACGCCCCACAAGTTGGCTGTCCAGTCCAAGAGAAGGAGGAGTCTGAGCAGGAGTTGCAGAGACAGTTAAATCGGCAAAATATTATAATTATGGGAGAACTGACTGAGTATATAGGTACAGAAAGGCAGTTGTATGAGGAAGTAATAGGGACAAAAGGATAGGGTGGCAGAAATGAAGAAGGGGAAAGGCTACTGTATTTCTACAGACGAAATGGATTGAAAATAGGAAATACCTGATACAAAAAGCAAGAGAGCCACAAGGTAACCTGGTATAGTAGCGATTGGCAGAGGAAGTCAGCTGTGGACTACTTTATATTTAATGGTGAATTGAAGAAGAGTGTGGCAGATGTGAAGTTAATACCATCAGAGACATTGGATAGTGATCACCGGATACTGGCAATGGGGCTAAGGATTGCGGCAGAGAGGAGAAAATCAGGAAGATAGGATAGGAGATTAAGGGTATGGAAATTGAAAGAGAAGAGTAACGAAGAGGAATACCAGAGAATAGTAACGATTAAGATACCCTCAGTGGAAATGGGGACAGTGGAAGAGGAGTGGGAATATTTTAAAACGACGTTAGTTCAAGCAGCAGAAACTATGTGTGGAAGGGCTGGTAACGCCAAAAGGTGGAAAGAAACAGCAGTGAGGAATGATAGAGTAAAACAAGCAGTGGAATTCAAGAACAGGGCCTTTAGGGAATGTTTCAGGCAGGGGACACAGGAGACAAGGGAATGACTATGTGGAGAAAAAGGAGGAGACCAAAAATATAGTAACGGAGGAAAGGAGGAAGTGGCTAGAGAAATGGACTAACGTGAAGGAAGAAGATGGCAAAGGAAATAAGAAAGTACTATATGGAATGGTAAAAAGGAAGAGGAAGGAGTGGATAGAAAATTTCAACATGCTGGATTAAGATGGAAAGAAAATAAACAGCTCAGAAATGCTAAAATTGATGTGGAAGGAGCATTTTGTAGCCTTAATGAACCCAGATCGGTCACAGAATGATACGGTTGTTCAGGAGAAGCTGGAAAATAACAGCCATGTAGGAGAGAAAGAGTAGGATTTAACTTGGGAAGAAGTGGAAACAGCTCTGGGTAAGATGAAGGGTGGATAGGCACCAGGCATCGATGAAGTGAGCGTGGAAATGATAATGGCAGCATGAGTTGTAGGAAAGCTGTGGCTATACCGCGTGATGAGAAAGGTATGGAATCAGGGCGCAACTCCTGAAGTTTGGAAAAAAGGAATAATTATACCTATATTCAAAAAAGGGAGTAGGAAGGGTTTTAAAAACTATAGAGGGATTACACTGATGTGCCATTGTGCCAAAGTGTATGAGAAGATCATTTAAAAAAAGGATACGTGACAGGGTGGAAAAAGGGCTGAGGGAAGATCAGTGCGGCTACACATCAGGGAGATCGACGGTAGATCTGATATTTGCTTTGGGACAGCTGTAAGAAAAACATTATGAGTATGGAAAGGATCTACTGTTGGTATCAATCGATACTGAGAAAGCATATGATTGTGTACGCAGGGGTAAGGTATGGAGGGCCTTGGAGTACAGAGGAGTTCCCAAAGAAACCATCAGGAGAGTGACGGAACTGTACCAAGGAATTGTGAGTTATGTGAAAGTAGGGGAAGGAAGAACAGATTGGCTGAAACAAAGGAATGGACTAAAACAAGGAAGTGCCCTCTCACCACTACTCTTTATTGTAATCATGGATGATATAATGCAGAAGGTGGCAGTGAGGATGGGAGAGGAAAACATGAAGGTGATGGCTTGTGCCGACGATCTGATGATCTGTGGAGGTGATGAAGAGGGATTGCAGCGGCAGTTGGATGTATGGACAGACAGTGTGGAGGAATATGGCCTGAAATTTAATGTAAAGAAATGTGTGTACATGGTAACAGTCAGAAAGAAGAATAGGATAACCCTGGGAATTGTGACGGCAGGTGAACAAATAAAGAAGGTAAGCGGGTTCAAGTACTTGGGGAGTGTATTAGAGGAATGTGGAGGAAATGATGGCGAGATAAGTGAAAGAGGAAGTCAAGCAAAAGCATTTCTAAGGAGCATTAGAATCCTGATATGGAATAAAGATGTACCACAGAGAAGCAAGAGTGCAATTTATCACACATATTATGTGCCTATCTTGACATATGCTGCTGAAACGTGGACAACGAAGAAGCGGGACATCAGCAGAGTACAAACAAGCGAAATGAAGTTTTTAAGAGGTAGAATAGGAGTTACTGAAATGGAATGAAGTGATTGGATGCACCATAAAATAGGAACCCCTACAGGAGAGGGTAGAGAGGACCATACTGAGGTGGTATGGATATGTAAAGAAAATTGAGGTTCAGAGAATCCCCAAAAAAATCCACGAAATTAAGATGCATGGTAAACGACCCAGAGGAATACCAAGAAATGGTTGGCTGAAAGGAGTGGAGGAGAGTGTATAGAAGAGAGGACTGGACTGGAACAAGGTGGTGACGGAGAGGTGGTGGGAAGAAAGAAGGAAAGGGAGAGGCTTGTGCATGAAGTAGACGCGTCCAGTGGCTGGAAATTGTTGAGGATGATGATGATGAATAGTACATTCTAGATGATTGAAAAGATTATTTATAACACTTTGGTCTCAAAATGAAAATGCTATAGTTCGACTACCTTTAACCATCATATTTCCCATTCCCCCACAGCTACCAATATGATTCCATCATAGTGCAAGATAAGCGACTTGAGGTACTTCCATACACAAACACCAGTGGTCTGCGGTAGGAAGTTGTGGCTACAAAACGAAATATAGGGACAAACACGTCTTTGGTAAAAATATGAAAATGTTCTATGTCGATCAACTTCAATCACCATATCTCCCATATCCCCCGCATCTACCAACATGCAACCACCATAGAGCACGATGGAAGACTCGAGAATAGTACTACACACAAACACCAGTGGTTTGTGCTAGATAGTTTATATGAATGCACACGTCTATTTTCTCGTATGTCAGAGAATTAGCCAAAGACGCATTTTTAAAATTAACCAAATATAACTAATTAATTCTATGACTTCTAACTATTCACTTTCTTCCTAAGCAATTAGTTTTTTTTCTTTATTAACTAATAATTTATTTAGCAAATACACTGTTCAAGTAAAACAAGAGAATTAGAAATAAGGAACTAAAAATCGTCTACCAAATGAAAGTACGGAATACAGAAAAATATAAAAACAAAAACCTAAATACATATTCGGGTAGGTATTGAGGCAGTTTTTCATATGGAAAGTCAGCCCCTGTCCACCGTTGATAAATTTGAAAAGTTTAAGCGGTAGATAGATCATACTATTCACTGCCATAACACAAAGACATACAAATATCACATTTCATATAAATTGCCAATAGTGACTAAGAAGGCACACTAATTACTATTATTATTACTCCGCGAATCACTAAAAGTGGGTGGCGGAGGGTGCATTACACCTATCCTAATGAGTAACCGCTTGCTTAGGAAGGGATATACAGGATATGGCTGGAGGCGCCGATTGGCTATTTTGAGGAACCATCCAGGCATTCGCCTGGAGCGATCTGGGAAAAATATGAAAAATCCAGATTAGGATGGCTGGAGCGATTTATCGAAACCTACTCCTATCGAATTCTAAGTTTCCTTATTATTCCATTCCCTAATCGCTCCTGGAAACAAATGTCTATAGAAAAGAATCAATTTTGGTCCTGGTTTCTCCTATCTTATTTTCTCTGTTATTCCTAGTTATGAATGGCGATGGTAGTAATATGTGTTTTCTGTCATCCTGAGATAGGTCTGTCGTGAGTTGTTTAATTAGCTCCTATTATTCAAAATTTCTTCTCTCTCTATGCTGAATTCCGATAATTCCTCGTTTTCCTTAATTAGTGACGGCATAACCTTATGAGAGCCTCTTATTACTTTGATATATGACAAGGACTTTTTTGAATTAGTAATTAGATCTTCGTCTAAATTCCTGACTTGGAATTCTTTAAATGCTTCACGCATTGCCTTACACACTTTCCCTCGCACATCGACTAATTTAACGGGATAAGACGATTCCTCCGATTTCTTTACCGTGGTATGTAAACGCCTTTGGTTCCTGAGCAAACCTTTCACTTTCAGATTTAACCTTGAAAACTTCTTAATAATCTTAATTAATTTCTTAGTAACAAATTTATTTAAATCGTTCCATATTATTGCATTGTAATTATACCCAAGTTCCTCAACATTAGTATTTAGTGTGTATGTTTTAATTTTTTTTGCCATGTGATCAATCATACCCGCATCGTTTGCCTTATCGAAGGAATATAGGAGTTTATCTTCATCATGTTTCAAGATTTTGAAGTTACGACAGTCACCTTGAGACAACTTGTACCGTCTTCCATACAAACTGAATCTACAATATCAAGATTGCTTATGAGAAAAACATCCAGTATGGACGAGGAATCACTGTCGCTCCGTGGAGGCTCTTGGACCATCTGATGAAGAGAATTTTTCTGGAATGATTTTAGAAATGTTTTGATCTATCTCTTACACCTGACCTGAACGAACATGTGCCCCTGGTATTATATCGACATCATTAGTCGAACTACAGCGTGGAAGTCAGCGACTTTCCCTCTAATACTCCGGCAATTTAGTACCATTATCCTTAGGCGCTTCTTATCGTTATTTCTGGAGTTTAAATTCGCATTTTTCGTATTCGCATTCCGAATGGAAACGGGAGAATTATTTAGAGCTGAAATATTCGATTTATTGGCTCCATTATTTCCAGGACCAAGATCTATGTTATCGGCACATTTTCTTCGTTGAACTGAAGGATCCTGGGACCTCACGGTAATAATAATTAATGTCAAGACGGTTCCTTATTTTTGCAGCAACATTGGTCACCATTCTCGGTGTGTAGTGGACGCCGGACCTGTAAAATGCGTCCCAGCTTGCAGCTATCATCGGTAGAAGGTCGATGAAGCCCCAGTTTTTTCTGCGAATCAGCTCCTGCAAGCTACAGTTTGTAGCGGTATGTGCCGGGAGGGAGGTAAGGGTGAAAACCTTTTACTTCTTTTTATAATTCAAAGAAACCCTAGACTGCTAATTTATTGGGTACTCATAATGGCGTGCAGGCGAGGCTTATTTATCTTTAACATTGGCACATTGAAATATTAACTAAGGAACTAAGCAAAGCCTCTTCTTACAATTGCCAACATATTAACAAACAAACAAAGCATTAAAACACCACCACATTTAAAACTGATCTTGAAGCAAACTCCCAATATTAATTGGCAAGCAAAAAAGCTTCACACTTGATTTTTTTAAAATGAAAGTTCCCTTCACAATGATCGGGAACCATAAATCAAATACAGTATTGACATTAACTGTATCCGATCTCAAATGCCTTGCGCCAGGATAATTTAAATTATCCACCAAGTGTGGCTTTAAGAAAGTCTGCCCCAGCTAGCTCAATATCTGGGGATGCGAGAACTCCTAATCATTCAGTGGTCGTTACAGGGCTGTACCCAATGACGGAATAAAAGTACCACACTGCACTGTAGAAATATTACCGTGACGGTGATGTATTTCCCGCGACGGCGGACTTACTATAGCCCCTTGGCTATAGTGGAAAATGCACCACGTCCTTCAGTCAGCGTACTGAATGAGTGCACAGTGACCTCACTGTACAAGACACGCTTATCGACCCTCAGGTTCGATGCCAAGACGGAGCGATCTCCAACTTCGGAAGATCCGCTCCATCCAGTCTGAAGACTCGGAGTCAAGTTCTCTCCAGCGTCCGCCGGAAAAAGCCTGCTCCCGTCGCTCGTGGTTTACATAGAGCAAAAATACACCGGCATTACAAAAAGCAAAGGAAAGTCTCTCTCGATTGGTTCTGCCGTTTTCAAGCTCCTCCTACCGGCTGTGACGATAGGGGAACATTGTCTTTTTCGAATCGTGCGAACTCGGAATAGCCTCGGACTTATTCGTCATCTGTGACCTCCAAACTGCTCGTTCGGAGACCTGGGGTAGGGATACGAGCATTCACCCCAGTGTACAGTTTCCCGGAGCTAAGGGATTATACGCTTGACCAATGCGTTAGAAAGGGTAGCTGGTGTCCATTGTCCCTGGCAGCCACCGGCCTGGCGCGAAAATCTGGCGCGTCTAATTGGGAGCTCCCACAAACACTGACAATCCTCTCCGATAATTCCTTTCTTATTCTTTTTATATATAATAATATACAAAATATTATATATAAAAATGCACGGAATGACCCATATTTGGTCATTCTGTTACAAGTTCAAATTAAAAAATCTTCCACCATACGGCCTCCCGATAATTGATGAGCGGCACGACACTACAAATTGAGAACTGCAACGATACTGAATTTTCCCGCGCTGCTTCATATGCTTATGATCCAACTTGTGCGTGGATTTTACTATATCGGCAACAGAAGCATGATACAAGTCATTAGTACTGACGTGCGCAGCTACTCTTAACTGACGGCAGTTTGTTTCCGGAATCGCTTTTGCAATGGCCTCCAGGATACGTGGTACGTTTCCTTCTGGAAGACAAACAGAATTAACGTTGGAATGAGTGTCTCCACCATTCTTCCCAGCTGGTTCTCGTAGCGGTTTCTCCAGACGTCGGGCGTTGGAGCTGCCAATGATCCGTAAACCTTTTCCAGGCGTTGCTCGGGGTCAGTGAACGTTTCTTCCCCACTTCTTTCTTGGGCATTCGCACATAAATCTTCAATCACCGGAAAAACTGAAAATGAATTACTTAATGGCAAGATTTCATTTTACATTCGGTGATTTTGGAACATCGATGCCTTTCTGCCATCCACATACTACCTATCGCTTCATGCAACAGCTACACGATAATCCACACTATCAGATACTGCCGGTTCTAATTCACTAGCCACGGGAATTTCTCCGACGCACTGCCGCTCTTCGTCAAGGATGTTCCATACCTGTGCTTGAAGGGACGCCATAGTAGACGAATCTCTTCGAGAGGCAGACGCCTACTGAAACACATTGCACAACCCATATCACCTAAAACAGCCAAAAACAGAAATACAAATAAATTTTATACGAAATAAGAAAAATGCTGCTAACGGCTGCTGAAGCTCAATTGGCTGTTTCACCAGCTAAACATGAAATATTCAGAGATAAAAACAAAGGCTATCTACCGCACATTAAATCAAAACACAAAAGTTGGAAACTTCTGCTAACGGCTGAGGAAGCTCAGCTAATTGCTGTTCAGTAGTTTGTTGAAGTGCTTGAGAAGACGAATCTGAACAAACAACATCAAATTACATATGACGCAGAAATATGTTAGATATTGCAGCATTCAATAATCTAATGAAACGCAGCATGTAAAGGATGCATATGAACCTTAAGCACACTTCTAAAGAATTATTATTTTCAATTATTTGATAAAAGGATAAAAGTAAATAAATAAAAAAAACCTAAATAGATACAGCCATTACCTAGTTTTCTATATGAGTAAAGGACAGTTCATAGGAGGTGGAACATTGATTTTGAGCATGGTGAACACTGGAATTGTATTTTATGTTAATATTTTGTGTAGACATTCATTCTGAAATCTATATAGTAATAACTTCATTTTAAGCACCATCTTTCTGACAAGAAAACTATTATTTTCATTTTATTGGTTGTGGAATAAGGGTTGCAGGAAGACATATTACACATGTTACGACACAGCTAACCAAAACATGTACGATATTTTTCCACAGAATTTAGTACAGCAATAATTCAGTAAAAATTGAAGTATAGGTGTTATAAATCACTGCCCTACAAACTATCTGTTTGGACATATTGTGCATCATGGGGATCACGTAACATTTTGTTGAGCATCATATAACTGTATTATATATTTTTGACGATATTCATAACTAACTTTTGCCTGTGACTTTGCTGTTTTGGTTATAGCTTTACACTTCGTCGGCGTCGAGGTTATTAGAGTCGGGAAGGGACTGGGAGCAAGGACCTGGAAGGAATTCGACCATGGCCTTTTGAAGGAAGCATCCTGGAATTTGCCTGGAGTGATTTTGGGAAACCATGGGAAACCCAAATCTGGATGCCCAGACTGGGATTCGAGCCCGCTTCCTCCCGATTGAGAGGCCAGAATGTTACCACTGAAACCACACGCACCACGCTTGGTCCCGTAGCATTATTCACTTGGATTATAGAATTTGTGGGGATTATTTAGTGGACTTTTAAACTACCATCATCAATACACTATCATTTGGTATGAATTATACTGTGAATCAGAAGTGTGTCTCTTTTGTTTAAGCTTAGTTTCCTCATTACAGCAGTCATTTGGTCTTTTAAATCTTCTGCCAGAATCGATAAAATGTTGATGACTAACTCGTCGCCTTGACCATATCGTTGGCTATGACCCATCCCCGGCGTGATAAGATACATCTCAAATTTTAGGTCAGAATCTAAGCTTGCAAATTGTGAAAAATCCGTCAAAACGTTTTCAGACTTTGGCTTCTTACACTGGTGCTAAGTGACGTATGGTGGTTATACATACATCTGATCTTAAATTATAATCTAAGATCTGAAATAATACACACCGTAAACATTTTTTCAGCAATGTTCTAAAATACGAAACGTTACAAGTAAAAAAAAAAAAAAAAAAAAAAAAAAAAAAAAAAAAAAAAAATGTGTTCAGAAGAGATTTCGATTTTTTTCTTCATTCTTAGGTGAAGTAGAGTGATTACACATACAGCAGACTTTAATTATGAATCTGTGGTTTCAAACAGTGGAAACTTTATCATATTATGTCTACTACAGGCACAAAATTTTGACGTTTCCCTGCGCTGGTGTGGCATGGCGTAGCATCATAAGGCATACCTCAGATGTTAGATCATATCCTAAGCGATAAAACTGTGAGAAATCAGTCATATCATGATCAGTGTTTTGCGCATCAGAAAAAAAAAAAAAAAACAGGCGCATTTCAGTTGCAGATTTATATAATGTTGCAGTATACATTATCAATAGGGAATGCAACCTTCCGTTGAAGACGCGAAATCGTTAATGTCACCGGTCAATCTTTCGGGTGTCAAATGAAATTCTCATTCCGAGAATGAGAATGGGAATTCCAAGATTGCAGAAGGGATGTTCGTAGCCTCCAATCCACTGTTACTCTCTGGGGAATCTGTCGCCTAATGCCTATTAACTACTGATACAATGTTACTGAAATTTAGTACAATGTCGTTACACTAATCACTCCCAACAGAAGTAGGCAGGCATGGGTTTAATGTCAGCGATAAAGTCGATAGTCGCGACCATGCCAGTTGCCGCGTCGTAAAAATCTCGATATTATCTGGTAAAACGGAACCGAAACCTCTGGAGATAAGTATGTTCGTGAGCGTATTGATAGGAAAGTGATCGAATGCAGTAACAACTGTTTCTTTTACGACTTATTCAGGTCTTGTGCCTCCCCAGTCTTATTATTACATTTGGAATGTTAACTGGCGTTTCATTAACGTGACTGGCCAGACCAAATAGTGGCTGGCATAAAGCACGTTGTTTCGATGCAAAAAATAAAGGCATACAAAACAACAACCCCATCCTTACCTACACTATGATTTTATGGCCGTCCAACGAAAAAAACCAAAAATTCCATCAGACTAAATTTATTTTAAAGAAGCAAAACCTTGATGTTTAAACTAAATTTGTAGACATTGAAAAATATTTTTTCATTAAACATCTCTGTCTCCTTCACTTGTGTCATTAGGTTTTTCAGATTAGGTACTTATCTGACAATAGATTAGAGTTTTCTTATTTGTAACCAGCAATTCCTGTAAATCTTCTTTTGATACTCTGGGTTCTATTATATTAAACTATCAACTTACCGTAAACTGTAGTGTGCAACTGGGGGTCTAAGTTGCTTCACGTCAGTAGGTATAACCTTAATTGCCCTACACGTGACTCCTGGGTGGTGCTAAGAAAACAACAGCGATAAGATGAGACCTGTCTGAAATCTAAATAGACCTCTTGGTCAAAAGATACACACACAGGCTCGTAGAATTGCACCATCTCTACGCATTTGTCAACTGAATATCGAAGGAATAAGTCGAACAAAATGTGAATATCTTTCCTGGAAGAAGTTATAATGACCAGGTTTTCACTCTCACCACTCATATTGAAAATAGGTTTGAAAAGAAATCAGTAAGTGTGGCTGCCTTCTTGGATCTGTCAGCTGCCTATGACACTGTTTGGCGAGAAGGACTTCTTCTGAAATTTGTGAGTATTATCCCATGTCGAAAACTTACGGAACTACTTAACATGTTGAGCAATAGATACTTTCAGATATACTCTGATAATGACAGAAGCGGAATATTTATAATAAATTATGGTTTACCCTAAGGATCTGTTTTCTATTCAATTTGTATACTCATGATTTACCGGAAACATCTTCAAGAAAATTTAATTACACTGATGACATTTGTTTGGTGAACCAGAAGCCCAACTTTTCTGATGCAGAAACAGCTTTATCAGCTGATCTGGAAAAGTTAGATGGCTACTTCAAGAAATGGTGCCTCCATCTAAATCCTCAGAAAACAGTAATTTCAACATTTCATTTACGCAACAGACAAGCTCATTATAAACCAGAAGTTAAATTCAGAGGCCAACTCTTGCCGTATTGCTGCACACCAAAATATCTGGGTATAACAGTGGACAGAACTCTAACTTTCAAACAGCATCTCTCAAACGTGGCTGCCAAAGTCAAAACGAGAAATAATATTCTCCAAAAGCATGCAGGTACTTCATGGGGAGCCAGTGCTCACATTCTAAGATCCACAGTCTTAGCTCTGTCATACTCTGTTGCTGAATACTGCTGCCCATCCTGGATCAATAGTGCCCATACAAAGAATATAGATGTGCAACTCAAACAGGCAATGAGGATAATTACGGGATGTATTCACAGTACGAATACCATATGGCTTCCAGCGCTATCAAACATCTCACCCCCAGCACTAAGAAGATCAGAAGATCTCTTAAAAATCTGGAAAAATATCCTGCTCGCCACAGGAACACTTCAGCATATCTCAAACACTTCATAGAGACACGTGCCATTTGTCGACCATCATTGTCTTTTCGAAAGATGGCACCACGATACCGTCGCATAATAGGTTTCACATGCGGACGCAGGATGTCCTGACATACCGTTATTCCTGAAGTCATACCCCATTTCTCCCCACACCTTGACGCCAGGAATAACAGCGCTGTGCCTTTCCGATACGCTGGAAGCATGCTACATCTCCACAAGTCGCCGCCATACTCGCCGAGTTAATGCAGAAACCCGATTCATTGCAACGCCATCCATCAGCAGTCCATGCTTTCCAGTTCCGGCACCACTCCAAAAGCATCCGCCTGTGTTGCGGTTTTACCGGCAGACTAAGCATGGGACGGTAGTTCCATGATACGACTGCTGCTATTCTCCGACTAATGGAACGGGAGGACGCAGAATGTTATAGGGAGTCCATTACTTGTTGTTGGATGGCAGGCGCAGATATGAAGGGGATAATGAGCTTGCTGCACTATGCGGTGATCCTCTCATTCGGTGGTCAGACTTAGTCGACCGGAAACTTGATGATGGTATGCCCTGCCCTGAAGTTCACATGCAGTTCAGCATCGAGTCATTACCACATCCGAATGCCCCACAAATCTGTCAGGTCCTGATAACGCTGTATCACACGAGTCATTCACAGTGGTCACTCAACATCTGACGCTGTTTATGTTCCTCATATACCCTATCAGTCCTGAGAATAACACTAATGCACCTGATGGCTGTTCTATTCGTTACAGAGAATTACAACTCTAATCATTCACATATCCGCCGATGGTATGTACGTATGTGTACGATTTTAATTGTTATCCGACCATGTCTTCCAGGTGCTTCATTTTTTTTGTCGGCAAGTGTATTTGAATTCTCGCTCTCAAGATGGAAACAGGTGTGTAAAGGGAGTTCCAGTAAACAGAAGCACTAATTTTTCCTATAGTACGAAGTTTAACATTTTTTTTAGTATTCTAACCTCGAGGAATCGAGGAACTTTGAACAAGGTGGGAATTGCGGCCGTGAAACAAGAAGGATTTTTTGTCTTGGCCATTTGGAGGATTAATTCCGGCGTGATGGCGAAATGTAGGACTTCGGAAACCATGAAAATCGACCGATCGTCCTTGCCGGCCGAATGTTCCTCCGTGCCACATGAAAACAGAAATTTCCGCAGATCACCCTGTTTATCTACCTGGCTAGCACAATCCTCCCCTCTCAGGGACACACTCCCCTCGCTAATTCGAGGAACCGGCCACATGCATTCCTCAGATCTGCCGCTCCACCCTTGTACACTGCGCCCAAATGCCCACTAAAATATTCCACATTTTAAATAATAAACATATAGTTTATTAATGTAACTAGCGGTCACAACACGCGTTCGTTACAATACCTGGGATCAAAGCGGCGTCCTCCAGATAGCGTTAACCGCTCACTACGAGCTCGGTTTGATTTTCATGTGAAACATGCTGTCAAAATGTACCGTAAAATACACTAATAAGAAATTAATGAGATTAAAAAAACATGGCTACACATTTGGTAACAATCAATACCCAAGCCTTTGAACATTATTTGAATCAACGTGTTTTACTATATTTAAAAAATGATTGCTAGAAATTGAACCTGTGTATTAACTGTGTATGTGCGGGCAATGTTTAAAAGCAAACTATACTACTTGATATATCAGAAGGTTAAAACCATAATTAATCACATATCCTTGAAAACCGAGATATTTTAGCTGTGTTGGTTTGTTGTTTGTGGTAATGTCTGCTGGAGCTCTGCCTCCTACGATCTACGGAATTCTTATCTCCACTGCGCCGTGTTGTGAATGCTGGGCGAGAGAAACACCTTTACCTTATTTAGTCTGTAACTTGCGGCGTACTGTATTTATTCGTCATATCTCTGCAACATACATCAACGCGCGACTATTTTCTTTTTTTAAGGAATTTCTTGGAGCGGGACTCTCTTAAACCAGCGAAGATAACAGAAGTTGGAGGGAGAATGACAAAACTCTTCGAGCAGTACACCTTTGCGGGCGTGGTATAAGAGGTTTAACTTAAAATTGACTTATATTTATTGATCCGGGTGGATGAGAAGTTACGCTTAGGTCTGGCATTAGGGAACGCGGGTTCAAATCTCCGTCCTGCTAAATATTTCGGTTTTTGATGGTTTGCCAGAAATCAACCAAGGGGAATGCCGTGATGGTCCTTTCATAAAGGTCATGGCCGACCTTCTTCCCATTTTTTTTCCCAATCCTTTCTCACCTCTAATGACCTCGACGTCGACGAGACGTAAAGCACTAATCAAGAAAAAAAGTGCTAAGAGAGAAGTTATCTTCCTAACATCCTGTTTCCTATGGATATATTTTTTGAGCTATCATTAATGATCCTCTATGGTCGTTATACAAACCAGAAATGTCAATTGCCGATCATTACATTTTTGTCGCAAACATTTTCTTCTTTTTTAAGTTTCCAGAGAAACATTTTGCAAGGATTTACTTTGCAAAAGTTGCAATTGTTTAAAAAAGGTTATGACATAATACGTGGTTAAGTCTGAAATCTATTTCTTGTTTTTCTTTTTTTAGTTTTTTTCATCAGAACTATCTTTCAATGAAATACATCTAAATGTGCAGATTTCTATTCCAGTCGAGAAAGCTGATGCTATGTGATACTACTTGCATTGATATTACAATATGGTAAGAACACTTGCTATCGACTACTCAACGTGTCAAATATTAAAAAATTGTAAAAACACTTTTTATGGACTACTCAACATGTTAAATATTACAATATTGTAAAAAGACTTGATTTGGACTACTCAACATGTCAAATATTACAATATTGTAATAACACTTGCTATGGACTACTCAACATGTCAAATATTTAGTCCGTTAATGAAATTATGTGACGGCCTATAGCATAACTACCGTTGCAGTATATTCTACACTGTTTCTGTCTATCTGTTAAGCCACGCCAAATGAAAGTTGATTAATACCGCTAACGTCAAACTGAATATACTCGTTTTTGCTCTAACCATTTCTGCATGTAACCATTTGTAGGTCGTAACTCCCTTTGTAATTTCATTTGCCGGTCACTCATCCACCATGAAGATGGTCTCAACACAAATCTGCTCACGGGTATGTGTTTATTACTCTGACGCCTATGCGATAGTGTTCATGTTGCCCAAGTTTTATACCGGTTAGCAAATCTTTGTGTTCCTTAATCTTCAAAATGCTGAAAATTTGATTGTTATTGCAACAGTAAAACCCGGTAAGTAAGTAGTTATTCATGTCTTCGTCCTTGCCTTTCCTTATATTCTCGGGCTACAGCTTGCTTCTTTCATTGTCTCTGATCTTCTGATGTTTTATCAAAAAAATTCTTCCAACGAATTATGCCTTTTTTAACCATATTTTCTTCATAAATTCTACTTTTCTGTTAATTCAGTTATTATCTACTTTCTAGTACTACACTGCATACTACTTGTTCAGTATGTTATATTTCGCCGACTCAACATTCCTACAGAAATTTCATGAACTTCAGGTAATGAAATAATTTAGTTAAATTTATGTTAGTTATGTACAATAGTGCGTATTCTTGTTCACAAACAGGTATTAGACTACAACTTTCGTGACACATAATGAAGAGTTATTAACTTGACAGTTGCTGCACTGAAATTATAAGCAGGGTACTTGTGGAATACTATTTTATTAAACAAGTACTTAAAACGCTGACCCCGGAACCGTATGTTCTAGCTCTCCTGTCTTTGAGATGCAAGAGTTACCATCTCGAGTCCGGCTTGGTGCACAGGTGGTTGTAATTAAATTTTGTTTCCGCCTTGTGGTGTCTGTGCTGTTTTGTCATGACAGGATGAGATAATTCATGTGTACAGAGTAGGGTAGTATCAACAACACATGGTAGCTGTCATAACATCCGTTGTCAAAAGAATCTGTTTTATTTGTTTAAAACAAGTAGATACACTGGACATCTGAAATGTATATATTACTGGTTTCATACTTGTAATAATATGTTGTAATGGAAACAGAAGCATTTTAAGTTCCACCCGAAATAAAAAAATTAACAACGATATCTCTGAATTGGATTCGATAAACTAAAAGTAATCGTAATATAGTGAAAACATTGTTAGCAACTATTTGAAACAATTACGCTGTACGAGGTTATTTTCTGCTAGTAGTAGAATTTACTACGGGTTCTTTCATTTGATTTTCCTTGAATCAGCACCCTTGTGCTCGCACACCATTCGACTGTTGGTCATTATGTAGCTTATAGCTTCCATGGATGTAAGAACTTTGTAGAAATAGTCATGGTTAATTTTAAGGAACTATCCCAGCATTAGCCTTAAGTGATTTTGGAGAGGGAAGAAAACCATAATTTAGATAAACATGCCAAAATGTGATACACCGAGCGGGAGGTTGTAGGTTCGAATCTCCGTCCGGGCATCCAGATTTTTGTTTTCCATGGTTTCCCCAAATCATTCCAGGCGAATGCCGGGATCCTTCCTTCAAACAGGCCATGGCCGAATTCCTTCCCGTTCCTTGTCCCCAATCCCATCCCGCCTCTAATGACCTTAGACGTCGACAAGGCGTAAAGCAATAAGTAAAAAATAATAATAATTTTGATACCTCGTCCTTAAAACAGCCAAATCCTTGAATGTCTTGAATTCAGTAAACATAGTAAAAATAAATGTGTACGAAAATACGTTCAAGCGAAAGTTGTCATAGTAGTAGCACTGTTTTAAGAAACGAACAACAGCACAATACAAACTCTTCAACCGGAGAATGGTGGAAAGTTGGTAAACATGTGCAAGTAGTTCCCTGCCGCAGTCCTCTGAACGTGTTAATGATTAAACAGGACTTCTATTGTGGAGGACAGGAAGCAAAGCAGACTACCGTCCATTGTGTACAGTAGCACTGAAATATGGGTGTGGGTGTAAATGAACGCTCTGAGACGGTGTTCTTCGATTCGACTTGCCTTCATTTAGAACCTACGAGTGGAAAAGTTAGACTGTGCTCGAAAGAAAGGGGTCGTCAAACAATGAGCACCCAGCTACCTTCACAGCTGACTGACGATTAAAAGGCAGCTCCAAGGCGTCCCTTGCCCAATTGCAGCTGTTTTACAGCCTCTCTTTGTGTGGCTCACGGAATAAAGCTACGGAAGAGACAATTCGTTACGGACGTGGTAAGATGCGTTTGGCAGGCGCTTAACACGAATTCCCGTGAAGAGAGAAAACTTTAAATCTTTCAACAAAGTATTATATCATCATTGGGACGACAATAGGATGTTTACATTCCTTTTTTTCAGTGGTTCCTATCAACATGTATCAGAAGAATTAGAAACACGATAAAAACTATTTTAATATGCTACATCACAGAGAAAGATATCTATTGTACGTAAAACTAAATTACTCTAAAGAAATGATTCGAATCGCAATAAAATTAAGATTTGAAGGCAAATGTGTATTACGTTACACGGTAATTATGTGTTACGATAAAAACCGATTCTGTTGGGCGAAAGGAATGGCAGTATGCAGTACGTGAATTCAAATCCCCTTCCAGGCTCCTGATTTCTATTTCAAGGAAAATGATGGGATGGTTACTTCAAAAGGCCATAACTGAATTCTCTCCCCCCACTTTGATGACCTCGACGTCGACAAGCAGTAGAACCAGAAGCCAAAAAGAAAAAGACTAGTGGAAATATTAATTTTTCAGAGTGCACAATGCAATCTAGATTACATATATTAAGCCGTTTTCATAGTCACCAAGAAGAATTTAAGGTGTAAACAAGCGCCATGCGAATCTTGCAGTGAGCATAAGTCGTAATAAAATGTGTGAAAACACTATCGGCGTTGACAACCAATCTATCTTTAGGAAAACACCGAAATTACTACCTTTCATAGGTGATGAAACACTGATTTTTTAGCTAAAACTATTGAACACATTGGAATTAAGAAGTAAAATTAAGCCATAGTTTTGATATCAGAATAACGCTACGATGTTGAAACTCAATAACTTCTTTTGAAAGTTATATTCTCATTTCGATATCTGTTGTTAAAAAAATTAATTGTATAATTTCTTCGAAAATGTTACAAAATATTTCATGAGATATAACGCTGGGTCTATTACGCCCTCGTTTTTTCTTTCCTCCAGCGTTTCGACTATGGTATTACCGTTACCATTATTATTACTCCACGATTCACTAAAAGTGGATAGCGGAGGGTGCATTGCGTCTATCCTAATGTGTAACAGTTTGCATAGGAAGGGATAAACTGGATATGGCAGGAGGCCTCCATGGGCTATTTTGAGGAACAATGTTTATTGGTTCAACTTTACGACATGTGGCTACTCTTGGTATGTTAATTTTAGTGGAATTGTAATTTTGTGCCATCACAATCTGTGTACGACGACTTTCTTGTAATTCTATTTCCTAATACGAACCGTACCTAATCTATCTGGAGCATGTCTACCATTGTGAAACCAAACCAAAATTTAACAAAATGTCCCGAAAGTATCTGAATGTTGTTTAGTGTAGAGTCATCCACAAACTGAATTTTTTAGAATTTTCCTAAAACCGTTTGAAAGAACTGATATGATAGAGGTGCTGGGTTGGGAGACGGATGTACTTCTATAAGGCTTATGTTGGCGATGAGGTTTTGACGGATATTGATAGAACAATTAAGAGTAGTAGGCATACATGGAAGCAAAGAGACGACCTTGAACAAAGCAGGCATTGACGGCCTCGGTAGCGTAGGGGCTAGAGTGCTAGCTCCACGTGCCGATGGTTCGAGTCTGGCATGGGTGTTTACGTGTTGTGTCTGTGAATATCCTGTCGGAATTGTACTGTCGTCGTGATTACACTTAGTGGGAACTATGTACTCTGGAGAAACTAATACATTAAAAGCATCAGAATCACATTGAGTTGGCTGTGTGGTCTCGGTAGTCGATTGTCAAAAAAAAAAAAAAAAAAAATCTGGCATTTCACCTGTCAGGTAGTAGGAAAATTTTCTTTTGTTGGTACGAGAGTCAGGGAATGAAATAAATTGCGGAAGGAGACGCTAAAAAGTTCACAAGAAGCACTGAAAAATGAAAAAATAAAATAAATAATAAAAAATATTTTTAAAAAATTGTAAATGGATAAAGTTTGTAGATGGTAAATTTCGGCTTATAGAGCTTAACAACAAAAAATAGTCGTGATATGGGGATATGTGACGCATGCGGTACAACGGACCGGGTACGAGCACAGGTCCTTGCGTAGCGGCTGTGCACACTGAGGCTCTTACGAGGATTTCCGCAGCTATGTAAGCGAATGCCGAGACGGTTCCTAATCTCAGCCCCAAAAACTACACATTTTACAAACAAAAAATTTCACTAATCACAGTCTGAACATAATTACACGTTTGACATGCAGATCTCAGTACTTAGTACAACCTGGTAGTAGGTATAAAATGCTTTTCGCCAGCAACTGGATGATGCCATAGAAAAATAGATCCAAATGCGACCATGTCAACTATAAGTGGAACTCATCGAAGGCAACCGTTCTCAAAATGTTGGGAAACGGTGGTGATGATGAGGAAGAGATGGGAAAGTATATATTCAAACTACACTAAATGCGGTGGTATATTGTGAAATGTTACACGAAACAATATGGTAAGTGAACTATTATAAATCCACTGGCGGACAATAAAATCCCAACACCCAGACAGGAATGGTGAAATTTGAGGAATATTTTTAGATATATCCATGGTCATACCCAGAAGAAATGATAAAAAAATTTCAATGGATTAAGCTAAGTTTAATCCTCTCAGACACTGTCGTCAGTAAGAAGTGCGCTCACCTTGAACACCAATACATTTTTTGGTCCTTGCTGGCATTGAATCAACAACTGTTCGGATGTCTTCTTGGGGCATGTCTCTTTACGCCTGCAAGTCTTGTACAGTCAGTTATTGCAGAATTTGTGCAGGGTAACCATGTTATCTAATGTGTCTACTCCTGTCAGCCCACACATTCTCCATTAGGGACAATTCTGGGGACCGTGCAGTGAAAATTGTGATCGTAACTTCTTGCAAGGCTTGTGTTGCGATGGCCGCAATATGAGGACGGGCATCACCCTGTTGGAAGATGCGATTTTGATGGTGGACATGAAGGGTATCACAATAGGGTGCAGCACTCCATCCACTGTTATTGTGCCTTCAATAACACCCAACTTAGTTCTGCTGTCGAACCTTGACAACAGTGGCTGGACCATTGCGTATTTTTTTGTCCCTCTAATAAACAATTGACAATTCGCCGGCAAACGCAATTATATGGCGAATACCGTAAATAATCGCTAAATTACACACGGAAAATCAATAAGAGAGGTTACATGGACTTAGTTACACTTTCTGGCGCTGCAGCGTTATAGTTTACCATTAGAGTGTACCATTAGTGTTCTTTCTATTCTACTTATCCTTAACCTTTGTGTGTATTTGTCACACGCACAGTTTTAATCTTTGGTAAAGTGCTGGGTATAAGAGGTCTATTTTATCATGAATTGAGTGTACTACCTACCAGTTGTGCTGTCCGATTCTGTATTCGTGTCAAGAACGAAGTATAATCGAAAGGCGAGGGGTCTCGTGAATTCTGTCCCCGACTGTACATCTGTTTGGACTTGTGCCTGCTCTAGCCTTCTTTCATCCGCTGTGTAACAAGTATGTATATTGACAATGCACTACGGGAGATTTCACGATATTATTCACCCATTTCAAGCACGCCAATTCTCCGACCTCTCTCAGAGATAAACATTTGGGTTTAGAGGGTAGCCTGTCTTCGCCTTGGCATATACGTAGGGCCAAATTTCAATAATTTATCACAACTCCTGGTGTTGGGATTTTAATTTCGGCCATTGTACTTGGCTGCTCCCAAATCATTTGCCTTACTAGTCATGACTGTAGAGTCATGGAAGTATTTTCTACAACAAAACACATAAATAGTATGGAAAGTATTAAGTTTTCTAATTTTATATTGATGGTTGAAAAATCGCCAGCAAACTTAACAGAAAAAAAAACAAACAAAACTATTATACTAACGCAATGTTGTTGTAGACCATGTTTCCGCAGTTGATTAATTAATTACCAGTTGAAAGATAACGCCAATGCAACTGTTTAATTTATTTATTGTTGCGTCGTACGCGGTTTATCTCTCAGATTCGTCGCTGATGATGCCTCGATGAAAGGCGTTATCTTTCAACTGGTGAAAATTTTATTATTTTGTGGTTTAATGACTAATAACTCAATGATAATAATCTTTTAGTAAATATTTTGTTATAAAATTCTTTAAAACAAAGAAAATAATTAACAGAAAGAATGCTATTACTAAAGTGACACACGGGAATGCATAATAATATCATAGATCTGTACGCAAGATGTGTTATAATTCTTCCGTAACTACTATATATTAATTTGCCACTTGGAGTCAGTGGCTCGATTTAGAGACATTCGTTTCTGATATAAATGGCAGCTTGCCAGCGACCCTAACCCCTGCTCGCACCCTCGCCAAATACGCCTATAAATCACAATTATCCCGTTGTATGGGTGACGAGGTGTGGTCACCGTGGCCTAGCCGTCGTTAAAAGTTAATGGAGCCTCCAAACTGCTTCTGCAGTTAACGCTGTCTTAAGCTCGAGGGCTAAGTTTCTCGGAACTCGTCTTCTTGGTGGTAGTCAGACACTGAAAACGATGCACACCTTAAATTTCCGCTCTACAAACTCTGAAAAAACCACTTCTGTATTAAGCATTCTGCCCCAATTCCACTAAGCACTGGTGTTTTCAGACTACATCTTTTCAGCGCGAGGAGCTGAGAAAATTCTCCCAGTGTATGAATAGGTGGGCACTTCTTGAATGAGAGTGCGCAATTACGGAAGGGCATCTGAAGGCAGAAAGTGGAAACTTTGTGAGCTACTGACAGTAACTAAATAGTACACGTTGATTACCAGTTTATGGGCGTAGCTACTTAGAATACTCAGAATTCTAGAGAAAAAAAAATCACATACAAAATTCAACTATAATGGTTTTCTAACATACACCGCCATGCTTTTGAACACTATACAGATCTTTTCTCGTTAGTCTAAACGTTTCCAAGCTTTTATTCAACCCATCTTTTCGACTTCACAAACGTGGATGTTATTAAACTGTGGTTTTCTTAACTGCCGTGTCACGCAGTATTTTGTGCGCTCGCCATGAGCATTCTTGGCTCCGAATTCTAATACCAGTGTGGTACAGACTTTGTTTTGCTCGTTTGAATACAGTAGGGGTCCCGTGGTTTGAATTCCCCGTTAAACTATAGTTCATTAACGACACGAAGGTAAAATAAAAAGTGTGGCAATTTAAAAATCTGCCACCAGATTATAAGAAAATAAGAAATTATTTATTTTCGTTTTTAGTTTCAGAATTACGTTTCTGCATGTTTCTACAAGTAGCAAGACGAATGAATTACATAATGTGAACAGAAGTAAGATTTTCCTCATGTCGCCAAGGTACTACAAACATTCACAAAGCGTGTTTATATAATTTTTTCGGGCTTTAAACGTCGTTGATGTCGAGGTCATTAGAGGTGGGATGAGATTGAGGACAAGGAACTGGAAGGAATTCGGTCATGGCTGGCATTCGCCTGGAGTGATTTCTTGAAACCTGCCGCGTCCTCCTGAATACAAGGCCTGTTCAGTAAGGAGACAATTCATGGCAAAGTCCGGGTCACATCCTGAGAAGATATTCATCCTTGATTTATATGCCTCTTTGTATTCAAGCTGGATGCCCGTCTTTTAAAAGAGGTATACCATTAACGTCCTTGATTCCCAAGCTGTCAGTCAATTTCTTATCGTTTCCAATTACAAAGCCCATGTTCACACAGACACCTGCTTTTTCTTATTTTTCGTACCGTGTAGATTATACCATCCTGGTATTCTTTTATCGCTACTTGATCATATGCATATAAGAATCTATTCAGTGAATCATCGATCACTTTTAGCACCATTTTGTTTTATTTCATTTTTTCTCACAATCATCTACGAGGCGTATTTTAAATAGAATACGAGATGGACAGCATCTGTGCTTAGGATTTTCAATTTTTCTAAAAAGGAATTTTTAGCTCTGATCCAGTCTATAACACATCTTTTGTTGTTTTCAAGGTGCAGTTGCAGGCAATATGTCTTTCTTACTGTTTCAGACTTCACTCTTGGAATACTGACTCAATCTTTCTCTAGATGGCTTATCCCTTTTCTGATAAATGAATCCAGTTTTCACATTTTGTTATTACTTGTAGCTGTTTCTACCTTAAAACCTACTGGTTCATCTACTTTTATTCATTAATATCAGCACCAAAATGTCTTTGAGCAGATTAGATTTGAAACACCTTCGTAAAGAGTCTTTATAATTTTTGGATTACCTCTAGCGCCTTTCTTGTAGGAACTTGTCTATTATTTTCGAACATATTAACAACTAAGGCATCAGTATTACAGATTTGATAAAAAAAAAATCTGTAATTCAATGTTTATTCCTCAATGACTGGTGTATTTCAATTTCTTTATAACACCTTACACATTCATGCATCTAACTGTAGTATGTTTTACTTGCTTCAACTTCTTTTCAAACTCAAATGTTCTGACAGTAAAATTATAGCTGGTATTATTCGAAATTTTATAGCATGCAGTAAGTTTAAGCTTTTAAGTCCTTTGAAACATTAGGTTAAATTGCGACAACAGATTTCATTTTTTCATTCTGCTAGACCTAGAAATCCGTTAGTCCTCCGTGAATTTCACCGGCTCCTTTCAGATGTTGATAATCAATCCTGGGCTGTCCGGCTTCTACGGGTGCCTACACCGTAGCCGCCGTAATAGCGGTTAATTCTTCTGTTCAGCCGAATTCCAAGGCGGAGATGTCTGCTGGCTAACTTGTTAATTTTCAACCTTTATATAAGTTTTAATCTGAGTTTGGCTTACCTTTACTGGGCTCTGTACGGTCAAACAAAGGAACCATGATGATGTCCCATGTTAGTGTTGTTGCAGGGTTTTTTTCTAGTGAATACACCGGTGTTTGCAACTAAAGCATTGATATGTGTTTTGACCATCATAGTGGACAGTAGGAAAAATGAATCACAGCATGTGGATAAGTGTAATGATTTAGCACAATACATCATGGAGACGATCAGGAATAATCTGAGTATAGCTTACCAAAAACACATTGGCATTAGTAAGCAAATGTCCTTACTTATAATAAAAATAAAATATTTGTGACAATGTAGCTTGTGTTTGAAGAAAACCGCCATCTTTTGTAATTTCTGGGCCATTCGGAAGTATTACATATTATTAAAAGTTAGATATAACACATTATAACTGATGTTTGGCTGGAATTATTAAAATATAAATTCTTCATTGAAGTCTTCACGGTTTCTATCCAAAGCTTGTGCTTCTGCAACATTAAGCAATATGCATGTTAAAACTTCATGGGAAACTTACCACAAGAGAATTAAAGCCTGCGTTCTGGTTAAAAACATTAGCTTTACAATTATTGTTAAAATCAAAAGCCTCTATAGATAGGTGCATTTTTCAGAATTTTTAACGTATCACCAAAGATGTTTATTCTTATTTCTGAATTTTGTTTATTTCCTGAAAAATAATAGGAAACACTAATGCACTCAAACGCTTTATCGCAGTTATAATTTCTACCAGGAGTATTTGGGCTGAAACATGTAGGATTAAACAATATTAAGCATTACCCAATAAATAAAAAATCAATTAATTACTTTCAATAGGCTAAGTCTGTTTCTGTAGATGTTATTAAATGCGATGCCTCAGAACACTAAGATTATGTAAATATGTCAGCATTTTTTGAACTGCACTCATGTATAGTCATGCCTCAATGTTTTAAAACGAAATGGAAGAAATGAAAAATTAGCTTTAAATCGTAATAGTATCTAGTAGTCTGTACGTTATTCTAAGTCGGTCTACAAAGGGCAGTGATGGAGATCAATGTATCGTCTTGTAATGTTGATTATACTGTGAAACGAGAAGAGGGTGGGATTACTGTGAGCAAGCGTTCTGTTTGTATTTGTTTTAGATGAACAGACTATAAGCGCATGGAATCTGATTGCAGGAGTCGCTCATAAAATCTGTTTGACGCTAACTGAACTATTGTAGCTGGCGAATGAGATTTACTCTCATTCTTTTAACATAAAACGCTAAAGCAGCAAGACAAGGCGTAAAAAAAAACAAGTTTTTTCCTCGTAATTTTGTAAAATCAGGTCCTTAATATAGCTGAAAGAACAGAATACTCGTATGAATGAAAAAAAAATTCTCTTGTCATATGTTTTATCATACTAGTCGGAATATTTTGGGGATTTATGGCTACCATAAATGAGAACCGGTAGTCAAGTATAGAAAAAAATAGAATAGATCTACTTTTAGGACCTTCATTCTTTACAAGAATTGGTTCAGAAAAACCATGGGAAATAAGACGGGCTATGAATCAGATTTAATGAGAACACAACTATCCCTATTGAACGCTTGTCTGTCTGCCCACTGTTTTAAATACTGCGCCCCGCGTGTGGAATTTCCTGTGGACAGTTTTCCACACGAATGATGGGATAGTCCCCAACCTCCACTTCATAAACTACACATTCCACAAACAAATTTACACTTATCACACAGAACAAAGGTTAGAAATTTCACAGACAGATGGCATACATCCGTTCCCCGATCGAAGCCGCTAGCAGTTGGAGCCTTACTTTAAAAATACTCACAGCTTCGGGAACAGGATATGCTGAACTACCCGTGGAATGGAAACATTCAAAGGATAATGATGACTATTGCTTATAAAGGCGATGTTAGTAAAAAGTATGTATCTGGTGGACGGTGTCTGATAATCGGATTCATTTATTTTTTATGAACTATTATTCGACTCGTTTCAACCATTCCTACAACTAAGATAAGTGTTCGTAAGTAAAAAAAGCACTGTATTTAACTCGCAAAAATAATAGCTCTCATTAGAATTGTTTCATTCCACACGCAAATTAAGAAAGCCAATGCACTAATGACTGAGAAATCGAACCAATAAACAAACCAATTTAAACAGACAAAAGGAAAAGTGCCTTACGCTAACTACTTCTCGTACTGAAAATGGATAATATATTAGTGTCTAAGTCTTCTCTTTATCCAGATTATAGCTTCTATCCAAGATTCTTTCCCAAAGATTTTAAGTCGATGGAATTTTGATTAATCTGAATTAGTGCTAAATAATTTTTAGATATGATTAACCCGTAGACAGCATTCATCACCTGATTCAATGGAAAATTAAATTATCCCCGAATCTGATGAATACTGAGAAACATATTTTTGAATGTAGAATAGCCGTACCTTTCAAAACTTATAATTACTATGCTAAAAGAAGAAGCTTTAAGTATATTAGTGCAGGCTTACATTACCGAACGGAAGAAAGGACTATGAAATACCTAGTCAAATTGGTTTGGATACGACTAAAAGGAAGTCTCTTAGATTGTGTAGTCTCTAACGTCACATAGCTGTAGAAAGAAAATTTTAGAATGAATTCGAACAAAGAGAGAAAAAAAGAGATAGACTTAGAAAAACATTGCAGAAAAGTGTCAATACGGCTAGGGCTTACAGTAAGTGAGCATGGTTAATTATCAGTAACGCTCCGGCCTCGCATTGGTGAGAACGGAGGTTCGTATCACCGTCCGGCCATCTAGATTTCTGTTTTCCACGGTTTCCCTAAATATCTCCTGGCAAATGGTTCTCTCAATAGGCGATGGCCGAATATCTTCCCGTTACTACGAGGGTGATCAAAAAAAGGTTCCGATATTCATTGAGTGTTTTCCGTCATAGAGAAATTTATAGTGTACGGTAATTCCAAGATATGCGGTTGGCAGCTTTGCATAGTTTCAGCCACAACGCTACTTGTATGTAAACACAAATGGCAATTCTTTTGGAGAACTGGTCTAGCGAAGAAATCAGCTCAATTATTCGATGTCTGCAGGCAAAACATGCAACCGCGACTGAAATTCACCACCAGCTGTTAGAGGTTTATGGAGAGACTGTAATGTCTCGTCGGCATGTCGCAGAATGTTAGAGAAAACGTCATTTGCGGTGGCCGACCCAGCACATCAACAGATTAGAACACAGCTCGCATCAAGGAGCTAATTCAGGATAACGGGAGGATAACGTTACGGTATATGAACGTAAAATTTGTTATATAGTTCGGAAGCGTTCATCACATCGTTCACGGTATTCTGCAGTACCAAGTTTGTTCCCGATGGTTTCTATGAAATCAATCAAACCAACACAAGGAGAAGCGAATGAGGACAAGTCTAAAACTTTTGCAACAGTCTCCACGGAAAGGAACAGTTTTCTTAACCACATTGTCACTAGTGGCGAAACATGAATCCATCATTACACCCCCGGCAGTAAGCGTTCGTCGGAATGGCACACAGTGATCGCTAACCGATATTGCGACATCTTGACACGATTGCGCGAAGCAGTCAGCAGGACGGCTAGAACGTATTAAGGTCCATTCCCACGGCGCGTGGTAGGCAGTACGCGCCTTTCATCTTTTACCGCCTGGCGGTGGGTAGAGGTACGCCGTACCTGCTAGTATATGAGGCAAAGATGAGAGGCATCCCCTAAAACGCGCCTAGGGACGCGCCGTGGGAACGCACCTTTACGTGGGGCGTCATCTTCCTTTACGACAACACGCGACCTCATACAGCCCAGAAGATCGCCACGGTGTCGAAGGGGTTTCGCTGAAACATCATCGATCACACTCCCCAGTGCCCGGTTCTCACCCCAAGGCACTTTCATCGTTATCCTGACTTGAAGGAGCATATAGGAGGCCGACGATTTAATTATCAATTTTATGAATAATTCTAATGCCAATGCAATTGAAATTGTATTTTTTTTTCGGAAAATAAAACAACAATTTCAATTGCATTGGCGTTACAATTATTCATAAAATTGATCCTATCGCAATTGAGGAAATGGCCCACAATATTCACATATGTACTATTAGTTGGTTGTATTTTTTGTGTGAAATACAATGTACTTGCTTCACTGCAGGTTTTTTTTTTTTTTTTTTTTTTTTTTAACCCCAATTTCTGATCACCCCTCGTTGTACTCTGTCCTTTACCGGCTGGAGATTTACGCTGACGTATTCCAGGCGTAAATCCTTAAGCAACTGAAAGAACAACTTCTATGAAAACCAGTATGCGAGAAACGACTTCAATGTTGTAAAATTCACTACACAAAAAAAGATTAAAGAAGTTACGTGTTTGTTCAGAAAATGAATAATGTGGTTCATGCCTCATACGACTATAGTTCGTAATTTAGCGGAACGAAAAGTAAACTATGCACAACTTTCAATTCAATAATGGCACTAATTGTAAGATATGTGGTTACTCGAACCACAGTGGTTAGGTCATACAGCAAGTTTCAATAATTCCGATCACAGGAGGGCGCAAACATCAATGAATTTGAAATGCTATTAATGTCGGAGTCAAATCGGTGAGCCATTGAAGCGAAGTTAACGTACCAAAGTGTATCTCTAGGCTACAGCCGACCAGCCTTGGAATGGAACTGAACTTTCACACAGAATTTATTCGGATCTACAACACAAGTCGTAAAATTGGACAGGTCACAAAACTGCGGAATGGATTTAACGCAGTGAAATACAGATCACTAAATTCAATCCGAGAAAACCTTGACAATAAAATCGGGTAGGATCCCTGGAACTAAAAGAGATGGGTCGTGGAAGATAATTTCTATATTTATATATATAAGTTACAATGAATGTGTTCGTTCACTGAGCTCAAATATAGAGTACATAGACGAACGTGAAGGACATTACTCACTTCAGAAAAATATCTACATCAGGGAATGTCGAGGAAACAAATCGCAGGTTACAATCAATAACGAAGCAGGACATGTGTTTTTTGCTGCCAGTCTGCTAGTAAAATCAATAACTTTCCTTTGAAGTAATTAATTCCAATAATTTCCCACACTGTGGGCTAAAAAAAAGTATCATATAGGTACTTCTGAAATTGCCTTTTGTTTAATAAACAATTGGGTAATAATTAATCTGAAGAGTAAGCAGAGAAAGTTTTCTCAACGATTGAAACAGTTTATTGTAAAAGTAATTACTTTTCTCTTGCCGAAAATCTAAAACTGGACTGACAATCAGTAATGTTCATGCAAGGTTAAATGAAAGTTTAAATTTATCAGGCGATTATTTAATCTGTTACCTTGGTGTACACAAAAGCTCTACTTAAAAAAAAAAAAAATTCAGACGCATCCATTTATTTTTTGGAAAAACATATTAAAAAAGTCTGTAAAGAAATATAATTCAATCTCAACAATTTTCTTTTATCTAACACTACCAGACCATTAATACATTGTTATTGTATAGTTACAAAACGTAAAGACAAAAATATTTAATGACGAACGTAAGACATTGTTTCGTAAATAAAGTAAGTATGGATGTTACATAAATTTGTCCACCTCATGTGGAAATAGAAATGTTTTTCGCTAGTAAAGTTGCAGTGTTAAACGGGGAAAGGAGATAACAACAATATTTTCGACTGGGTGATCCAGACTCTGTCATAGCTGCCTATCTTAGCCTGATAATCCCACCGTGTAAAGGGGAATCAAAACGGCAGAGCATCTTACCATTTCCACACTAACAAAACGTTGCTAAAGATTAAGGTCAGTTTCTAGGCCTGAAAAAATCCCACTAAGTATTAACACGAGCTGACGACCTCGGAAGACCCAATTCCGCCTACTAATTGAGACAGCATACTGCACCTATGAAAAATACTACGTTTACATCAATATTTTATCAGAAAACTGTGAGAGCATTTAAAAAAATAAAATCGCGTATGCTTGTGACTAAAAATCATAGCTAATGCATAGACGGCGTGAAGATTCCAATTAGCAGGAAAATGATACTAATTTTTTTTCGAAGACCGCCGGTGCTACTGAAAAAGCTTCTTTGCACAGAATTGCTATCACACCTTTGGCACGCAAAGACCAGCATGGATTTAAAAAATACCACATATTAGAGTCATTTTATCAATTAGAAATTAATCATTTACTGGATAATAAGTGCTCTCTGAGGTTATTCAAAGTGGTTTGAATAACATATCGCAAATTAAACTGCAAGATATTCGATACAGTGTGGATGGAGAACAGAAATAAGTCGACAGGCTACGAATATCAGGTAATCGGATCGGAACTGAATTCGGTGAATTTTGTGAAATAGCACATAATATGGCGAATTGGAATTAGCACAGGACTTCAGTTAGCAGGCAGACTTAAGCCTGATTGTGTTTCTTTAAGTGGACGATTACGAGAGCGAGCCAGACATGTCGAACGGCAGGGCACTAGCCGACACTCAAAGAGTCAACTAACGTGTATCCTCGGTCAGATGTGAATTTATAAGCGTTACGATGCCGGTATAGTAAGAGTCAAAGCAGCTTTATGGTGTGGAAAGTGAACTAAACCAAGTCTGGATTGCTGTGACAGTGGTAATGAAGTATTTGACCCTCACAGTATTCGAAGCAGGGAACAATGATAAATATTATTATACAAAAGCGATAATAATCATTGCAATAGTCAACTGAGAGGTTTTTCGTAAGAAACCGATCAAAGAGTTATTCTGACGATTTCGAAATAAAGTAATTACTTTATAATTGAAAATTAAATCATCATTTGTTACATGTAGTATGATACAAAGCAGAAGCAAGTTTCCGAAATGTCGAGCACTCGGTTCATTTAATGATTATTTGTCGATATTAAAAAATATTAATTGCGAGTCAAGAGTAGAACAGTTAGGTATCCCACCAAGCGTGGTGGATGAGCAGATAATTCTCTGCCCTCGCATTCGGCAGGACGTGGGTTTGAATCCCATCCGGGCATCCAGATTTGGGTTTTCCATGGTTTCCCCAAATCACTACAGGCGAATCCCGGGACGGTTCATTCCAAAAGGACATGGCCGAATTCCTTCCCATTCCTTTCCCACTTCTAACGACCACGACATCGAACGAGGCTTAAAGCCATAACAAACAAAAAAAGGTTTCCGTTCTGTTATGATCTTAACACATTTCTCACATTTCGTAGGTCATATAGGCAACAGTCATGGATTATTTCCTGGATTGGGTGTTGAGTAGATACTCTTCCTCAAACCCAAAACACACCCACTACCATATGACCAGGAGTTATCCCCGCCCAGGTTTAGGGTTGAAGAATTACCCACTATTCGAGTGAGGACAGACTCTCTGAAGAGAAGCGCTCTTTTCCACCCTGAATGGGTGCATTAGGGGAACCGCGTGAAGGTGTCTGGAAGTATTTGAACCCTAAGAATTTATTACATAATAATTAAAGATTTTAGCATATGCAATATTCTTGTAAGCGCTACACAAGTGCGGGCTTGCTGTTCACAAAACCCTGCTGATGTACTGAATCAGTTAGCAACTACGTTTTGAACTGCTTGATGACATCAATGACATATTTATCGCTCTCATTCCACAAGTAGCTTTGATCGAGTCACTATAAGTAACTAATAGCTACGCAAACTCTCTTTTGTCTTCAGTCTGTACACCACGAAGGCCTTCGTAAGATCAAGGGGCCAGGTATTCCATATAGCCATTCAGAATCCAGTCAACCAACCGTTAATTCTTCAGTCATTCAGTCTATCTTGAATTTGATGCATAATCATCGTTCCTAGGCCCCGTTGGACAGATCCTTGCAGGTAAAGTTATCAACTGTAATATCTACAGTCTTCAACAATCATTACATGAGATTGTATAAACTGTTTTCCACCTATTACCTGTTATCAGGACAGATTCTCAACTTGCCACTTAATAAGCGCTAGTCTCCCTTATCCGAGGTTGCTGATCCTATTAATCGGTTGGTGTCAACTCCTGACTTAACTCCTCTTTTAGTAGCCCACTAGACAAAATACAAAGAGCTTCGTAACAAGGTACAAGTTATTTGTTCAACTACACGAACAAGAGGTTAGTAAACTTCTCTGCAGAGTCTCACCACATCAAACGTCCACAAATCAACCACAAGGCTACTCTTTCAGTGCTGCTAGTTAGACAGTACTCGTACAGGAGTACCGCAGCTACAAACTGAGTCGAAGACCCGGAGGCCCCGGTTGTGTAGCTATAAGTTGTAATAAGTTAACAGCCTGGCCTCGCATTCGGGACGACGCCGGTTCGAATCCCCGTCCGGGCATCCAGATTTGGGTTTTCCATGGTTTCCCCAAAACACTCCAGGCGAATGCCGGGATGCTTCCTTCAAAAGTCCGTAGCTGAATTCCTTCCCGTTCCTTGTCCCCAGTCCCATCTCAACTCTAATAACCTCGACGTTGAAAAGGCGTAAATCCCTAAGTAAAAAAAAAAAAGTAGTGAACAGCACAAAGCACGCCTGGTCGAATTGTATATATCGCAGTAGAATTATTTTTCTATGTACTATCTAAGGCCTTAAACATGTTCTATGGTGCTAGCGGAACGCCAAGCAGCTGAATGCTGAGTGTTAAAGCACCTCAGATCGCCTACTGCCTACCGCAGCAGCAAGCACCCAGACTAGCAGGGGTTTAAGGCAGAGCCTGGTGGCTTCCATCAACGGCGCAAGGAGGCGTGTGCTGCCAACAGCAGGAAAATATTACAGTCAAGAATGTAGTGAGGATTATCAGTAGCCGACTCATTGGGCCAAGACTATAAAAACTAAGAGTACTAAATTAAATAATTAGATTTTAGTGACTTATGACGGAAACAAATGCTGGAACCGGTTGCAATAGATTGATTCGTGGGAAACTTGTTTATCAACCAACATGAAGTGCTGTTTGTTTGGCAGTAAATTAAAAGGGCATGCTAGATTTGAAGAACAAATTATTGTTAAAATTCTTATAAGAGAAAACGCGAAATCATCAGAAACTTCCGTTTGTTTGGGTAGTACATTTTGATGTTACAAAAAACTAAAATAATAATAAAAAAATAAGAAATAAAATAAAAAATTAAAAAACTGCGAGGTATATATAGTATTGTGTGAAGTTTTCCCTGAGAAATCGTGTTAGATATGGAAGTGTTTTCAGAATGTATTGACGTGCAAGTAAGAGAGAAACGTGATAATCACCATTGTGGGATAATGTGCAAAGACACAATGCCTTGAGCATTCGTTATTCAAGTGAGATGAAAAACGATGAACATACCGCAACGCCAGGATTTGTCTGATAAAATGTGGGTGTGACTTGTGCCACCAATGAGGAATGAACAATCTGATAAAGTGAAAGACTGGGTGAAAAAATTTATTGTTGTCATGAAACGGACTTGGAGGGAACTTATCAAGCTCTCATTAGGATCAAGTTATCATTCAAGTTTGAGATCTCAAGTACAGTTTTCTGATACAAGATCTCGAGCCGAGAACTTGTCACATCGACATCAAGGTGATCACTACCCTGGTGGGCTTATAGCAGAGCACTACTGCCAAATTTTGAACCTAATAACATCTACTACTGATCTCGATCGAGGTATACCTGTGTTGAGATATGCCCTTTCTCTTCTTCACATCGTGCTACCTGGTTCATATGTACTAAGGGTCTGTTGTGCTGTCTGATAGTAACTATGGGCTAAGTATATTGGGCACCAATGCCGACAGCTTGCTTTCTATCTCCAAGGGTCCCGACCCAAATCTGGATGGCCGCACAAAGATTCGAACCAGCGTTTTACCGAATGCGAAGCCAGAACGTTACCGCTCACCCAGCGAGCTCAGTTCAATATAGTTATTTCTCAACGTATCTCAAGTATTACAATAACTTACTGTAAATGACACTATTGTTGTGTCAGATGTAACTGAACTCCCTATCATTAATTGTCAGGAAATATTCCACTGTTAATTATGACTATTCCAAATTAAAATTAAAAATACTAATTAACAATTCATAATTAATATTGCTTCCCGACAGTTGGGTCATTTAATGTGCATAGCATAGGACTGTTTTCTTAGCTGGCACGATTAAAAATAAGAGGAAGAAGTTTTTTATATTTATATGTAAGTAATGTTTACCGTCCGATTTAATCCTTAGACTTTTATATTTCTTTTTTGTATAGAAGATTACCAATAATTATCAGAGGAATCAGCAAACGCCTGTGAGTGACTTAAAGTAAGTTTCCGATTGGAGTTGAACTCCAATTAATCGATAGTTAACAACTTATTAATAAATCGATTTCACATTCAGTATTTAGGAACAATCTCTGCTGTTTCCTAGCGTGAACGAATATCAAATAAAGGCAATCCTAAACTCGAGGCTTGAACTTTACTGCTAATCTATCAGCCTCGCACTCAGGAGGTTATTTTGACTATTTTCAACATGATATTTGGCTTGTTATATACGTTTTTGTCTGTCCATCTATGGAAGAATTTTGTATGTACGAGAACTCTTTTAGTATTGAATATCTAGATACTCTAAATAAAAATGTGGTCACAGAAGTAAAAATAGTCTTTTGAGAAGTGCTGGAGCCTAGAGCTTCCAGGGATACTACTTTCATGCTGTTTGAATCTACACGATATCCCTTGACTCTGATCAATTTTTCATGAAGTTCAGTTTATGATATCAAACTGCAAGCATATCTATAAAAGAAAGTATATCAGAATTTGAAGAATTCTAATTACTCCTCTGAGGAGGATTTTAAATGAAACATAGTACAATTACCTTCGTAACTAACGAAAATCGAAAAATTATACTGAAGTTTATAGCTCCAAAAAATTACTTTTTTTCTGTCCCTGGTCTATATTAGTAATCCGCCATATCCTTTTCACTTATAGTAGTATGGCTTAACACTGTTATTTAAATATGGTAACATTTATCACATTTTTGACAGTTACTAATTGCCTAATCGAGGGGCCATAAAATGGAAACAGAAACACGGAAACCCAGTGAATGTAAATATGAAATTGATCTCGCTTAAGACAGTAAAACTATTTATATGATGTTTACGAAAGTTTTATTGCTGAAACAAACTTTGGCACAAAGAACAGAAATACCTTGTAAACGTGGGGAGAGTGAGGAAATAAAAAAAAAAAAATTCATCTACTTGTTAAAATTCCGAAATTAGATTTTTGAACAATTAGAAAGCATTCTCTTCCTTACTGTATTTGAACACAGTAAAAATTTAGGAATCAACGTTGGAGAGGATACGTTATTACACGGCGTCATCCATTTCTTAGTGTTTCCGGGAAGAATGAATATTTATACGAGTGAAGGCGAGCTGCGATTTGCAGTCCAGCATCTCCCCCACACACAGAGTTTCCCCCGGGCCATTCATTACGCTAGCGAGCGCAGCGTTAGCCATAGCTCTTCACGCCCAGGCTACACGTAAATTTTACCATGTCCAAGTCTGTCACGCTTAGCCGCAACATACGACGCTTGCCGATGATATGTGTCATGCCTAATGAATGGTCAGTCGCTGTAGCAAAGCTGCACATTTCCAAGAACTTTCACCACCATAGCTGGCATTTTTATTTTCATCTCTTGCCACCACTTTCAGTAATTATCGAATAGCTCAGCTGAAACACAGAGAGAAAGTACGCAGTAAATCATTTCATGATCGAAATGTTAAATTGCACCTTTCTAACAGAATGAAAATTATTTCCAGTATCATCACTTGCAAATTAAAAAGTTTCAGCCAACAAGAAAGAGAGAGAGAGGAAAGGTTTGGTTTATTATAATTTCATCTTTTGACAAAAAATTTACATCTCCAGCAATCTGACAACAAAAATGGTTCAAAAGATAATTTACTCGAAAAACTAGCCTAAGAGCTTATTTGCTTTTGAAGAGTATTTAATTGCTGATGAATATTTATTGCTCATGTAATGTACGAACCAAGTAGTAAATATCAAATAAGCATAAAACCAAGAAAAGAATTCTACCATTTGCTCCTGTTTTTGTATTAACTGAGAGAATAATAGCTACAATGATAAATCTTAGTATTGGCGCTAGTGTTCCTGATGTTTTCATTTTAATATAGTTATGGTAGCAATATTGTTTACTTGCTAATGGTGGCTTGTTTTGTGTGATATGAACTGCCTGGCATTTGGGAGGACGTGGGTACAAATCTCCGCCTGGCCATCCAGTTTTCGATTTCCACGGTTTACCGAAATCGCTACAGTTGAATGTCAAGATGGTTCCTTCAAAAGGCAATGGTTTTGTTCCTTCCCATTACTTGTCCCCCATTCTCCACAACTTTTATGACATAGATGTCAAATAACTGTAAAGCCCAAAGAAAAAAATGAGAATAGTGGAATAAACAGTTGTAAGGAAAAACGATTTATAGAGAAGAATTATTACTAGTACATAAAAAAATGCAGCCAGATAATTTTTCGGCTAGATATTAATAATGGAAATAGGTTGCTTCCAGGTAGAGCAAACTGAATGACAGAAGATGTAAAATTATTTCTATGAAATATCATATAGAGTGGATGGAAGCAGTCTGAGAAGACCCGATATAGACGTTATGTTGACTGTCGTATTATGCAAATTAATTGCATTCATATTTCATGTTTTACGAAAAAATCACAGAATTCTTCTCTACTGTTTGAACAGTTTCCGTTTTTAGACAGTTCATTGCGGTCGTTGTAGAGTGAATTTTATATATATATATATATATATATATATATATATATATATATATATATATATATATATATATATATATATATATATATATATAAATAAGTTATGCTGTGACCTGTTAGCTAACGTCAGAAGTTTCAACACCACTCTCTTGCATGTTGCAATTTTCCAAAAATAAGAGTTCAACAGTAGTTGTTTGCCTCTTCTCGGTAAGAAATTATCAGTAAGAAACAGTCTGATGACCTTAAGTTATCTACTTCAGAGCACACTTACGCCAAATATAATTTTGGCTGTGGAATATTAAGATCTACTGCTGACAATAAGAAGCTAAATTCAAAAAGTGCCTGCCTGGGTCAAATTTTTGTCTAACTGTGAAACATAATTTCTCGTTACTAATTAAATCGAGTAATTTATCTAAACTGGGTGATACATTTATTCCATTGACCAATACCGCTAATACAGTGTCCAATGTTTCCACTATATCTTTATTTTAGTAGAATGAATGTATAATACCACAGCATTGCAACTTTCAGGCTAAGCTACATTTATGTCACACTATCTCGTATTTCCGTATTTCAGTTGTTAGTTGTTTTCTCTGCGGTATTCTGTTTACACATTTAAAACAGGCATATGATACTTGTTTTAATAGACACTGATTAAGAATTGCGTTCCTCAACTGTTTTAATAAATTCCTCACGTTACGTTGTAAAGGTGTACGAGTGCGATATTTTCGTTTTTCCCAGTACTAATTACAAAATTTTCTTCAATTCTTCAAATTGAGGCAAATTAAGATAGCCTAATCTTTGTGTTCTTGCTATGGCAAAACGATAATGAGTAATCAACTAGCAAATTTTAGGTTATATGTTCACAGATTTAATTTCAGTGTATCATCCGTAAATTGAAAGAAAAACCTCATGTCCCGTTCATTATGAATTCTTTTCGATATTTGATAATTTAACTGTAAGTTTTATGATTAAAAGAAACGCTGAAATGTTGTATCTGCATCCGTGAAACTTCTGTTCTTCATTGCGGTAAATGAAAAGCGACTGGAATGCTTACCAGACGAAGTAACGACTGCAATATAGATCCTAAGATTTGAAGTTCGCTTAGTAATTAGCCGAATTACTTTGTTCACGATAAATGCGTATTTGGTCGAAAAAAGGGTCGTAAATAATATGGCAGGTCATACCAATGCTGTAGTAGTGGTCAAGAAGTCAGTGATAGTATTATCTGGCATCCTATACGATACAACACATTCTCCGTTGACATGATATCTGGGAATGTTGTAAGTTAAGTGAGCATCTAAGCATGATTCCTCCACTTTAAAAGTTCTTTTACCACATGATAACTTCCTGATAGCATTCTATCTGAAGGGGCACAGGAAGGCATACGATGCAACTATCCGAACACTGTCATATATTCGCCCTTTTTTTTTATGGCTCAGTGGATAAAGCGTCTGACTGAATATCGAAAGGTTCCCGATTTGAATTCCAGTCTCAGCTGAGATTTCCAAAGGCCCTCAAAGCTTGCGCTGTGTAAATGAAGCACGCCAGAACGATTTCGTGTTTCCGATTCCACGTTAAATTGTAAGTTCCCAACAGCCGGTAGTTGCTAAGATAAAGATGGATTACGCAGCCGCTAAGAAACTCCGTTACCAGGTCATAAACAACACGAGAGGTTACTTATAACTGTGCAAGAGGTGATCAGTGGTCATAAAACCATCACACATAATTTAATAAATTATCACAACCTTATCATCTATTGTTGTGTATCAATGTGATTTTTTCATCGAATTCAATGTGTTGCCATTATAAAAGGGTACCCATTTCTTGGCTACGGCAGATCTGTTATATACAATGCTGTAAGCCTTCGAATATTTGTAACACATTGGTCTAATCTCCAGATCCGGCGAACTTCCCTATATCTACTACTAAAATTAAGTCTTCCTAACAAGTCAAGTTAGGTTCCTTGTCCATACAGTGTACGAATGACACAATACAAACTTTGTTTTACTTGACATTTTCCTCTAACTGAGGCCGGTGGCTGAACGGTAACATTCCGGAGGAGGTGGGTTCAAACCCCGTCCCGCCATGAATATTTCGCTTTTTCATGATTTCTCAAAATCACTCCAGGGAATTGCCGGAATGGTTCCTTCAAAAGGCCGTTGGCGAATTCCTTCGCGTCCCTCCTCCACAATTCTTTCATAGCTTTAATGACCTCGACTTTGACGAGGTGTAAAGCCGTAAAGAAAACACGTTTCCTTTTCACTGACTTTCAGGAATTTCTAACTGTGGTACTTCATTTATTTTTAGTAGCTAGGAGTGCGAAAGTTTTAAAATCTTTGCCTCTACTAGATTTACTTTTTAGGATTCCGTTCAACATGAGAATATACTATTCATAGCTTTAGTTTGTTGTGCTATGATAGAGAAATAATAATTTACCTATAACGGGTTTGATGCCTGGTGCCTTTAAACACATTTACATAGGTATCTAAAACTATAGCACTACTTGACAGCTGCGACTATGAAGGCACATTCAATATGAAGCGACAAAGCGGCTTGCATTCCGCAAACCCTTTGTGCTTGAATATAATCGGAATATACTTTCACTATAACTGTCAGCGTTTGTTTGAAAGTGCTCTGTGTTAATAATAGCCACGCTGTCTGTGGAGTTTTTAAGAGCTCTTGTTTCAACTGTAATCTTCTTCCACTGAATTTGCTATTTCTATTCACTGTATTGACAGCATATCGATAACTGGTATCACAAAAAATGCACATCTTGAACTGACGATAAGGGTAAATGGTGGCGAATAGGAACTTACCAGTTTTAAATGATTTTTGTAGCAACGTGTGGCTTGAAGCAGTACTGAAAATAATGCTATAATAACAGTAGGATGAAAAGAAATATGAAAGGCATCGGTGCATCATATTATTTCCATACCACAAATTAGAAAATTCGTTGTCATGTTCTGAGCACCATACTTAGAACGAAATACCGATACATTTTTGTTTTCTCCTAAGTGTTCAGAAATAAGTTTTTTTGGTTGTTTTTTGCTTATGGCTTTACGCCTCGTCGACGTCGAGGTCATTAGAGGCGGGATGAGACTGGGGACAAGGAACGGGAGGGGATTCGGCCATGACCATTTTGAATGAAGCATCCCGGCATTAGCCTGGAGTGATTTGGGGAAACCATGGAAAACCCAAATCTGGATGCCCGGATGGGAATTCGAAACGGCGTCCTCTCGAATGCGAGGCCAGAGCGTTAACCACTCACCCACCTCACTCGGTTTAAAAATACGAGACTCTTGTTTAGATATATCAAGCGTCCACCTGTAGTTCTGTGTTTTATTGCTAAACGGTGCTCTTTAAAGCATAAAGAATCACTATCCCATATATTGATATTTTTCCCTAATTGACAAGTTTTAAAAGATTGTAAAAGAATTGATAATGTAACAGAGCTTTAACTTTCTAGGATTATGCGATAAATAGATCGAGATAGAGACGAAGATCGTCGATGTCATAACAGCCGGGAAAGGAAGCCGAGACAAGTAACTGGTAGGAATTCGTCCATGGCCTTTGAAAACTTAACTGCTTCGGTTGTCTGAGTCAAGCTTCTTGACGCTGAGTCACATTTGAGATGACCTCTCTGAGCATATGACGCCAGAAGAAACGCTATGTGCATAATGACGTGTACGTGTTCGTTTGTGACAAACCTGAAACTTTACGTACAACGATCTGAGTCACTGATGTTTCGAACAAAGCCCTTATGGTAACAATACTCTTTTTTATATTGTTCAGTCATCCAGTCCATTTACCTAGATATTACTATTAATTATTATTTATTAGTTTGATAAATACATGAAAATCACTGTAAAATAGCATCGCGATAAAAAAATAATAAAATTTCCTCGTCTAATCTCACGTCTGATGTAACCACGTTATTAGATTGCTCGTGGTTTAATTAAGATGATAAATAACCAGTCCAACAGTTCACCTTAAACTTGCTTTTATTTTCATGAAAACAAGACGTCAACGATACGTCATACATACAATCCAGAGATTGCATACAACGCTTCTCCCACAGACAATACAGTACTTGGCCGTCATAAACTGAGTCCGTGAAAACTGTTTCTCTGTATCGGGTGTTAGCTTTATATAAACTCCATTGAAATTTCTAGAACGCTTCAAAAGATTCCGACAGATATTTCTCGAATTCTAACAATAATGAAACAATTGAAACATATTAAAAAACAATCAGAATTAATACATAATCATTTACAATCAATATAAAATGGTCAGAAATGGAAATTACAGATACTTAATCACACAATTATTCACAGAAATCATTTTAAACTGTAGCAAATTGTCCTTTAGACATCGTAACTTGCATTAATACTTGGAATTACAAACATTTAAGCAATTATCTTGCATAATTATGTTCTTAAACATATTAAATGGCCTCTAAATATTTTTTCTCATAAAACAGCGTCTATATGCATTGATTTACAGGAAATTGCAAAACAAACCTTCCAGACCATTTTCTACCAAACTCTAGCTTACTCAAAATACGATTCCATTCAAGTTTAGGTTTGAGGGCTGTTACAACGTGTCTGATGTGTAATGTAAATACCAAAACACCTCAAGATTGCCTAACAGCATGGTAGAAGTGATTGAACAATGGTAACGACGGGAAGGACTTCATTGCACCGTAAATTACATTTTTATCCCACTTTTTTCAACCGTAAAGTTTTACCATACGTTCTTAACTAAACTGATGTATTAAATTTAAAATGAAATGTTAAGGAAAACAAACTTAATGAAACCTAAAACACGTCTTATAATTTGAACAGCTCACATTGGGTAGCGTTCTGGCCTCGCATTCGGGAGAACGGCGGTTTGAATCCCCGTCCGGGCATCCAGATTTGGGTTTTTCATGGTTTCAAAAATCACTCCAGGCAAATGCCGGGATGCTTCCTTCAAAAGGCCATGGCCAAATTCCTTCCCATTCCTTGCCCCCCATCCTTTCCCGTCTCTAAAGACCACGCTGTTAGAGAGACGTTAAGCAGATAAAAAAAAAAAAACAACCATCGGGTGTCACAAAATTTGTCCTTTAAGTCAAACGCCCGGATCCGTCCTATTACGATTCAGAGCTATTATTAACTCAAGGAACCTTGCCAGCCACGCAGTCAGCTGTAGCTATTATGATCCGCCATTCCAATGTTTATGGTTCAGCACATGATCCTTCAGCTAACAAGTTTGCGGACAGGTAGTTTAACACTTGCTACTATCCTGGCAACTCTCGTAGGACCATAATATCCAGTCGTATCAAGCGGAAAATGTGGTCATTCTGGTCTGTAAGTATTACTAACTCTTATACAAAATTTACCTCTCTAGTATTCATACCCAACCCAACAGTAGAAACAACTGGACGTCGGAGAGTGGTCGTATCTTCAAAACATTACGAGAATTGTTTCTGTTAACATCTTAACCGACTTAAAAACTGAACGCCATGTGTTAGTACTATAACAGACGAAGTTTTAGGATTTTTAAAGAAAACGGGAGTAATCTGCCCGAATTCATTTAGTAAGTGATTAACGTTCGGACTAGTCTCGTATTATATCTTTTCCAAAATATTCAACTTAATCTGCATCGTTGGTTACATCTATTACACAGGCAACAAGTAAAAATTTCTAGACAGTGCGTTTTGATGTTTCCCATTTCAAGTCTTGTAATGCTGCCTTCTTAGCGAAATGGTCTGTCAAGGTCATAACGAAATTTTCTAGCCTTACTTGAACATCGAAAATATTACGCTAGTTCCCTTTTCTATCGAGAGCCACTGTAGGGCAAAACAGCACCACCTTATAATTATTCATTCTTCTAGCCCTTGAGATTCTCCAACAATAAAGATAAAAATAACGTTTCCAGGGTTTTCAGTGTTCATTTTCATTAACAGTCCAATACAATCCCCTGCGCTTGGTAAACACGTTAGGTGATCGAATTTTCTTTTGTGCGAGATGGATATAAATCATCTCAGATGTTAAAGAATTATTACGTATTTTAAACTGGGAAAAATACTGAGATTTTTTCGTGATACTAGCTGGTTAGGTGTTAATGAGCCACATCAAACGACTATTTAAGTGGTTTCGTCGAAATGTCTTTTTCTTCTTATGCTTGCAAAAAGAATCTGCATTTACTAAATGAAATAGAAACAGCTGCCAAACTGCATTTATAATTCAAGAAATCGCACCCAACATATTGCATAACTACTTCTTTTATTGTTCTATTTGCATTTAATGACTTCCACAGATATGCATCACTAAACATTTAAATAATTTGGAATGTTTGAAATAAAACTTCAAGCCTCATTGATAAATATTATTAGACAGTTGGCAAGACGTGAACTTGATAACCAAGACATGTGGCTGGTAATAACAATGGAATATTCTGGAAGGAATGGAAGTCTCTAGTCAATCAAATTGCTGCATTGCTAAGAACACTCAAGACTTAAAGATGCATATAAATCAACAACAGCAATTCAGTAGTAACAAATTTAACAGAAACTGTATAGACGTGAGTTATAATCTTTATATATATAAAAATCTCGTGTCACGATGTTCGTCCGGGATGAACTCCGAAACTACATAACCGATTTAGATGAAATTTGGCTTACTGTGTGTAATTTAGTCCAACTTAAAAGATAGGATAGTTTTTATCTGGATTATAGACCTCAATATTCATTACTTGCGAAATTAATGTTCATTACATGTTTGTCATAGGACAATGGTTTGTAATTATTTGTAAGCCATCAAGGCTAAGCGGTCTACTGGCCCAGTGGTTAGGGCGTCTAACTGGAGGTGGAAAAGTCCCTGGTTCGAGTCCGTGTCTCGGCGGGGATTTTTGTAGACACTTAACCCGGCATAAACCTCCTGTGCAGCATGCTGTGTAGGGTGAAATACGCCAGGACGGTACTGTGGTTCGGATTCGACGTTAAAATGTAGGTCCCCTGTACCAGGCAGGATGGAAGGCTAGGTAAAGGTGGCAACGACAGTGGCACAATGCCCAGCCAGTAGAAACCATGTCACCAGGTCATTGCGACCACATGAAATTATTATTATAGTTCCATAAGTTTCTAACAGATGGCGATGTGTTAACTTATCGATACAACACTTGGTTAGCTAGGTTGGGTAATCATCCAGTAGATCACGTTCTGTTTCAATTTATTTATGCTACAGTTTATTCCTAACAGATGGAGGTGTGTTAATTTATCGAACCATCCAGTAGATGGCATTGTATTTGGATTTATTTATGCTACAGTCTATTCCACGCCATATGTGTGAGTTTCTTCAATTTTAATTGTGCTGTGTATTGTGTTATAATTATACTGTATTGTTGTTCATCATTTGTGTGTCATTATACCTAACGACAAAGTAGTTACACACATGAATATAACATTGAAGAAAACGTTACGATAAATTCGAATCGTGTAAGTATTTCTCGCTAGCTTATCATTTTTCTTCTTTTATTTGTTCAGCTAGAGACCACGTGTCAATTTAAATTCCATACAGTTAACTGGTATTATTTTGTTTCAAATCTTTCTAAACCTCTTGAAAGCCTGGTGTCATCCATGCTATAAATGTATCGAAAAAAATATCATTCTACTTTTTCTGTTATTTTTCAATGTTATTATATATTTCCTCATTAGTTCTTAACTTCCATTTTACTGTATGTTTCAATGGACCCAAAAATTCAGGTTTCACCACTGTATTATAGTGTCTTATTTTAAGGCTTTCAGAAAGGCACTTTTTATTGTAACTCAAATATTTTTCAGTGAAATGTCGCCAAAGAAACTAACCTCGACAATGCGTGTAGCAGAGAGGCACGACGCACGACGAGAGAGCTCATCAATCAGCATCACAAATCGCGGCAAGCGAGTCAGGACAGTTGAGCGTCGTATGCAAGAATCTGGTGGCTTCCGACAGACATTACCAGTGATTCCTTGCTCTACTTTTGCCGATGAGATTAAAGCATGTTTAAAACAATCGTTTTTATGGCGGAATGTAGAAACACTTTCATTGACCATGAACATGCGAGAACAGTTACAAAATAATCCATCGGCACAAGTATTTTGTAAGCAATTGCTGGATATTGGAAAAGGTGAAATAGAACTGCCTGGAAATACACAATACATCAAATTGACAGACAAATTCTGCACTGTTGTTCACTCAAAAGTGAACTAACTCAGCGTGTGTTCCTGGATATATCAAATAATTATTTAGATCATAATTGGATCAGTAATCATGCTATTTTGGCAGCAAAAAATGTTGATGTCAACGAAATTAACTTCCAGATACGACAGTTGTTGCCAGGTGATCTGATGTCTTTTAAATCAATAGATACTGTTGTAGATGAAAATGAAGCCGTAAATGTTCCAAATGAGTTTTTAAATTCTTCCGATATAACAGGGATGCTGCCACACAATCTCCGGTTAAAGATTGGTTCACCGATTATGCTTCTTCGTAATTTGAATCCACCTAGATTATGCAACGGTACACGTTTGGAGATCAAAAGGATCACCGGAAATGTTCTTGAAGCAACTATTTTGACTGGAATGTTTAAAGGAGAAATCGTCCTGTTGCTACGTATTCCAATGATAAAGTCAGAATATCAAATACCATTTAAAAGGCTTCAATTTCCGATTCGTTTGGCTTTCACTATGACAATAAATAAGTCACAAGGCCAAACAATGTCCGTTTGCGGCTTGGATTTGGAAAATACGTGTTTCTCCCATGGGCAACTACAGTATATGTCGCCTGCTCACGTCTAGGGAAACCATCAAATCTATTTGTATTAGCAAAAGACAGGTTAACTAAAAATATTGTGCACCAATTAGCGCTTAGATAAATTAAAATTATAAATTGTAATAATTTAAAATAATGAAAATAATTGTTAAAAATGTTTAAAAATCTGCTTCATAGGCCTCATTTATAAAACTGAAATTTCCGTTTATATAAATAAATAAAAAATAATTTATTTATTGTTATAAATATCAATTTTTATATAATTTCAATTAAATAATTTGTAATAAAATGTAAATTAAAATTTTTTATGATCGTTTCTCCTTAATTTCAACTCTCCGTAATTCTTTAGCAATTTTATTTGAATTTCCAAATCTACTACAATGTTTTTGTTTTTATTAGTGATTATTAATTTGACTACTTTAGGAAGTTTAGAATAACATTAATCCAACGTACTATAATTACTAAGTCACAGCAACGCGTGACCGGGTCAGCTAGTAAGAAATAAATTAGGAAATGGCTGAAATGTGTACCTAATGACTTAAAAAGCTAATAACACTGCATTAGACACAATGATTTTCTCTGACGACCAGGTAATTGTAGCAGAGGCTGAAGATGAATTGCAATGAGGTTATACGTAAAGATGAAAGTATTAAATAATTACGCAACAGGGAAAACTTTTTTCGCAAAAGTAGGTTTTATTTATGTATTTCTGCCTCCTGAATATGAAAATGATACTCAAAACAGCGTATCACGCACAGTTTTGGCATAAATCGTGTACTCTGCCAATATTGATATCACATATTGAAGTTGTACATATGTTTGGCACACGAATCATATTGAATTAGAATACAAGCTTATAACAACAACATATTGAAATGTGCACACAGTGAACAGGTACATGCAGAGAATGTGGTACAGAACATGTATTAACCTCAATCATTCAGCGCTTTCTTAGCAGTTCAGCTCTAGCTACGGTCGCGAACGGAACTCTTGAGGAAAGAAGTACCGTGTTTACGTGAGTGGAAGTGAGGTCTGTGACGGCAACCCACAGCAGACCTGTAACACTGCGCCCCGAGTGTCTTGCAGGACTATCGGACAACAACTCAAGCGACAGTGAAGTTACAGAAACGGAGATCAGTGGAAGTAAAGTCGACGATTACAACAGAGAAATAGCAAATGATAACAGCGAAGATGATGACGACGCAAGAAAATTAGAGCATGTACATATCAAACGGAAACAACGACGCCCATTGGACACACACAGTAGAAAACAATCGCTGTAAGAAACCGGGATTCCAATGAAACAGCGTTTCAAACCTCTTGCAGAACGGATGACTGAAACGGAACCTCAGGAAACAGCAGAAGCGCTAAGTAATATGTAGGAACGCATCCCACCTGTGATTATTTACCAAACTGCAAACTTTATCGAGATGAATAAAGTAGTCAAAAGCTTGCTACGAGGACCACTAAAAGCGGTGTTCAGATGTGATAATTTAAAATTCTTTGGGGAATCCAGGACCACTACTTCACTCTAAGGAGGTTCTTTGACGAATACCACATCCACTACTACAGCCACCAAATGCCAGTGGAAAGACCCCTACACGTGGTGATCAAAGGACTTCCACCAACAGTCGAAACGGAGGCCATTTAAGAAGACCCAAAACACAAAGGATATGACACTGTTGCGTTTATCATTTCAACAAACATAACAACTGATACCCATGGCAAACATTTCGGTGACTATGAACCCTGTATTCCATGCTGAACTCATCTATAATGAGCGATGTATCCTAGATGCCAGAACGCTATCGGCACCAATTAGGTCCCCTCAATGTACTAGATGTCGACGCCACAGTCATACAGCCAACTACTGCCACCTTCCCCCACGGAGTGCCAAGTATACAGGCTCACACAACACCAAGGACTGCACAATTTAGAACAACACAAAGGCAAAATGCGTAAACTAACAAGGCGAGCATGCAAGCATATTGGAGGGGATGCCCGGCCTACCAAGCGATTCTAAAGTGTGGTGAGTGCCTTAGTGGGCAAGCCACGTTACAATTATCTTCCATACCTTTTGATTAAAAAAAAGGAGATTTTTAATTTTTATGAAGGAGTGAAAATTTCTTAATTTTGAAAGAATCTCGATATTAGTTGGAATTTAGGAAAAATTGTCCAATATGGCATTTATTTTCTTATCACTGGCGATTACAAGTCTGAGCGAATTTACCGTTAACATTAACACAGATTGGAAAAATCATAAAAGCAACGCTCAGAGGTACAATTAGCCGTCATGAGCATGCAAACAATTGTATATTCATTTTTAAATCCATCTCCGAATTAAAATGCAAGAAATAATGACATTTGGAAACAATTAAAATTACGAGTTATTACGATCTTAGACAAAGGTATCATAATACTGTGACTTTACAGTTAAAAGAAAATCATGGGCGCCACGAATGAACAATATCATTCGAAAACAATTAGCTCTGGCAAATTATGCCGCTAGATCAGGGGTTTGGTTCAATTACAAAGTTAGAACATGGATCTATCCTCTCATGGTAGCTTAAGGATTCAGTTTCACGGAATGCAAAATCAGATGGCTTGGTCGTAATAAGTTACCATTGTAGTTCTGCGTCTGATGTCTGCGGTGATTGGAGCGGACACACGGTATGTGAGACTATCTCACAAGGCGGCTACAGGCATTACCGGCTGTGTTGCCGTGATAAGCTTGCTCCAGCAAGCCGGCAGCCAGAAGTCATATAGTAGCAGTTGGCGAGAAGCCAACTTTCCTAGTCCGCCACAGACTAGACTCGCATAGCATGGACTCGAAGATCGAATTGAATTTCGCCACTCTTCTCCCTCGCGAGGAAACTTCTCAAAGCTCACATATAACAGAAATTCACAGGATTTTAAGTTATACGCTCATTTGGATTGGATCTTCAGGTCGGTACCTAATGTCACGTGATATCCCCGATATCTGATTTGCCCCGCTCATATCACAGAGGTCGGACATATTCGGCTAAGTTCGCCGGGGTGAGAGCACATTCGGGTGTCGGGCGGCAGGCATTTCCCGCCAGGTGAGTGACTCTGTTGACCACCCATCCCCAGGGAGCAGAGTGTGTGGTCCGGCAAACCCCAAATCCGCGACTTCTTGTCGCCATAGTTCGGGAAGACCAGATTAGCTTCAAGCCTACATATCTCAATAATTCTTTAATATTCGCTTTACCAAGATACACTGTATGTTCACCATTTCATTACAGTCCTCACTTGGAATCTTGCGTACTTTATAAAATTACAACAAAAATCTATTTAGGTGGTCGCCCAAGATTTATGCAAATTACTGTAACATTATGACATATATAATAAAAATGCACCTTGTAACGTGGCGACAGCGCGTCACGTTACAAAGGCCACCTAAACCACAAAAAATGAAACAAGAGGAAAATAACCTGGACACCGTTAAAACTAGAAGATCAATCACTGAGAGGAAATAGGCACAATGAAAAAGAAAACAAGAAGCAGGATACGACTCATAAAAGCGCCGAAAACGAACCGCTAGACCTGTCTTCAATGTTGCAGCTGATTTCCAAAATATTGTAGAAAAAATGAAAAATCTTTTAACAAGAGATAATGTGAAAATACCACCATGGGGAAGGCCTAATATTACTCATCGAGTAAATGGCACAACCTCTAAGAAACCAGCACGACCTAAACATCGTATTTTGGAACGCTAATGGACTGAAGAGCAAAAGACTAGAACTACAGGAATTCCCGAAAAGTTACAAGATAAACATTTTTCTCATAAGCGAAACATTTCTAAATCGGATAAATATAAAGTTTCGGGAATGACGGTAGACCGGATGGATAAAATCGGTCAGTCCAAAAGTGGAACAGCGATTGTCATCAGGTCGAACCTACCTCATCAGTGTATGCCGAACCCATACCTATTGACCATCGAAGCAACAGCAAGAAAAATCCAGACGACGGAAGTATTTCTGGTAGCAGCTAACCAGGCTCCTAAAACACGGATCATAGAATTAAATCTGGTCACTATATATATTATTATTATTTTGTTATAATATAATGTGTATATATTATTATTATTTTATTTAGCTCTAGCCTTAGGATAATTTAGCCAGTTACATTGAAATAATAATGACTATACTTAAATATATGCGTTTTATATATGAACTTTAGTTCTTGACACATACTTGTACTGTAATTTAAAAGGACTTTTTATTGGGATAGGCAAGAACCTGCATAAGGTATTGTATATGTGTTATCTGTAGACCTTCTAAAAATTCATGTCTTTCGAATTGGTAGTTACTGTATCTCAACATGAAATGGTGTATGTCCTCCGTCTCTGCACAGGACGCACTTATTGGGGAGTCGACTTGTTTCCTAATGAACTTTTTATCGTTTAACAAGGCGTGACCGGCTCTCAGTCTGATCATGCAGGTAATCTCGTTTCCTGATGAGGTCCATACGATCGTACCATGGTTTATCCTTGATTATATTCATTATTGCCCGGTACCATCTGCTCACCTCCTGTCTATCCTCCCGCCACAATTTTCCCAATTCTGACTTAACGCAGGAAGAAATTATGTCCTTATAATCAGTAAATTGGTCGGGGATGTGTTCCTCATCTTTGGCATTACGTCGTTTCTTGTTATATTGCCGGTTTCATTGCCCGCTATGCCTACATGATTAGGTACTCACTGCAGTTTGACTTCTATTCCTTTGGCTGAGATTTTTCTTAATTCTTTAGCGCTTGGTACGTTAGGAAATTCTTGCACTTCCTCTTTGGTATCCCTAAAACTGCTTGGAGCGCAGCTTTGGATTCTGTGCATATGACTGTTTTGGTTTGACCAATTGTTGTTTGTATTTTAGTGCCATTAATGTTGCATAGCACTCCGTGGAGAAGGTTGAAAACTGCGGAAGTACCCTAAATGCTTGATATACTTTGTACCCCGGGTCTACATATGCCGCTGAACTGTATTGAACTCTTGACCTTAATCCGTCGGTGTACACTTTTTTCCAGCCTTTCCAAGTTTCATTTAAAGGTTATTAACGTGTTTTGATTTAGTTCTTCTGGACAGTGATTTTTCTTTCCTGTGAGTTCGTTCGTGAGGGTTGTATATTTGTATTTGTCGGACTTCATCTTCTTGGTACATATTATTCATCTCTCGTTTGTGTATGTTCCACGTTCACTCATTTGCATTTATTCTACTAAGGTGGGTGTATTATGTAGAACCCATTTTTTTTTTGGGGTGGGGGCTGATCTCGTGGGCCAGGGTCTGCACTTTCAGGTGCAATTTCACTTATCAGGTGATGTTGTCTAGTGGAGCTCGCTTTGGTCAAGGTTTGGAGTATATATTATAATATATGCTGGTATAAATGCCAGACACTGGGCTTGGAATTCACTGAACACCAACCCAAGTGGTTTCCACTTATTCCAACATGAACACTGAGGTGTTGGGGCCAACAGACCCCAAACACATTCCAGCAGATTCACGGTGCCATCGGCATAGCATTGACACAAATTTTAACCAAGGGTATCCTTCTGCAAACTAGTAACGATTTATCATCAGATCACTTACCGGTATTTGCCAAAATAGAAAAATGCCGTCACGTAACTAAAACTCCTAAAATAGTAATAATAAAAAAACGATTGGGCATATTTTACTCGGATCGTACAAAATAATATAAACACTGCGTTTGACGTCCCCTCAAAGGAAAAAATCCACCTGGAAATACAACACCTCAATCGAACAATATTAGAAGCTGACCTAAAATCTTCTGTTACGAACTACATTTATGAAGTACATTATAAAGACCTACCCAACGAACTACAAAAACTGAAATACCTCAAAACCCGTCATTTCTCCGCTCCTATTTAATATTATGTCATCGATTTCCCAACGTAAAGATGGCACAATTTGCGGATGGTACAGCAATCTACACAACCAGAATATTCCATTCAGCTAATATAGAGAGACTCCAGCGGACTATAAAAATGATAGAAAAATGGTGTCAGCCCAATAAAATTAGTATCAACCCAGAGAAGACTGCTACAGTATATTTTATTAAAAAGTAACCACTCCAAGAAACCCATCTACAAATGTCGGGATACAAAATCCCCTGGCATGTCAAACGTCAATACCTTGGAGTAATACTTGACAGGGGGCTGACCTTTCGCCAAAGGTATAACCATACTTCTCAACATGCATCCTATACTAAATAGCAGAAACCTAACCATGGAAACAAAACTAAAAATACACCGTTCAGTCATATTACCAGCACTAATGTATGGATACTGAGTATGGTGTAACAGGCTAACAGCCCTCAAACCTAGACTTCAAATGGAATTGTATTTTATGAAGCACTAGAGCAAGCTAGACTTTGATTGAATATGTGTTTGTATATTTGTCTTACAATTTACTGTAAATAAACTTTTTTTTTGTAAAAAGAAATTATATCAATTCCATTTAATATGTTTAAGTACAGAAATATGCAAGAGAAATTGACTAAATATTTGTATTCCAAGTAATAAGGTGAGCTTCGATCTCTAAAGGCCAATTTACGACATTTTAAAACGATGTATGTCGATAATTTTTAGTTTAAGTATCTTTAATTTTCATTTCTTAGCATTTCGTAATGATTGTAAATGGTTATGTATTAATTTTTATTGGTTTTAATATTTTTTTAATTGTTTAAGAATTGTTAAAGTTTGAGAAATATCTGTCGGAAGCCTTTGTAATGTTCTAGAACTTTCGATGAAAATTATATAAAGCGAACGCCAGAGACAGTTTACACAGTTTTATCGACTAGTATCTTTGAAGTTGTGTATATTTTCAAGAAATAAAAACAGTTAAAATTTTAAACTGTATCGTGGACTAATTGTTTTATAATAATTAACCACGAGACACCTAATAATGGGGCACTGCATCTAAAACAAACAGAAATTATACAAGGGATACAGAACACAGGTTTAAAAACAATACTCAAGTTACCAAGATATGCATCAAGATAAGAAACCCATGAGGTAACGTCCACAAGTAAGATTTTCGCGAATTCAGAAGATTAACCGAAAAGTTTTACAACAGAATTGATGAACATAGGTAGAACGAAAACAGACTTAACAACCTAGGAACATTAGGATCAAAGGTAAGGCATAGAAATAAAGTACACACTTTGACAATAAATTTGGCCGCCGCTGAAAAATTCTGTCACTCTTATTTTGCACAATCTGACATCAATGTCATCATAAGAAACAGTTTTTAATATTTATGTCAATATCCTTAGCTGCTATACTAATGTTGGGTTTTATTCTCCGTCTAGTGCAGCTAGCTGCACTAGACGGAGAATAAAACCCAACATAAGAAACAGTAACGCAATACTGGCTTGCCAGTATTACATTACTGTTTCCTGGGATGACATTGATGTCAGATTTTGCAAATTAAGAATGATAGAATTTTTCAGCAGCGGCCAAATTTATTGTCAAAGTGTGTACGTAGCAATCTAAATGTACAGAAAACCCTGTAGGGGTTTTAAATAAGGTTTAAAGATCACAGCCATTTTCCCTCGAATGTGAGAGTAAAAGAGTGTTCCAAAACAATATCTAACCGAACACAGTAAATAAAGCTACAAATGCAGAGGCATTTGAATAACATTACAAAAAACGAAAGCTTTTTTAGTTATCATGACATGGCCACTGCTTTTCTTCTTTGGGGCTATTCCGTTTGCTCAGTGTAAAAAATTTAACTCCAAACTCATTGAGCATCATAGCATTTTAAATTTCGCCAACATGTTCTCAACTATGTCGATATACTCTTGGCTAGGACTGTTTCCCAGAAAGTTTTCAACCACACACTTTAAGACAGTAAACGCTTCTTACTCCACATCATTCATTGAATGAAGGAAATCTTCATGTTGCATTAGTTTCTGAATATCAATACCAGTGAACTAATCCTCTTTCATCTTAGAATCTAACAGGTTGGGGAACTTGTTACAAAAATATGTGAAACAGTTGCCACACTTAGGTAATGCCTTGACAAACTGCTTTTTTATGCCTAGTTTGAGGTGCAGTGGTCGCAAGAGTATTCTGTCTCTTTCCACTAGAGGTTCACGCTAGACATTTTTGTCCCCTACAACAAATTCAAACCTTTGGACCCACTGTTTTTGCTACCAAAGTTTTTCATGAGCAAAATTCACAGATGAAGCAGGGGAATTTGGAATATCCTGAATGTTGTCCTAGAAAGATATCCAACACACCATCCAATTATGATTCTCATAATGCATAGTAGTAAGAAAATCCTTCATGTTGTCATAGGTTTCCTTCAAGTGCCCCGAATGGACGATAGCTATTAAGGCATACATGTTACCATTGTGCAGCAGAACTGCCTTCAGGCATCTTCTAGATGAATCAATGAACAGTCTCCAGTCACCAGGCGCCTACGGAATGTTGAACTGAACCATCAGACCTTGTACATCACTGCTGTACACTAAGAAGTCATTTTGAGAAAAATATTATGTGAATATCTAGTCCTTTTTCTGTAAATGTGAGGGACGTATCGGGTGCTAGCAAATGTCTTTCACACAGGTGCTCTGCTTTTTGCTTTGTCAGTCCCAGATCACGGACTAAATCATTTAGATCCGGCTGAGTGAACAGAAGAGGGCTTTCATCTGTGTCTACTTCAAACTCAGTATCATCCATTTCCTGCATGGTGTCTGTGTCATTACTGTCGTCCGTTTCTACTATCTGGGAGGCTGTGAAATAGGTATACCAGAGTCATGCGGAACAGGACGAATTGCTGAGTGAATGTTGTTCGTTTACTAAATGTCTTCTTGTTTTTCATGTCGGAAACAGTTACAGTACAAGAGCAGAAGTAGCAGTCGTTTGTGTGATTCCGTTGCTCCCGCCAGACCATAGGAATGTCAAATTGTAATTACTTCTTCTTTCCTGCCGTCCACCGTCGTAAATTTTCTACACACACGATCTGTGAAGCCCATGGATTATTGGTGTCACGCAGTTTCACTCCGAAATAAGCATGGTAGACATTTTTCACGAAAGCAGTAATGTTACTTCAGTCTTTTTTCATATCAAGTTCACAATACATATAACAATCATTGTTATAAGAGTTTACGCAGCATAGCGTAGACACTGAACACTAACACTAACACGTAATTCCTTACACAAGCACAACACAGTGACGGACAGGCAGCGCCAATTGTAACGTGACAGTTGGTTGTGTGCCGCTAGGTCCTCAAGCTTCTGAGCTTCATATGGTGTCTCCGTGTATTGTATATCATATCAATACATTACAGTATCATTAATTGCAAATGTAGGCGATCTGTGCAAAAACTCTGGGTGATACTATGTTTTGAGAATCATTTTAGAATTTAGGAGGTCGAAATACATAAAGGAAACCTAAATTTTTGAAAAAGTTTTTTGACCTTGCAACGAACCGATCCGTACTAAGACTGTTATGAATAACACATTAATAGAATTTTTTTTATTGCTGATACAGAATAAGCTTCACTGGGAATGACTATGTCAGTACCAAAATACAAAAATTTCAGTATCTGTGTGGAGTAATAAGAAATTTTATGATCACCAGATGAGATACCACGCTGAAATTTTACTAAGTAATGGCTATACTAACATCATTATAGTGTTGCGAATTATTTAAATTGACTAAACAACAAATAAAGAAGATAGAAAGAACTGAGTTGAGATTCCTGTTAACCGTGGATATTAACACTTTAACAGATAAAAAAAAGAAGTGAAGAAATAACGGAACAGCTAAAATTTTTAATCTACATTATTAGATATCATAGGTAGGCATAGCAATAAATAGATGGAACATGTAAGACGAATGGAAGACTACCAAACGTTTTTGCTAAATTACAAGCCAAATTACTGAAGAAGGAACACAGGTCGACCCAAGAAGAGATGGATATAGCAAAATGTGAAGGTGGAACAAATCATAAATGGTTTAAACCTTAAAGGTGAAGATAATGAAGAACTGAATTAACAGCAAGTAGATACAGTCTGAATATGAGAAATTGTGACTGACGACGCATTAATTACGCTGATTTAATTAGAATGAAAAATATTGCTTAAAGACCACTGTATCGTTATGGTTTATTCTCACAAAGGGTGAATGACTGCCATACACATATAACGATGTGAAGGACTTCTATTATTATGTTAGAGGAATCAAGGCGACATGCTGAATTACATGTGGTCTGGTAACTTGCATTTAAACAAGCAGAATGAAAGAGTAACGCCAGGCGCCAGATGGTAGGTGTTGAATGATGAAGTATTTGAAGTGGTTCCTATAACTCCAGCTTATTTCTATAACAGACCCTCAGCATTCTTTTCTCAATAGGTTCCGAGAAAAGGGTATGTTGAGAAGCATATAACTCGTCCCTCTCGAGGAAAGCTATGTTGATTAATACAGCATTAAATTTACTGGTAACTATCGCCATACATATCCTCCAGTTCAGGAAAATTTTTGATCATCTGCGATATTTAAAATTTTTGAAATGTTACAAGAGTCAAAAAGATGTGGTTTCGTTCTTAAATTTTAGCGGTCACAAAATAAATTCAGCTGAAATGATTGGATTTATAATGTAACTATGCATAAATACTTGTTGTTTGAGATACCGGAAGAGAAATGTGGAATATTTTGGAGCATCATATCTTCAATTAAATATTAATTCGTCAAGATGTGAGTAATATACGCTAAATTAGAATGGGAGCAGCTAAATAACTTTAAAATGTTTGCACAAATCGGACATATTCCAAATTATTTGACAAACTAGACATTTACTTAAAAGTAATGTGGGCAACAATTCATCCCTTTAATTTAATTATTTTTAATTATATGTATGTATCTGGTACTAGCGGTATAATTAATGTGCTTCAAGCAAGTATGAATTTGTTCAATTGAAAGATAATTCGATTATTCGGATATCGCTAAAAAAAATATTACTAATATGTCGTATCTGAATTAACTTGAATTAGTGAAAAAGAGTATTAAATTTACTCCAATATTTCAAAATGTTTCTTGATTCTGTGTTGAGTTAACAAAGGTTTCCGCTAAGATGAATTAGTAGTCACTTTCGTTGGTGCACGAACAGCGGCGTTCGGACTTTGTATTGGAGAGGACGCAGAGTTAATTCCAGGTGTAGCAGTCTGATTTCAGTTTCTATGCTTCCACTAAATCATACTTCTGCATCTATATCCTGTACTGTGGATGGCATAAGAATTAACCTGCTCCCTGTGCATTCAAGTCACTAAAGGCACGAATGTATCCATTAATGTGGCACCTTATTTCCCTGATTTTCTCTCTCTTGTTATTTCGACCCAAATATGTTGGTGGATGAAAGGTTTGTTAGCAATTCAGTCACCGGTCCGTTAGACAGTCCTATCTGTTTATGACACATTCGTAAGATTTTTAGCAAGCAGTCACAAATTGGCGGTTCTTCTTTGTACTTCCATGATACTACTAATCAGTCCTTTGATATGTGGATCACATATAGCACAACAATACTCAAGATGAGGAAGCACGAGAGTGCAGGCGCTACAGCGTTGAATTCTAAATTTCGCTTTCCCTACAAGCGAACATCGTAGTAACCCCACATGTTGCTATGTATGTTACGCCCAAATACTTAAACGATTCAACCTGACCGTTCTCTTACAGAAAGGGATTTTTTTTTTTTGTTCACTATGAGCATTTAATTCAGCGTAAATTTCCATGGTTACTTGTAACGATTTTTCCGTTTTTTTACGTTACAGCGTGCTTCGGTTAGAGACCGAAAAGCAGATGATGATTATTGGGTTCGGTGCGCCAAGTACGCAGGGTTGGCCACTACGTGGACTCGGGGCTCTCCAGGTGGGGCAAGCAAGGTCTAACTCCTCCTTCGGGGATTCCGATGCCGCCAACTAGTTTCTCCACCTTCCCAATCGATTTGCCTCCTGAGTCCCCTCGAGGGCACGCGATGGTGACATGAAGCTCTCCCTCGATCTGAGTTGTTGCTACACTTGTTGGTGAAGCGTATCTAACACCTGCTGGGATTCTTCCGTACCTGTGACCACGTTCCCTCCAGAGATCTGGGTGATATAACACATCTTATGAACCGGAGATTGTTTTAACGAACCAGACAAAGTTCTTATCGTCTCAGTAAGTGCAGCCCAGATTGATGAAACATATTCTGCAGTATTTTCTTTCTTTTTACGAGGTTGATTCAGTTTATTTCTTTCTGCTAACAGTAGTTGGTGTTTGGATTTGTAAATTATTATGGTTTTGCAACTCTGTGACAGGGTTTCATGTTGAAGAACTTTCCCACTCCATTGTGACTGGACCTACAGTTTATAGGTTAGTTTACTCTAGAACGCCAAGAAGGTTGTTTTTCTCTATTTTATCTAGTAAGCGTTACAATTGTGATATGAATAATTTTAAGTTTTATTCAAAAAGTTATTCCCAATTTGAAAATACGAAGATACCAAAATGGTGTAGGAGGCGATGAAACTGGAATCCAGCAATATCATGCGTCGTCTTGCACAGGAAGGTTCTCCATATAGAACCAGTGAAATGAAAGTCTCAACCCTTATAATCATGGAAATAACCTACACAAAAAGAAAATATTTTCATCTAAAATGGACAAATACCATTCGCCTATAATGGCGATGCATTTATTTGTTTAACTTATTTTTGTGATGAAAAGAAAAACTGACAAAATCATTCCAGCACCAGTCATCGGGAGGTAATATCCGAAGAGTTTCCTTGCTTGCACGATCGATTTCATACATATTTTTCGTAGTTAGTTGCTGCGCCGCGCGAAAAACAGTTTTCAAAATAATAACTACCAAAGTCTTTGAACGTACATTTTTGTTTACAACTTCCTCCGAAATTCACGTTAAATGTCCGGAAAATTTTTAACTTATTCTATACTTTTGATGCATGAAATCCTATCAATAGTATGTAGCGTTATTCATACATCCTAATAGATACGAAACGCTTGATCCTGTATGAGGAAACATTCAACACGCTCTATAAAGCTTGTTCTAAGATGAATTTTGCTCTGGCGTCTTTCTTCTATATTCTTGACAGTTAAAAAATTCCTGGACTAGACTGACCTCTTGAAGTGGAATGGCGGAGATTTAATGATATGCGATTATGAACATATCCCGTGAACTTCTCTAGCACAAAGCTTTATGCCACTGTATGAGGACGGCCAGCAAGTCAATTATTCACAGACCAGTTTATTGCTCAGCAAAACCTATTCTCACTGACTGAGAACATCGCACTCACATAACGAAACCAGAATCTTAATTATTCAATATTGAGTTGGTGACACAGACGAACAGCACAGACAGGTCGCTGTCATAAGTCAACTGTTGACGAGGGTTGAGATTATTAAGAACGAATTGTTGCAGATAAAACTTGGCATTCGCCTGATTTTGGGAAACCGAAATCTCAATTACAGTACCGGGTTTTGAAGTATGATCATTCAAAACATCAGGTTCAAATGCTTCTGCTCAACCTCAATTTTTGGTAAGATCGTAAGTGCCTACGTTGTCAAAATTATGGATAATACACTACTTCGAGGGAAGCCATTAATCTGCTGTTCACATCCGTTTTTATACTGCTTCAGAGAAATAATCTTTCATTCTTCAAGCGGCGTACCAAGAATCAAGTCCTTCAAAGCTTTTTATACATCTCAATACCATTTTATAATCCTTAAATCAGGGAAATCTGCGACAGTGAATTTCCTCGATAAGTCAGTTTGTGTTGCTTCTGAATTCCCGTTTTAAACGTTTTCTTGTTAATAGGTACTGTAAATGATTACCGGAAAGAAAAGCTTAACTTAATAACAACCTATCGTACAGTTCTTAACACGAGGGAAGCAGAGAAATGAATTATTGTTTGAAGCTTAATATTCACTAAAGGCAAAATGCCTGCGTTTACCACGTCAGTATACTTTAATGTGAACAGATACACTGCAGGAAATGGGTTACGGCATGCTTCCCCCTGCGCTCACGCAACTCCAAATATGTCCTCCAGCATACGCTTGCTCAAGCAGCTTAATGTTTGAACGACTCATTCCCAAGACTTCATTAGTAAATAAACAGCGTCGAAGTCGTCCTCAGAGGAATTCAGAGTAATGAGACGGAACTTTAGCAAATCTGTTTGTGTGTTGTTTCTATAGCTTCAGCGTCTTACCTCTCGCTATGTTTCATTGCATGCTTATTAGCTCTGACTCATTTGCAGAATTACTTGCCACTAATCCTGCTTCTGTCTTACTTAGTGTGATACAGCCGTAATAAAATTTCTTCCTAAATTCTGTTAGGATAATTAGTCTTGAAATGAAGGATTCGTTATATCTTAAATTTTAATGCATCACTGAATCAGAATACACGTGAATGTTCATATTTTTAAAAAAAATTATTTCAAGTTAATATATAGAATCTTAAACTTATTAATGTTATTGCCAACAAGACGGAAAAAATCAGTAAAGAAACACGAAGGACAATCATATTACTTTTTTTTTTTTTTACGTGTAGAACTACTGGTAAAGGCAATTATCTGTTTTAATTAACAAAAATAAATATTATTATTATTTTATATTTTTGCTTCTGGCTTTACGCCTCGTAGACCTCGAGGTCATTAGAGCTGGGAAAGGATTGGGGGCAAGGAATCGGAAGGTATTCGGCCTTGGCCTTTTGAGGGAAATATCCTGGCATTCCCATGAGTGATTTCGGGAAACCGTGGAAAATCCAAATCTGGATTGCTGGACGGGGATTCGAGCCCACGTTCTTCCGAACACGATACCAGATCGTTACCGCTCACCCACCACGCTTGGTAAAATATAAATAATCGTTTCTTCTTGACTAGTCAGTACTTTCAATAATTGTCTAGGTATATTTTATATTTACCAATAGAAATATAGTTCCGTTTCATTAACCAACCTTTTTTTTTTTTTAATAGTGTAAGGCACTGTATATAATTGTGGCTGGTTTATTTCAGTGCAGTTGGGAAATTCAACTATCCTTTTTATACTTTATGAGAAAGATTTTTTTATGGATTTCAACCAGCGGATGACCGGGTCATTAGTAACAGGAGGCAATTGAACGACGAAGAGAAATCGCACATGGCCTTTAAGAAATAATCATTTTCTATGCTGGCATTCAATCGGAAGGATCTAGGGAAAGAATGGAATACCGAAATTCGCATTGTTAGACCAGACTGAAATTGCATCCTACGGAAGGACGCTCACCCATCGCGCTCGTTGTAAATAAAAGATCTGTCAGTATTTGTATATTACGCACCTTATATGTGTGTTATGGAATTAGGTCTGACAAATGTTAGTTACTCAGCAGTGTAACATTGCTCGCAATAAATCAAATGTCCAAAGACTACCGCCGCAAACTGAAAAATATGTTTCAAATTTTTAAGCATTGTTAACGCAATCATTTAGACGAATGCATGGAAGAGATCCCGTCTCTAACAGAAATATAAGATTTTAGAAATATTTCGGTTAGAGGGATTCTGTTACAAGCTTGTTTACCTGACTTAATTGCACACAACGTGAAAAACATGATGGAACAAGATGGAAAATGTAAATTAGTCACCTGTTAACATAGCCACCGTCTAGAAGGTGAACAACTATCCATTTTTACACATTTTATTTCAGTTGATCGAAGAGTCTTTACTTACAGCAATGCTGTATGCTAAATTATGACAAATATTTACTTGCTTTTAGAGCTAGATGATTGTTTAATGCTAATACTTAAGGGTAGCTGGTTAAAACATGCGCCTGATATTGTGGTTTGGAAATCCAAATTTAAATTTTCCCCAAATAATTTATGGTCGAACTGATTCACGTTACTTGTCCCCATCCTTCTCCCAGGTCTAATGAAGTAGCCGAGATGAACCGTAAATAATGAATTTTTGAAGTTGAAAAATTAACAAAATTTGTTTAACGAGCAGTCATGTTGTTGATGCAAATATTTTTATGTTATTACATGAGACACTGGACAAGATGGTTCCACCAATAGTTTTTTTGTTGCGTCAGGTAATCAGTCTATGAACAAATCAAGAATTGCTTGATGCTGGGACCACTTGATATATTAACGCACCAAGCTTGGTGGATGGGCGGTTACGCTCCTGCCTCGCATTTCTGTTTTGCGTGATTTCCCGAAATGACTCCAGGAGAATGCCGGGACTGTTCCTGAAAAAGTCGATGGCCGAATTTTCTTACCGTGCCCAACCCACTTTTTTTTACCGCCTAAAATTATCTCGACGTCGACGTGGCGTAAAGCATTAAACCTAAAAAATTTTAAAAAGGAGTAATTGGCTCCTGCGTGTGAAAATTATGCAACCCGCATGAATATTTTGTAAGAGCCCTTTATTTTCTTGTAGCCTTACGTCTCGTCGACTTCAAGATAATTAGAGAGAGGAAATGACTGGGACGACAACGGAATGGAATTCAGCCATTGCCTTTTGAAGTAACCATCCTTGCGTTCGACTGGAGTGTTTTAGGAAAACGACGCAAAACTGAAATTTGAATCGCCGGGCCGGGATTCCAACCATCATCCTCCCGAATATGAAGCCAGAACCTTACCGCTAAGCCACCACTCTCAGTGCTTAAACCCTTCTTCGGGTAGTGAAATAAAATCACTTCAATTGGCATTATACATCTATTCACCTATATTACAATGTGACTATCACTTCCTGGACCCAAAAAAGTCTTAAAAGGAATAATATTTTTCAACGAAGAGATACAATACTAAGCGTGTAATTGACTACGTACGCATTCAACAAAATTTTTATGAAGAAGGAATTTAAATACTTGCAAAACAAATTTCCACACATTCGCTCTTTCTCTCTATCTTTTTTTTTTTTTTTTTAATAGAAAAACCTTTCGTCTTGCAGGTATAGCAATACAATACATTCATTTTCCATTGATCCCAATATAAGAGACTGGTTCTGTGGTATGTGGAAAGTTCTTCTATATGCTTGATAGTCTGACATGACTTACATTTTCTGATCGTATATTTAAGGAATAATAAGTGCAATATTCACTCAGTAAAGATTTTGCTATAACAATCCTCACTATACCGATTACCGACCGAGTGAATATGACGGAGACCTGACAGCTAGAAGCCGGAAGAGAGCTCGCGAGCAATGAGAAAAGGCAGGAAAGTAAGAAAAAGCGTCAGTTATCTGAAATATCTGTGTTTGTGAAGGGTGTGGTGTGCTTTAATAGCCACGAGTGATAGGACTCTCGGAAGTGTCGAGGTGACAGTATATCGCGAGGGGTTAGGAGGCAGATTTCGATCCAAGAAAATACTAGCCACGAGCTTTTATCGGCAAAAGGAATACAAGATACTGAGTGTGTATGCTGTGCGAAAGTATCTATCAAATAAGAAAGCAGAACATTTGTTATAAAATAATATTCATATTTTGTGTATTACATGAGCAAATAGAAAGAAGCAAAAACAGTGGGTCAGAAAGTAAAGAGGAAATGGATGGAAAAATTAACAGCATTGTTAAAACAGAATATCGAGGAAAGTAAGAAGGTGCTGTATAACATGATAAAAAGTAGGAGGAAGAGTAGAAGTGAAACATATAGTATAAAGGATAAGGATGGCAACTTAGTGGAGAGGAAGGAAGAGCTAAAGGAAGTCTGTAGTATTTTGAGGATCTATAGAATGCAACAGGACCCAGCGGAGAAAAAGGTGATAGAGAGGAAGATAAGGACTAGTATCAAGAGGAAAAGGACGATACTACATGGAAGGAATTGGAGGATGCTGTAAAGAGAATGAAAGGAGCTAAAGCGCCTTGAGGGGATGAAGTGAGCATGGAGATGATAGGAACTGCTGGAGCAGTGAGCATACAGTGGCTTTACGGGGTGATGCATGTTGTGTGGACTGAGGGCAGGATTGCAGATGACTCGATGAAAGGAGTCATAATACCTATTTTCAAGAAAGGTAACAGGACTATCTGCCAAAACTATCGTGGTATTACCCCGATGTGCCACTGTGCCAAGATAAACAAGAATATTTTGGAGAGCCGAATAAGTAGAACAGTTGAAAGGCAGTTAAGGGATGAGCAATATGGAATTAGACAAGGAAAGTCTACCAATGATCTTATATTTGCAGTAAGACAGCTACAAGAGCGGCACTACTAGTATGGTAAAGATCTGGTGGTGGCCTTCCTGGACATTGAAAAGGCGTACGACAGCCTCAACCGAAACAGATTGAGGGAAGCAATGAGAAAAAAGTCAGTAAAAAAAGAGATAATGGAAGGTTATGTGTGAGGGTAGTAAGAGCTGTGTCAAAGTGGGAAGGAATAAGACAGGATGGTTCCATTTGAAAAACGGTCTAAAACAAGGAAGTGCCCTATACCCCTGTTATTTATGGTGGTTATGGATGAAATAATGAAGAAGCTGGTGCAGAGCATTGGTGAAGGAAGAACTAAAGCAATGATGTTTGCGAATGACTTATTAGCTTGAGAAGAGGATGAAAGAGAGGAGCAGGATCAGCTGGATGTGTGGGAGAGAGTAGTTGCAGTATATGGCATGAAGTTCCCTGCGAGAAAGTGTGAGGTGGTGATCACTAAAAAAAAAAAAAAAGAGCAGAACAGACATAGACATATCACTTGGAGGAGAGCAATTAAATAAAGTGGAATGTATCAAATATTTGGGAAGTTGGATTCAAGAAAATGGAGCAAACAGGATGGAGATAAATGAAACAGGAAGATGTGCAGATAGATTTTTACGAGTATTTGAGGTCTGGTATGGAGTAGGACCAGTTTTTACTTATGACTTTATGCCCCGTAGATGTCGAGATCATTAGAGGCGCGATGGGACTGGGGACAAAGAACTGGAAGGAATTCGGACATGGCTTTTTGAAGGAATGCGGCTGGAGAAATTTGGGGAAACTATGGAAAACCCAAATCCACAAAAGAGTAAAGAGGCACTATAAAACGTACTCCCTGCCAATTTTAACATATGGGTCGGAAATATGGGCGATGAAGAAGACGGAAAAAGGAAGAGTACAAGCTGTGGAAATGAAATTTCAGAGGAGTGGAGTAGAATTAACAAAGAGATACAGAATAAGGAATGAGATACAATAAAGAATAGAAAAATCTAGATTACAGTGGTATGGGCATGTTAAGAAATGTGAGACGAGAAGATTTCGAGTAAGATGCTGGGCATGGAGCTGAAAGGGAAGAGGCCCAGTGGAAGACCGAGGGACAAATGGGTGAAAGGTGTTAAAATGTGTGGAAGAAAGAGGAGGCATCTGGGCGACAGTGGAAGAAGAGAGATGGTAGATGGACAGGAAGCGCTGGCGAGGCGTTTGCTCACAATAGCTGGAAGCTGCTCCAGATGATGATGACATGGGCATATAAAATTCTGTTTCCGTTTCCTGGATGATGGCATTGGAGGATAAGATGATTTAGCAACAAGGAGAAGCCACGCAAACTATTTGTGGTAGCAAAGAGTTTATGGTACTTCTGTATCAGTTCTGTGCTGGAGAAGCATTCTACATCTACATCTACATTCACACTCTGCAATTCATAAACATTGTGGGTGGCAGAGGGTGCTAAGTACCAATCTTAATTCTGCGCAATCCAATCCCAAATAGCACGAGGAAAGAAAGAATACATAAAAGCATCAGTACGGCATCTTATGTCTCGAATCATATCCTTCCGGTCATTGCGACCTAAATAGGTTGGCAGAAGAAGTATTTCATTGCACTTGTAAGTCAAAGAATTTCACATACTCTCCAATAAATTCAAACGCAAACAACGTCGTCTGTCTTCATAACGATCCCAGCTCAATCTGTGTATCAATTCTGTGATGCTTTCATAAGGGCTCTAGCAACCAGTCACGAATCGAGCGGCCCTCCTCTGCACCCTCTCCACTGAGTCAATCAGGCCCTTGCGATACGGATCCCGAACTCCACAACAGTAATCCAGATACGGACGCACTAGTGTTTTATACGCTATTTCCTTTGTATGAGCATTACAATTCCTCAGAATAGGACCTATGAATCGTAATTTACAATTAGCTTTGCCTACGACGGAAGTTATGTGCAAGTCCCATTTCATGTTGCTGTGTACTATCACCCCCAGATACTTCAGGGAATCAACCGTGTTATCAACTGAATTGTTTACATTGTACTCGAGAGCAAACTGATTCTTTTTGTTACTTATTCGCATTGCCTTGCAATTAAGTGTAAGCTGCCATTTACGGCACCATTCGGAAATAACATCCAAATCGCGCTGAATTTCTAAGCAACCGTCAGAGCACCTGATTTCCCTACAGATAACTGCATCGTCGGCAAACAATCTCAACCAGCATTTAATGTTGTCAACTAGATCGTTTATTCAGTATGATTTCAAGCGCAAGACATTAGAGTGCTGAGAAGTGTTCGGTCTGTTGTGGAGAGTGATTCTACAGTGGTATCATGAATTTTCCGTGGTGTCACATTGATACCATGTTTCAAGCTGATGAGTGGTATTGATGCAGTATCACTGTACATAACGACAATTGAGGGAATGAAGAAACTTCTATTAAAATTACTTCACGATTCACTACAAAGAAACGTTTTTTAACGGTTAATCTAATTATAGCCGACATTATCTGTATCATTATATTCTTAATAATATTTTATTAGGTCTTACTGTTGGAAAAAATCGTAAATGAAATAAGCTACACACTGTCATATGTAATAAGCTCGGTAAACCTGTCGTTGAACCTCACTATTTACATGATCATAAATGGCATAATTATCACGTTTGGTTGCTGTTCTTAGATGTCCGTAATCGTTTCATTCATTTTGTAATGAGCAAACCCTCATTCCATTAATTTGTAATAAGCCTTCATTAATTTTATTGGACAGGAAAAAAGATGAATTATTTAAAAAGTGATTATTTAATTGAATATTATTAAAAATATGAAATTCAAGGAATCTGTAGAATATGTTAATTTGAAGTGTTCTGGCATTGTGAAGCATCGTCATGCAATGGCTGCGATGCCTACAGTTATTCGGGGGGTCAAATCGAGACGCTGGATTAATTCCGGTGAGTCTTTTGTTTCTCCAGACGCGGGAATTCTTAACGGTTACAGCCAAGGCGCAGTGATACAAAAAGATCTATTTCACCTGATACAAGACTTCTAAAACACTGGAACACAATCCCCAATCTCAACACGAAAAGAGAGTCACGTTTGCACAGACATATAGACTGAAGATTTGGTTTTAAGTTGCGCGCCTGTTTTTGTTCGCATATCCTGAGCAGGCATGCAAAGCACAACGGGATTGACTGAGCATTTCGCACCCACGCTGATGGCGTGGAGAGAGGCACCACCGCTTATCATTTTAATTTCGTCTTTGGTCTTCGCCTTCGTCTTTCTTCTTCAGAAAGCAGCAAACATCACACTTTGGTTCGACTGCAATGAATGCCGTTAAATATACGGAGGTTCCTTTTAAACGTACAGTATTCACACTGAGGAGTAACACAAGTTATCAATTTTTTTCCTTCTTCTGAATTTGTGGATTTGCAGATGATTAGGCGCGTTGGCCACATTAAGACTTCGTGGAGTGATAAAGTGTTATTTTCCATACATTGCTTTGGTATCACTAAGCTCGTAAGCGACCCGACGAGCCAACCTCATTGCTCTAATAATTCAATAAAGATCAAGCTAGCACAGACAATAAATATTTCAGTGAAGTTTGTTTTTGTTTCCAATGTAATGTCCAGTCATAACTTTTCATGCATGGGAATATATATTTCCATTGGTGCCTATTTAATATTATCTCTGTTTTGTTTATTTTGCTTGTAATTATTTGTAAGACATTTATAAAGTCTAACATCTCCATTTAATAAACCTGGTCTGCTTAATCCGTTGCACAGGAAGCATGACATTTGTGTTTTTTATGTACTTACGGATAATTTCATTCCGTAACATACCATTCATTTCTGAAAATATAGGGGATAATTAATTTTAGAGTATAATAATGTTAAAAATGAAAAATACCCCATTTCATTTGCATCCATGTGAGTAGATCTCAGATCAATTTTAATTACTATTAACTTTTGCAGAATTTCCGCGATAAATGCAAATAATAATAAAAAATTCTGTAATCAAATGGGGCAATAGAATGTTTACAAATGCAGCATCATAAACTGACAAATCGATTCCCAATATCTGTACAGATACAAACGAAATGTGTCATAGCAGCTGTCGGTTACATTAATAAATCACATTTCCACACAAGTACTTCCAAATAGTCAAGTTTCAAAGATATCTATATTAAACTGGCTTTACATTCAACGATGTACACATCAATACTTGCTATTCAGCCAGCTTTATATCCATCTGCTGATATGCTGATTAGTTTCAATTTTGCTTAGTGATACAAAGCTTTGCTTCGAGTTTTTCTAGTTCCTGTGTACTGAATTTCAACACAGAATTAGAGTCATATTTCTCTTAAGTTTCCGTTTTAAATATCATAGAAAAAAAAAAAAAACACAAATATAAAAGAAAATAGTTGAAAGAACTGTGATTTTATGTGTAGAAGAAAGTGAATAATTATACTCCTTAAAAAAATATTTCTCTGCTGTGTTACCGTGTAGCTGCTATTCTTACAGCAAAAACAAGATCTTTTTGAAATAATTGAAAGCGAAAATGACAAAAAGATTAAACTTAGGATACACATATTGACCTCTCAGTGAATACACCGAAACTTCTAAAAATACAACAAGACGTCTGTAGTGACTGCAGCAGTGGTGAATTTGAGGTGATGACTGAATTTTTGTAATGATACCTATTAAACTATAACCGCACTGACAGACAATATATCTACCGTCCCACAACCAACTTGCCCCTGCACCTACAACTATATTATGTTTATTCATAACTGGCGGCTGAAGGTGATGTTCACCACTACCTAACTGCCTCTCCGAACTGATCTCTGTGTCATGTAGAAGTAAGGGCAACTGAGTGGGGATAGCGCATACTGACCTTGAGTCAACTGTCTTAACTCGACGGGCTATAATGTTTCAGTGATCTAGTGTCTACCACCATGTTATCAATAAACAGCTACCTTTTTCTTAACTGCTTAACGTCTCTTAACAGCGAGTTCTTTAGAGACGGGAAAGGATGGGGGGCAAGGAATGGGAAGGAATTCGGCCATGGCCTTTTGAAGGAAGGATCCCGGTATTTGCCTGGAGTGATTTGGGAAAGCATGTAAAACCCAATTCTGGATGCCCAGACGGGGATTCCAACCAGCGTCCTCCCGAATGTGAGACCAGAACGCTAACCGTTACACCACCACACTCGGTAACAGCTGCCAACCAGCTTCCCTAGTAGTGGCAACTAGTAGTGGTTACTTTTATTTTTTACGCTTCGTCGATTTCGATGTCATTAGAGGTGAGAAAGGACTGGGCGTAAGGAAGGAGAAGGAATTTGGTCCTGGCCTTTCTAAGGAACCATCCTGGTATTTGCCTGGACTGATTTGGGGAAACCATGGGATACTCAAATTTTTCTGGTCGGAAGCTGATACGATCCCACATCCTCCCGAATGAGAGACCATAGCGTTACCACTCATTCACCATGCTCGGTTACTGAATATGAACGGGGAGTAAGCCCGTGAACTTTCAGAGAATCTGCGGGAACCAACAACTGGCCAGTGCAAATTAAGAGTAGGAACCTCTCAGCAGATGTGGTGCTAAAATATAAAAACTTACACCATTACTTGTATTAGTAGAAATATTTTATTCAAGTACTAGTTTGCATTAAGTAAAATGTAATTAGCTTAAGATTTACGAAAAATAAACCCTTTGAAAAAGCAATATCCACATCAAAAAATAGGGCACTATAAAAATGATAAGAGATAAACGGATAAGAACGCCGGATACTGCACAAGAAAGGAAAACTGCCATATCTAGAAATAAGAGAAAAAATCCTTAGAAAAAAGTTGTGACCACACAAAAACGCAGTTAATACCTAAATCAAGAGAGAGAAAAAAAGTTGAGGACCTATTTAAAACCTAGCTGAAATCCCATTCCTACTATAAATTTTCCATGGTCCCCGAAAGGATGAAAGGATGGTTCCATCAAAACGTCAAGACCAATTCCTTCCTGACTCGATCCTCTCCTAACTCTAAAGATCTTGATATCAACAAGCGGCGGAATAGGAAGCAAAAAAATAAAAAATTCGAGGACACTTAAATGGAATGTATAAAAATACACGTATCAAGAAAATGTTAAACTACATCGCAAAACTGAAATACACTTTAGGAAGATGGTAGAGACCTGTGAAGATGCGGAAAGTTTGTCATAACGACGGAAGTGTCTAACATATATGACCTCAGGATCTGAACAATGACACTAAATTTCTGATTTTAATTTTTCGCTTCCCCTCTTTTGATATACATAGATCGTTGTGGATGAATTTAGCCCTCGTATGCATATTAAACCAACGTAAAAAGACAATGTGAATTCTAAAATTACTAAAAAGTCTGTCTTCCTTAGCACACGCAACAGTGGAGTAATGTAGAATGTACTCATCTCCGAAAATAATTTTATGCATAATGTTAGAGCCAAAAGTCAAGGGTATATGCAAAATAATTAAAATTTACTTCTGTCATTAACACGAATAATGATTCGTAATAATTCTCCAGTTAAGTCAAGTAAATTAGTCCCCCCCCCCCCAAAAAAAAAAGAAATAAGAAGTCGGTGCCATCGTTGTCTCTGTATGTTTTACGAAGTACAGTTAGCAGTGAAATTGTAGCATTGCCTTCTGACCTGATTTGAACTCGAATCTAGTTGGGGCCCACCAACGGTCTCATTCGCATTGGAGACTTAGCGCAGGAAGTCTTCACACTGAATTCCTTCAGAATAATAAAGCTAAACTGCACAGACAGTATTTAGTAATGTTCCCAACCTCTTATGTCCTATGTTCTCTACCTCTCTACATACCGGCAATAATTCAATATTACCTTATCTTATGGTGAACCATGTCCTGCAAGATAGATCACAATTTATAATTTACAGGATTAAAGTCTCGTCTGCAAGACAGCTAATTTTCGGTGCATATAAGAAGGGCTGAATTGTTTGGAAACCAAGTCTGGATGGTTTTGGCTTTATGAGGCGGCACAGTACCCAGCTGATTTTGAATTAGGGGTAGGCTTAATGACTTCACCAATGTTCCTGAGACGTTTTGGCAGACTTTTTGAAGAATTTTTCACAAAAATGTAAATCGGTGACACCTTTATATGAAAAACCTCCCAATCTCTAACCGAAGCAGGGTTTTGAACATGTTTTACATTTGAGACCAGTTGAATCATTACTTCGGATACATCAATTTGCTTACCCAGTTTCGGCCACCATTCTGTCCGCAAAAAATTCTGGGAGGAAAATATAACAATGCTGACCGAAGAAACATTAGTTGATTCGGAATTCATTTCTATTTCTTCCATGCATTAGCACGAAAAACGTTTCTTGAAGTATTAACTTACATACGCAAACCTCTTGTTTAATAAACGTGTATATATACTATTTCGTTAGTAGATGGCATATGGCTTTGCCCTTGATTGAGCTTGATCTGGTAATCTCTTGACACAAAGCAAGCATCGTAACTACTACACTAGTATGGTGAGCCTGAATTCATGTTTTGTAACTTAAGTATCTTTTCGACCTCATATTTCGTGTTAAAATGATTACCCGACTGTTATCAACAATTAACATTAAAAAATGTATGTAAAGTGGTTCAACCTGACAGCCATAAACCTAGAAAAACATGTCACGCAAGTAACCTTATCCCTAATATGAAAATTTGTTGTAAAGTACATAAATACAGGCTATAAACTTAGAAACAATTTGGCCGTGTTATGCACTTTATGTGTGGAACTATTTATTCGATGTTATATTGCGTGTTTACTTTAGAGATTATGATATAGGAATAAACTGCTTGCAGGAAAAAAAGAAAAAAATATTTTCCTTTGGGAGTGGTTCTCCTATCTAAACTAATTTTGCTGGTATAGCAGCCGCACTGCATACAATGTTGCATGCCTCCTGGCCGATAGTACCAGAACAGTCTCGTGCTCGTGGGCATAAAGTGTTTTATCGTAGACCGGTTCCTACATTGAATGTACCATTAACGCGGAATCAGATATTTTAAAACTAATAACGAAGAGCAAGAGTGCAGTAAAAATAAGAAAATGGCCATTTCAGATAACTATCTAGTCTCTGCAGCAGATTTCACGAATAGCATAAGTTAATCTCTCTTGCCATATTTTGTAATTTGCCGCCTGGCTGCTACGGCACAAGTCTTACTTATTACAATTTCACTATTTCCTCAAGTGTATCAATATATACTCAGCTAATATTTCAAACTGCAGGCTGCGTACATATAACATTACAGAAACTTAATACCATATTAAAACCACTTACACCAGAATCTGGACATGAACTGGTTCTTTGAATGGGAGCAGAACCGCATGCTGGGGCATTAGGTAAAGCTGCTAATATTTACGACCTCTATATCTAAGACTTATTTTTTCGGCATATTATCGGGAAGAACAGTATTTTTCCAGATCTGTTAATGTTCTCTAGAACCCAGTGGCAGTGAACAATGTATTAAATGTGTCGAGTCTTGATATCTGCTAACTGTGACGAAGATGAAACTAAGAAGGCTATACCACAAAACGTAAATTTTGTTCCAAAGAAAAAAAAGAAAAAGAAAGAAAGAAATGGAAGCATAAGTTTTAAGTAAAGAAAGTCACTTTTATAAATGCGTACTGTAGTTCGGTATGTATCGAAAAATACTGCAAAATTTTTCTTCTCTTTTTATTTTCATTTTTATTTTTATTTTTTTATTTTTATTTTTTTTAAAAACATACTTATATAATTCCGCTGGAAGTGTTAAATAAGAGGATTGACAAACAAATTTGTGTCTGATATAGGAGAAGAAAGCCAATGTATGTTTAGCACTCATGACTTGTATTGTGTCTGATCTTGTGAAAATTACATAATGTACGTTTATCAGTGAAATTTATGGATAATTACTTTGGTTGGTTAGACTTTCAATCAATTACCATTGCTGTTTTTGCTGTTATCAGTCTCTCGACTGGTTTGATACAGTTCTCCACCTCTTCCTATCTCGAGTTAACTTCTTCATCCTAAGACACTCATTGCAACTTACGTTCTCAATTATCTGCCACATTTATTCTAATCTTTGTCCTCCTCTGCAGTCCTTACCTTCGACTGTTCCTTCCACTAATAAATTAACCAATCCCGCACGTCTTAAAATGTGACCCAATCCTGCCTCTTCATTCCGTGTGATTCTTCCAGAAACTTTTTTCCTCGTCTGCCACTTCTAAAACACGTTCATAGTATGATTGTCCACTTAATTTTTTGCATTGTTATATAGCACCAAATTTCAATTTTCCCTTCTATCTGATATTTTTAGTCCGTGCTTCACTACCACAAGGTGATATATTGCACCATACATATAATTTTAATAAGTTCCTTCAGTGTCCTAGATAAATATTTGAAACTAAAGATTTTTTATTTTCAAGATGACTCTTTACGCAAGTGTTATTCTGCTTTTAACATAATTCATGCTTCCTTCAGAATTTTTAATTTCACTTCCTAGGTAACAGAATTCACCTACTTCTATTATTACATATGATAATACATTTATATTTACCCTGCTATGTTTCATGACTTTTGTCTTGCTTGTTTTTTATGATTAGTGAAAAATCAGTATTTTAATCATGTTACTCAATGACTGTTTACTCTTATGTGGGCAGTAAATCGGAGCATGATGGTTATTTCTCCGTGAACACTTATGCCTCATTCAAAATTTTTATTTACTTCGTTTATTGACTCCTCTAAATTGAAGTAAAATTTTTGTGAAGTTAGACTACAACATGTCTCACAGTCCACCTAACTGATGTATTTCCGTCATGATTATCTACTTTTATTATAGCAATTTGATTCTTATAAGGATTATAAAATATTCTACTAACTCGATATTTAATACCTGACATCTTTAACATGCTGAACATCTCGTACTATCTGACACAGTCATAATCTTTTTCTATCTCAACAAATGCCAGAATTGTTTTCTTGTTTTTTATGTATTGATCTTAAAGCCAGAATTGGTCCCCATAACTTCTACGTCCTCAACCAAAACTGATCTTCACTTACTATCTCATCCTTGTATTATCCTAATAAGTAATTTTGAAGCATATGACGTCATATTAATGCTATGGTAATTTTCACATTAGTCAGCTTATGTTTTATGCGAAGACATTAATAAAATCCATTGGAATTTGTTCAGTTGGAATTATCTTATTAATAACACTTTTTGATAAATGTCCTTCTCAGACTATTATACAATTCCTAGAATGCTCTCACACGGGATCACAGAGAAATTGCTATTTCATTCCTGATGAAATTTAAAAGATCCAAACTACCTGGACGATGTAGTTGAGACACTCTGTCCGGCACTACAAACGGTATAGATCAGTTCCCCAGGTCGATTTTATTATTATTATTATTATTGGGCGCGTGGCCAGTGGGTTAAGAGAGGCTGTGATGAAAAATTTCTAATCAATAAACTGTGAATAAATTCTAAACCTTTCCACACTGCGTATCGAGTTAAGCATATGACACTGTTAAACGGCTACTTGTCCGTCGCTCTGGAACCTAAACTTGACTGCTTCTTTTGTGGAAAGAGTTTGCATGAATGCGTCGCCACCTGGTTTTATCCTCTCGCTTATTTTATCTTCATAAACATAAAACTAAAAGAAACCGCACGTAGAAACACCCATCACGTTCTTCTACACACATGACAGAACACTCAGTAGCACTGGCCACCATACCGTTGTATCCAGTCCCACGATGGCTTTATTTGTGACGATGCATTGATCTGGTATAGATCTGACATTTTCATTAATGCACTTTCGTTTCTGGGGATACTGGTAAACCTGTGGAAATAACTAAAGTAAAGATTCAACTTAATGACCCACCACTGTGGTGCCACACACTGGATTGTGAGGTACAACGGCGCCAGGCACGCGCCCACACCTCCTGCGTACTGGCCGTCCTGACTGCGATTTTCCGCAGCCAACAAGGCGATTGCCGGGACGGTCTCTAATCCCCGCCTCATGAACTACACATTTCATAGACAAAAAATGCTCTTATCACACACAGAACATATTTACTCATTTCGCAGACAGATGGCATCGCTACTCTTCTCCAGAACCGATTGTTTTTCGTTGACTTTCAAGTACAACGCTGCCGACGGAAGGTACAAGAAATGGTCTACCTCATGGTAGTTTATACAAACGATCAGCCATTACATCCAGCTACCAAGAGACAAAGTGAAAACTATTTTTAGATTGTTTGCTGATGGTGCGGTTATTTATAGGGAAGTAAGGAATTCGGCCGATTGCTTAGAAATTCAGCGTTATTTTGGCATGGTGCGCTGAATCGCAACTTACACTAAATTCTAAAAAGTGCAAAACAATGAGCATAACTAACAAAAAGAATCCGATTGTGCAGAAATACGAGGTAAACAGTTCAGTTATTGATATGGTCGATTCTGTGAAATAATTGAGAGTAACAGTACAAAGGAACATGAAATGGGACTTACACATTAATTCGCCGGTAGGCAGAGCTAATTCTAGGCTGCGATTCCGATGTAGAGTTTTGAAAAATATTAAATGAACAAACAAATGAGATAGGGTACAAATCTTTTATGCGTCCACATTTGGACTACTGTTGTACCTTTTGGGATTCGTTTCGTAAAGGGTTCATTGGCAAAGTAGAGAAAATACAGAGAAGAGCCGCTTGATTCGTGACCGCTTGCTACAGTCCTTATGAAAGCGTTACAGAACTGATTAATAGACTGGGATGGGAGTCTCTGGTAGATAGACGACACACGTTTCGTTTAAACTTATTGGTAAACATGTGTACTCCCACTTTCACTTACGAGTATAGTTAAATACTTCGTCCACCAACCTATTTGAGTCGGAATGACAGGAAAGATAAGATTAGAGAAATAAGGAGCCGCACTGATTCTTATATGAATTCTTTTTTCTCTCGTACCATTCGGGATTGGAATGCACAGCAAAGAGATTAGCTTTGGTGCTTAGCACCCTCTGCCACCAACAATTTTGTGAGTTGCAGAGTATATGTGTAGATGTAGATGTACCAGGAGCTCGGTGTGTACCAATGACCTAGCCCGAACCTCACATAGCACAAAGCTTGAAATTGTAGAAAGTAATTTGTCTGCTGTCCTTGAAGGCTTATCAGGAAAATCACTTAAGACCTAATACTACAAAAACTGAAGCGTGTGCCTTTCACCTAAGAAATAGGATAGCTCAGCGTAAGTTGAAGTAATGTGGTCAGGTATCAAACTACAGACATGTAACACCCCAAAATATCTGGGAGTGACACTCTACAGAACCCTCAAATATAAGAAGAACTACATGAATTGCAAAATGAAGATCTCTATAAGAAACTGCGAAAACCAGATGGTCAAAGTGGGGCAGTCAACCACGAACGATACGTACATCAGCAATGGCCCTTTGATACTCTGTTGCAGAATATGCATGCCCAGTTTGGTACTCATCAGCTCACATCAAACAGGTGGATGTAGCCCTTAATAACACCTGTACCGGTATACTAGTTTCAGGCTGCCTAAAGTCTGTCCCAGGTGAGAGGCTTTACCAACTTTCGGGGATTGCACCACCCAGTACTGGAATAGCAGTGGCTGCGAACAAAGAGAGGACAAAAGTAGAACGGGAAAGGGAGCATCCATAAATTACGTGAGGTGTTTTTCCTGATTTCCGGACCCACCCCCTCCCCCCATCTCTGGTGAGATTTCGTGAGATCCGGTCCGACCCCCCCCCCCTTTCTGGTGAGATCCGATTCGGGAGACCCGCCCCCCTCCCCTACAAGTTGTCCTCCGAACTTTTTAGGTCTCACCCTTCCAAAGCCGGTTACACCCCAAATTTTCGACGAAAAAACCCCATAAATCGACTTACATGTCAATTTGTAGATTTTTTTTTTTTTTTAAGCTCTACTGTCCAACAAAAATTTCCATAACCTCACGTGAGATTTCCGTTGACTCCCCACCCGCCTTGGTGAGATTTGCAGGGATTTCGCCGGACCCTCCCCAACCCCGCCCTATTTCACCTCACGTAATTTATGGACGCCCCCTAGGCGCTCATTCTCTGCACGTCCATACACCTCCAGCCAAGAGACTCAGTTCCAGAAGAAAATTCCTGAGAACATTGCAGGAACTTACCGGGCCATCTGAAATGCCAAAAGTACAGTTGTGGGAAATGAAGGTCCTTAATATCTCGGGACCACTGACGGTTGTAGAGCGCTTGCCATCTGGTCATGTAGAGGACTGGAACGTCAGGCGTTCCTTAAATCGAATGCGATCAGGAGTGCGGGTTCAAGGAAACCCTAGGGTATCGTCCATAAACTACGTTGCTGGGTCTAGGGGGGAGGGGTTGAATAGAAGGCTGCGCTGCGCTGTGTGGGATGGGGGAGGGGGAGTCCGTGCCAGACCATGTAGATTTTCATATTATTTTTTTACAGTTAAAATGTGGTACAGAACTCACAACAGCATGTCAAAATTTATTTCCTTCATTTAATTATCTCCGTATGTAAATTACAATAGTCTGAGAAGTCGCTTCAAGTCCGGTTCAGGGCATGGATGGTTTTAATTAGTGTTATGTTTGTCTTGTATTGTCCTTTCTCTTGATACTATCAGCAACACTTGAGGAGTCTTACTCAACTGAGGAAAATCAGACACAGATGATGCTGGCTGAATGGTCAAAAATGCCATTTTTATTAAAAAGAAAAGAGAGAAAGAGTACAAAACGTCTTCTGGAATCAAAAGCGAAAAAAGCTACGTGCTGCGTGGGGGTAGGGAGTGTAGGGGTGGAGTAGAGGCAAAAGCCACCTCGCACTACGTGGGGGGGGGGGGGGGAGAGGGGCTTCACACGAGGAGGCCAAAATGGAGATACGTGGTTTATGGACGCTCCCTAGGGAAATGGGGTTATACTGATGCTACCAGTATTAAGAGGGAATATGGTGAGGACCAAACCATGAATCATACGCTCGAGTGTCCTATGTGCCCATCATCCTGCAATAAAAATGATCTGTTTCGACATACATGGGCTGTGATGTTCGTATTTTAATGGCCTCTTACAGCCAACATTTTAGTATTTTACTAGACTCGCCGTCTGTGTGGCCGACCCCTATACAGCCGGCCATACAGACGGTAATATTTAGTTTTTAAGCCACATTGTTAGCCGGTTGATGTTAGGGCGCTAATGAACCCGCCGTCGACGCGCCCTTAAACTCCAACAACAACAACAACAACAACAACAACAACAACAACATCTGTTTGGAGCAACACCGAATGCACTTGAGGTTGCGAAGTGCTGAGCGAAATGTGTTTAAAGTTGTTAATTTGCACAATGTTTTATCTGTGTAATGTTTATGATTCGAGTACGTATAGTGCCTATGGATGGTATAGTGCATAAAGTGCTTGACGTCATCAAGGGTATGCAGCCGAAAAAACTAAAGCACCAAATTTGACCATACCATAACATCGTAAAAATCACCAAAAGCAGCCGATCCCTAAGGTTAAGAGAAGATGGTAAACAAGAATAAGGAGAACGAGATTCAACTTTGTGATGTTGTATTCATTATACGACATCTGAATTAGTCGTATCGTGTGTATCTAACTGAAATGATTTTTCTGTAAATTCGTACCATCAAAATATTCTTGGGTTTTGTACGCTGTATGGCCAATGGTAATTCATCCAATCTTTGTAAAGATTTGCAAGGATCCTTGTCCATCATTTTCAACAGTCTAGAAATGGGTGGCTGAATGTAAACAAGGTCGCATGTATCATAAAGATGGCCGACATAAGGTTGATCAAAAATGGCAACAAATTGTAAAATCAGAGATTACGGGCACAATATTGTCGCGTTGCAACCGGGGCAGGTGTGAATTCGAAGGTTACTTGTCAATGAACACAGCACTTAAACTGAGAACAGGTTTATTGAGAACTCAAACATACACGCAGCACTGACTGCCTCTTGGGCAGAATGCTCTTCTATTTATACACAGATAGAACGTACTAGAGATTACAAGAGTAGTTAACAAGTAGAAGTTACAAGTGACCTTAGGAAACATGTAGAATCTTCTGGAAATAATAAACAGAATTAAATAATTTTTGTCAGTGGGCGGGATTGAACCGGCGACCTTCGGTACCGCAATTCGTGACGCTACCCGCTGCGCCATGCTGGCAGACGGTACACTGGCGTTCATGCGGCATTGCTCCCTCTCCTGAGGAAAACAGCGTCCCGCTGTTAGATTTCTTTTGGGGCACGCTGAAGTGTCCTGGATCTTGATCTTGTCGTGGGTCCTCTGTATAGCAGTTCTGGAGGGCCCCTCCTGGTTGTACTATTATCTTCCTGTCCGACTTCCTCAGTATCCAAACCGTCCTCAGAGTCCTTGAACAAGAAGCTGGTTGTGCCTAGCTGCTCGTCAGGATTGTAGTAAGGCTTCATGCGGAGGACGTGAACAATGTCCCTTCGCTTTCGTCGTTTCGAAGACGGCTCATAATCCTCGACTTCGTATGTGACGTCTGACCGGCGGCGTATGACACGATACGGACCAAAGTACCGCTTCAGTAACTTTTCTGATAGCCCAACCTTCCGGACAGGGGTAAAAATCCATACGAGATCTCCTGGGTTGTACGCAACAGGTCGGTGCTTGCCGTCATACCGCTGACGGTCCTTCTCCTGGGTGGCCAGTGTTCGTATGCGAGCCAGCTGTCTTGCTTCTTCGACCCTGGTAATGAGCTGTTTTATATAGTCATCCTGAGTGTCGTCCGGCTGGAATGGGAACAGCGTATCCATTGTGGTCTCAGCTTCACGGCCATGGAGCAGAAAAAACGGAGTGAAGCCTGTCGTATCTTGCCTTGCTGTATTATAAGCAAATGTGACCACTGGCAGTATTGTATCCCAATCCTTCTGCTCAACATCCACATACATCGACAGCATATCGGCTAATGTCTTGTTGAAGCGTTCTGTGAGACCGTTTGTCTGAGGGTGGTATGCAGTTGTCATCCTGTGGACAATGTCGCATCTTGACATGACCTCTGATACTAGTCTTGACTGGAATACCTTTCCACGATCGGATATCATCACACGTGGTGCTCCATGCTTCAAAATAATGTCTTCTACTAGAAATTTTGCAACCTCTGGAGCTTCTGCAGTCGGCACAGGTTTGGTGACAGCGTAGCGCGTGAGGTAGTCGGTGCAGACTATTATCCATCGGTTACCGGCTGTCGACTTCGGGAACCTCCCTGAAAGGTCGATCCCAATTCGGTGGAATGGAACTGCTGCAGGCGGAATTGGTACTAGATGACCTGGAGGTAATTGCGGCACATGTTTCCGTCGCTGGCACTCTTTACAGTGACTCACATAATGCTTGACAGATCGGTAGAGACCCTTCCAGTAATACCTGCGTCGGATTCGGTCCAGGGTCTTCACAAATCCCAGATGACCGGATATTGGAGCGTCGTGGAAATACTTGAGAATAGCTGGCTGGAGATGAGCTGGAACGACCAGAAGCCACTTGGGGCCTAGTGGATCGTAGTTGTTCTTATACAATGTCCCATCTATCAATTGAAACTCTCCTTTGGCCGGTTCTCCTTTCTCCAAGGCGTCTATGGTTCTTAATAACTCTGAATCTTCCCTCTGTTCAGCTGCAACGTCACCTAATTCAGCGAGGGCTGAAATTCCATTCATGCTGTTGTGTTCTATTAAAGGATTCCTTGAAAGGCTGTCGGCATCCTTGTGTTTGCGTCCGTTTTTGAATACCACCGTGACGTCGTACTCTTGAAGTCTAAGTGCCCATCTTGCTAGTCGACCTGATGGATCCTTCAAGCTGGTTAGCCAACATAAAGAATGGTGGTCTGTCACGACGGTGAAAGGTTTGCCGAATAAATACGGACGAAACTTGTTGATAGCCCAGACAACTGAGAGGCATTCTTTCTCGGTTGTAGAGTAGTTTATCTCGGGCTTAGAGAATACTCTTGATGCATAGGCTATCACCTTCTCAGCACCTTCCTGAATTTGCACAAGCACTGCACCGATCCCATAACCGCTGGCGTCAGTGTGAAGTTCAGTTTCTGCATTCTCGTCGTATAAGGCTAGAACTGGTGCGGAAGTTAGAGCCTCCTTAAGTGCCTGGAAAGATCTTTCTTTAGTTTCATCCCAGTAAAACTTGGCGTCTCCCTGCAAAAGTTCTTGCAGTGGACGTGCCATGTTACAGAATCCTTTTATGAAACGCCGGAAGTATGAGCACAGCCCAAGAAAGCTTCTCACATCACGAATGTGCTGAGGAGTTGGAAATTCCATGACTGCCCTTACTTTATCTGGATCAGCGCGGACGCCATCTCCGTTGACCAGGTGCCCCAGGATTTTTATCTCTCTGGCGACGAAGAGGCACTTCTTCGGATTGAGGTGGAGTCCTGCAGTCTGAACACACTTCAGCACCGTTGACAGGCGACTCAGATGTTCCTCAAATGTTTTCGAGAAAACAACAATGTCATCTAAATAACAAAGACACGTCGTCCACTTAAGGTGTCGAAGTAAGTTGTCCATCATGCGTTCGAATGTGGCCGGAGCGTTGCATAATCCGAATGGCATTACTTTGAATTCATAGAGGCCATCAGGTGTAATAAAAGCCGTCTTTTCTCTGTCAGCTTCGTCAACCTCGATTTGCCAGTAGCCTGTCTGCATGTCCATGGTTGAGAAGTATGTAGCTCCTTTCAAGCAGTCTAAGGCGTCGTCGATGCGCGGCAGTGGGTAGACATCTTTCTTTGTGATTTTGTTCAGCCGCCGATAGTCGACACAGAATCGCCACGTACCATCCTTCTTCTTTACGAGGACCACCGGAGATGACCAAGGACTCTCCGAAGGTTGAATAATGTCATTATGCAACATCTTCTCCACTTCCTCTCGAATTATTCGCCTTTCGACTGGTGACAATCGGTACGAGCGCTGGCTAATGGGCGGATGATCCCCAGTATTGATACGATGCTTTATCGTGGGCCGTTTCGTCTGACCTTTTTTTTGCTGGGGTGTGAATACACCAGAGAATTGGCGTAGTATAGCTAACACCCGGTGGTGTTGTTCCTTGGTCAGGCCGGACCCTATTGGCAGTTCCATAGTTGTTTCCTCCAGCGTGTTGTCGGTACTAGTAACAGAGCATGGATCTTCGTTAATGACGTTGAGCTCGCCCTCCTGGACTGGTTCAGCTGTCCCTATGCACATTCCCTTGGGGATAATTTGTGACTGCTCGTGACAGTTGGTGATCCAAATGTCTCCTCGACCACCGATAATGCTTATGATAGCCGCTGGTATGTAGATTTCTTTCGTGAGCCTAATAAACTTTCTACTATCGACAAGCACTTCAAGGTTGCGGTCGTCCGTGTTTTTGACTGGGACTCTTCTCATTGCGAACGGCGGGATTGTCACGTTGTCAACGGCGAATAACTTCCCAGAAGATTCTGTGTTACGTGTACCCGTCGCAACGACTTCTTCAATTTGCAGCTCAGACGTTCCACAGTCAATGACAGCTTGGGATGCCTTAAGGAAGTCCCATCCAAGGATGACATTATGACTACATTCTGTTAAAATGACAAATTCAACTGGCTGGGTCCTGTTGTTGATGGTTATTCTCGCGACACAAGCTCCAGCTGGCTGGACGTACTTTCCATTTGCGACCTTTAGCACAGTTGCCCCCGTATCACGGAACATTGTCTTCTTTAGTGTGCGACGATAATTGTCCGACAATACGGAGAAAGAAGCTCCTGAATCAACCAGCGCCCGGACAGGTTGGCCGTCGATTATAACGTTGATGAGATTTCCCGACATCTTAGTGACTGTCATCCATGGAGGATTTTCATCTGCGGCGGCCTCACCTCCGTAGATGGTCGCCTTGCTTAGTTTTCCTGCGTGCGCTAGGGGAGCAGCTGCATCGTCGTGGCTCCGATTAGGCAACGTAAAAGTCGCCGCCTACACGGACTGGAACGGACTACAAAGGATATACTCAGTACGTCCTTCCGAAAGTCCGCGTCATTAGAAACCCATGGCGGCAAGCCAGCTGCACATTCGACACCCATCGGTTTTCTGGAGACGCTGGACAGGATCCTAACAAATGGCTAAAAGGGTTCGACCGAGTCGCCAAGTACAACAGGTGGGATCATACCAGTGCTTGGCAAATGTTATTTCTATCTGGACGGAACCGCCCAGCAGTGGTTCGAGAACAACGAAGAAAACTGAATAACTGGAAATGTTCCAGACGGAACTTAAGAAAACGTTTGGGGACCACCAGCGACAAATCCGCTCGGCGGAAGAACAACTGAAGAACCGGGCCCAACGACATGGGGAGCGACGCAATTCTTACATACAGGATGTTTTGGCCCTAGCAACGTAGTCAACCCGAATATGACTGAAGCCGACAAAATCACGCACCTAATGAAAGGTATTGCAGAAGACATGTACCCAGCATCTCCACCAAACTATGTCGCGTTGGAACCGGGACAGGTGTGAATTCGAAGGTTACTTGTCAATGAACACAGCACTTAAACTGAGAAACAGGTTTATTGAGAACTCAAACATACACGCAGCACTGACTGCCTCTTGGGCAGAATGCTCTTCTATTTATACACAGATAGAACGTACTAGAGATTACAGAGTAGTTAACAAGTGAAATGTGTAGAAGTTACAAGTGACCTTAGGAAACATGTAGAATCTTCTGGAAATAATAAACAGAATTAAATAATTTTGTCAGTGGGCGGGATTTGAACCGGCGACCTTCGGTACGCAATTCGTGACGCTACCCGCTGCGCCATGCTGGCAGACGGTACACTGGCGTTCATGCGGCAATAAAATAGCTCATCAAATGGTCACTAATTCTACATATTATACAACACCAAGTTGTTAGCGTATTTTCTCAACTGTTTTTAATATATAGTCATTCAAAGCTCGCAATGAAAACAAAATACAATTATAGTACAACACTTCTCGAACTACTATACATCATATAATGTTACTGCAACACAGTCCAACACCTACAGCTTTTTTACACACACACCTTCCTGCTTCTTTTTCTTTAAGAATCTCTCACATCCGACCAAAGATTTTCTATCTCATTCTTTTCATGTTTGTTAATCTGTGGTTTCCTATAGCTTAGAAATTATATCATGTACATCATACAATCAATTTTTAAATGATAATTAATTACACTTAACAAAATAATATTTAAATGATAAATAATTACATAATTGGGGTGGTAGCATATGTTATACTGTATATGAAGGAAAAACAAACATTTAAGAGCGTTGGTTTTACTATTTTCCTAACCTTATCCTTCTTATTTTAAGAATTTATGAAAAATGAAAACTCTTTCTCTCGGCTAAATTACTGGGTGTTTCTGAATCCATGGTTGAACACACCTAGCTTCGCGGTCACCCTATACCGCTGTTCGAGGCAGCTAAGATCGGTGTCACTCGAGACTCCGTCATACGCTCATCATCTTAAAAAGTGAGGTCGTTGTTTGAGGCGGGGCCTGTGGCATCAGTCAAACTTGGGACGATCTGTAGTTGGTGTAACATGAACAGCTGACCACCGTTGATGGCTCGCGTCTGCCGCTCAGACGAACTTGTGGTCACACACTGTGAAACGGTGATTACAACCGGAGCTTTGTCACCCACACGCTGACTGGAACCGTTCTCGTGTGTGTGAATGTTTGCACGGTATCTCGCGCCTGCAAGAGCTCACCGTCGTTAGTCGAAGCGTTGACATATCGTCCTTCCGGTCACCCGAACTGGAGTGTAGTCCACATACGCGGTGACTCAGAACTTGCATGAAAATGCAGCGACCTCGTATATGGGAGGAGTTACAATATTGCCCCTCTCTTGAACCACGAAACATCATAAGACGAAATATCTTTTATGCTCCCTAATCGATCTTTCGTTTCTATGTTTCACAGCATGCGACGCACTGGCGTCTCTAAGTTCAGCATTTATCTCATATTCTGTCTACGGTTTGTTTGCTATTTCATTAATGTCTCTGTCTTCCGACATTGTAACAGGACCATATGGACCGATTAGTGGGAGCTAAACGTTAAAAAATACCAAGTCACGATATAATAATAATCTGACATCATTTAACTCTGAACATGCAATCAATGAAACAGACCTTAGCATGGTACATTCCGCTAAATACATAGGCGTAATAAGTTATGATAGTTGGTGTTGAATTAACAATTTTACAAGATAACTAGGAAACGAAGCCATGCCGGTATGCTTCGTTTTCTATGTCGTAATTCAAAAGAGCGTTCGCGGTGGTTAAATCAATTGCATGCAAAGAGCCGATGCAGTCTCAGTCGGTATATTGTTACTCTGTGTGGGACCCTTATTAAAAAGGCTCAAAAGAGCCTTTGGGAAAGATACATAGCTGGATGGAAAGCGTGTTATGATGAAGGAGTTGGATTAGAAATACAGGACATCGTAGGCGTGCTCTTGCGAAAAACTATTGGGAATTTCATGACAGATTTACTTCAAATAATAAATAACTCATTTTATTACCAGCAATGAATCCAGAAATGACACAGAAAATAAGAAATTAAACCGATTATTTTCTTTACTCTTTTTTTCCACGAACGATAAGGTAAGGAACAAGAAAAATTTATCGGTGGCAAAAAAAAAAAAAAATAAAAAAAAAAAATTAAATCAATGAATTAATCTGGTTTTTCCATGGTTTTCCAAGGACACCGCAGGCGAATTGCAACGATAGTTCCTTAAGAGTCCCTTGGCGCCCCCTGTCTCTTCCCGGATATACCTCTCCATGCATATGTGTCTACGCTTTAGGATAGGGGCAGTGCAGTCTCCGCCACCAATGTTGTAGAGAATAGCGGAGTAGCTGTAACACTAGGACCGATCACGGTGTTTCAATTATAAGATTTTAAGTATCTACATCTAATCCCTGATTATTTTTTTACAAATAAAATTATAGTTTGAAAAAACTAAAATACACGCTTCTGCAGCAAAAGAAATCTTTAAGTGTAAAGATTTTATTCAACAGCGCTACGATGTCTTACAAATGAATATAACTTTTTGAATAAGCTTAAAATAAGAATAAAGTCACTGATTAAAAAATTTAAGTTTAATGTAAAAAATGTGTGGGTAGTTTCTGGATATCAATAATCTTAAATTTTTTAACGCTACCTGTTCGAAAAGTTAGAATTATTATTTGTAAGTAGAGAGTGTCCCAGGCTTTTTTAAGTTAAAGTTAACTTTTCAATCAGTGACTTTATTCTTATTTTAAGCTTATTCAAAAAAGTTATACTGAATTCTGGGACATCCTAGCACTGTTGAACAAAATTTTACATTTAAAGATACCTTTTAGTTCACACTGCTACAGGCGCTTGTATGATAGTTTTCTTAAACTATAGTTTTATTTTTAACTTTATAACTCACAATGGAAATTTCGCGACATAGATATGAATTATTGTACTGTCAACGGTTCTTAGATAAGTGTGTAACATTTCAAACACTTCTGACGCCAGGAAGCGGGTGAACATTAAAATAAAACTTTTTGATTGCATTCAACATATTTTCTATTGTTACTGGCAAAATAATGAGAATATCACGACATAGTTGTGAAATTATTGTCGCCGGTTCCTAATACGTGTGCAAAATTTCAAACAATTCAAATTAAAAAAATTGGTGAATATTTAAATGAAAGATACCACTGTATTCAACAATTTTTCTGTTTTTACTGTCAAATTAATGAGAATATCAAGACATAACTATAAAATTGTTGTATTGTTATCGGTTCTCAACACATGTGAAAAATTTCAAACAATTTGCACATCTGAAATTGGGTTAAAATTCAATTATAAAATTCCACTCACATCCAACAATTTTTTACTGTTACGTCAGAACAATAGTAACATTTCCAACCGTAGTTTCTTCTTGTGTGATGTGTACTTCTTAATAAATATTAGAATACTTTACTTTTTTTTCTTTACAAATACTCATCTATTATTTGTTTTCCTATGAACATTAGTTACCTAGGGTAATTACCATGTAGGTAGGTACTGTAATCACAATAAAAGTTAGAAAAAATTATTTCTATCATTAATTTCCGTGATCAGGTGGGGCAAAAATGTGAAAAACCAATGAAAATACATTATAATAAATGATGCTTTCCATGTCCGTATTTTTCTTAATTTTTTGTTTCACATTAGAAAAGCAGAAAGGTTAAAGGCGGAAGATAGTCGCACTTGTTTCCGAAAAGAAAGGCAGTTTTTTCCACGCCAGAGATTGAATATTCAGTGGAGGCTAAAGCAGAGTGCACGTGACTCATACATATATTCATACGGGGTTTGGCCGCGTGTTTACCCACCCAAGTAGCCCACTCCATCGACGAGAAGAAGTAAGTTTTGATGAATTACTTTGATTAGCAACACACTTGTTCACTTTGATGAGCTGATGATCCAAATCTTCATAAAAGCTTATTATATGTTGCGTATGGCTTGATTGAATATTTTGAACTTGCTGCAATAAAATTTTGCCGGAAAGGATGAATCGGGAAATAGGTAATTTATAATGCTCATCTCAATGAATAAACAATCTATTTGATGACAGGGTCACCAGAAAATAATTT
>CM061921.1:208536545-208562979 GCA_031002005.1 Vandiemenella viatica | reverse complement strand
CGTCGGCGTAGGCGGCTGATACACACAGCTACCTCCGTTTATCACTTCTAGCAGCAGCCACTGCCCACAACCTTGCTCTCTGGCGTCCAGCAACGTTCTCCTCTCCCGACCACATAGAACATAGCAAAAGAAACACTTCCGAGGAGTAGATGCCATCCCCTCCATCCTCTGGCTGTCCCACACACTGTACCACATACGGCAAGCCCTCCAGAAAAAACAAAAATATCGCGCCCCTGCGCCAAACTAAACATGTCTCTGGGGACAGGCGTCTGCCTTCTATCATCGACTGGCCCTCAGATACACACAGTATCGGGCAGCATACCTCCGCGCCAGCGAGCCGACGTGCTCTGTAGGACATTACAAGCTGGAGTATAGAAACGTTACTATGACCTGTTCAAAATCGGAAAAGCTGACGAGAGAATTGTGTACATTTTTTTTTTTTTTTTTTTTTTTGGAGTTGTACATTAAACCATAAGTTATAAGTGAATAATTTTTGTTGTTGGTTGATTCGTGGAATGACCACGTTGATTCGGCGGTTTACGATCGTCATCTCAAATGAAAATGGAAATGTAAGTTGGATCTGGAAAAAGTACATTAATTAATTATTTTACGATTCGATTTAATCAAACATTGGGACCATCTTATTATCTATTGCTTGCGCCAACTGGTACTGCTGCTGTCGACACTAATGGTTCAGCAATATATTCCAAACTTTTAATAGGAGTTAATAGGAGTAAGTATTCAGAGAGCTCTGTTTACATACACTTGCTCAATTTCAAGAGGAAAATCCTGAGTGTAAGTTTCTGTTCATAGATGAAATTAGTATGATTGTATACAGTCTTTTGAAAAAAATTGATTTACAATTAGGAAGAGCTATTCCTTCAAGACAGTATGAACCATTTGGTGGATTGGTTACGTATTTTTTTTTTTTTTTTTGGGGGGGATACTAAACAGTTACCGCCTTTTAATGACAGACCACTTTACAGGGATAAAACAGAAGGGAATGAATTCCTCTTAGAAGGGAAATTGCTACTCCAATCAAGTATTCAAAGATATTGTTTTTTTTATCAGTATCATTCAGAAAAAATGAATTTCAACAGATATTTCGAGATATACTTGATCGTATTGGGAATGGCTAGAGTACAATTGAAGACTATAAAAAATTAATGACACGTTGTCTACAAAGTTTTCCATTACAATACCGTAAATTCTACAACGATGTTATCAGATTATTTGCAACAAATAAAGAAGTAAAAGATTTTAATCATTAAAAATTAAAAGAATTGGGTCAACCTGTTACTTATATTCCAGCTGTTCATATTCAGCAAAATCAGCAAGTGCTGAATTATTATGTGGACTGGAACCATTTATAACTTTGTCTATTGGATCTAAAGTTATGTTACACTTTAATTCATGGGTCGAAAAAGGATTAGTGAATGGATCTTTAGGTTTTGTTCAGGATATTATTTATGAAGAAAATCTAATTTCTCCTGATCAAATGCCATGAGTGATAATGGTTCGTTTTGAAAATTATTTTCATTTAACTTATCAAAATAGTGTTTGTGTTCCAAATCCACTTACAACTAAATTTTTGAAGAGGATATATCACTTGTTCAAGAAAACAATTTCCATTACAATTAGCGTTTGCAATAACAACTCATAAAGCTCAAGGTTTAACATTGGATAAAGTTGTTGTAGATATCGGAAACAAAGAAACTTCTGTAGGTTTGATATACGTTGCATTATCGATAGTAAAAACTAGCATTTAATAGAAGATTTTCTTATGACAGAATTAGTAATATAAAAAAATTCAACATGCTAAAATGTAGAAAACAGAAAGAAACTCAAATGAGAAATTTTCTCTCTGAAAAACCAAAGTAAATAAATTGATTTTCTAAATATTGTGTCTTATTACTAATGAGCCTACTTATTTTTGTCAACAAACTAATACTTTAATGAATCACGGTGTAATAATAATAATAATAAATTCCACAGTTTTTGATGATAGTTCCTGAAGTTTAAATATTAAATTCTTATGATTAATTTCTTTAGTTGTATATAATATTTCTTACCAAAAAACTTCGCGGGCCACCACAAATCCGTGCTTTTAGCTAGTTTAAATAAATGTTTCACAGTTACTATGAAAATGTAATTTCTTGTATCTACTATGGAATTTACTTTTGTTTATTTTTCAAAGTAGCAAGGGAGCGGTAATACTACCTCCAACCCCTTTTCCTTATTCGTTCCTAGAATTTATGCTTAAAATCAGTTTGTCATTATTTTAATTACTTCTTAGTAGCAAAAAGGAATTTGCTTACAAATGCGTATTTGTTGGATCTGTCTGTTTCACTGGTACAATGTTATCTGGTATGTTTGAAGCTGTGTTGAATGCTAGTTTAAGTTTTGAGACACATATCAACGTTAAATAATGCCTTCATTTTAAGACTAATGAAAGAAAAAGGCTTGGTTTCACGAGCGAGATGTAACATTGCCGTTTAAACAACGTGTTGATCACGAAAGGTTATTACAATCTGCAGTCTGCGTCTTCCTGTACCCCCAGTACCATTACTTCAACTATATCAAGGGGTAAAATTCCCTGTACAATGGAACTTCGTTCATATTATTTCCAAAACACCGGAGGTGGCTTTTTTAACCATCAGAATGGATAGAGAGCTAATTTACAAGTTTCATTTCCAGATAACCTAGTCCATAAAAAAGAATCAGCTGTGACTTGGTATTACGATATACGTTTTTGTTGAGCACTAAGCTCATACCACCACTCTCTCGATTTACTCGAAAGTGTTGAAGAATACTTAGATGCTTAGTTTGGTATTAGTGCATTTCTATAGATTGTAATACCATATTAGCATTTCTGATCACGGAAAGCAATTGTTTTGCCACTTTTTGAGTTAACATATTGTTTAGGTGTCATTTATTCCTCTTTTTTTTTGTTTCTCTCCAATCCTGAAAGATAACAGTTGTTTTCCTCATATCAGACAACCATTTTTCCGCTTTTTTTATGTTATGCATATTTTATTCGTTTGGCTAGATCTTAAACGACTCCATCCAGGACAAGCAAGTATCAATGATTTTAAAACTAGTTTTTATACATCAGTCACAGAAACTGAAAAAATAGTTTTTATCGTCAGTGACGCACTGAAATTAACGTCTTTTTGTTTCATATTTTAAATGGCCATTATTTCTCGATTACGTAGGAGCTATACACAAATGATGGCTTCCACGGAGAGTCTAGACGTTAATGTCGTAGCCTTAGGTGTTGGTGATCCAGTTTTCAATGAGGACTCCACAGGCAGCCAGCATCGTAGAGACATTACATGGAACATATCCAGTTGTGTAGAGCAGAAAAAAAGCGCTTGTAATACTTAGTGAATGTTCTAAAATAATGCCATGACATTATAATAAGATTTTATAATAGGAATAAGCTTTTGCTCTCCCTGGAAAGTCACTGGTTAATTCGCTGGTCTTACTTGTTCGAATTAGAGTTCGATTAATGACATCTGTGTTTTGATGATGTTATACCACTTTTTTTATGTCTCACTGTAAAAATATGAAAAAAATGATCGTAGCAATAAGCTAATATAAACCCTAAATGGTTGAATAAGAGGGAGAGGAGTGTATGGCCTAAACATTCACAAACCTTTGAAACTGAACAATAGAGTTTATTTATTAAAATGAACGATCTGGTATAGCATAACTTCAAACGCACGCTTGAAATTTAGGATCTTACCATTCCAGCCAGAAATTTATTGACGTTCACTTCTGGCTGTGATTTTTCGATGTGAAGAACGTAGGAAGGTCCATTGGTTTCAAGTTTCACATTAAACTGTAGCTCCAGGCATTCCCGACAATTTAAAATACTAGCACCATGTTGTAACGCCACTCGAATTTCCCTTACTTATTTAAATAAAGCTCATCAAACGAAAATATCTTGAACATTTAGTAAATTTTCTAATTGAAGAGAACCACATACTTCATGTGTGCTTTTAAATTCCTGCAAAGATGTTAGAAAATGTCAACGTCCTGTGACTTTGATATAGGTCTTTCCTCACACACGAGTCTATAGTAAGACACGCACATTTCTCAGAATATGAAGCCCCTGTCAAATTGTGATCATTCATGAGGACGTTGATTGCTGACAGTTTCATTTTTAAAAAATTTGACTGCGCTCTAGATCTCCCAAAGGTTCCCTCTTTTATAAGTCCCCAAATTTTCACAATCTGCTTACACAGGATACAGCACTAATCAGAGGAAACTGTAGTGCCTCTAAATCTCCCTTGAAAAGGTTTGTTCACCATTTCGCTGCAAATTAGTAGCTCATTGCAGTGATTTATCTAAAGTTGTCGGTGCAGAAGTGAAACAGTTATTATTTTTATTGATTTGGCGTTTTACTTTCATAAATATTAAGTTCCATACAATTAACCATGTGCCGTAAATCATCAGAAAGGGACTGTTAAGTCTTCAGAAAGTTGTGGAAGGTTAAACAAGACTCTAAACCAGTTCTTGAAAAATATACATCTTGTGTTTCAACGTTACTCTGCACACGGGTTGGAACCTAATTCCAATTGCATTTTTTCAACCAATATTTTCTTTACACTTAATAGAAAAACACACATCATTTATATGTAAAAACATGAAGTGTCCACATACAGGTAATAATTACAACACTTATAGAAAAAACGAGTTTCACTTTTGCAGTAGTAGCCAGATACTAAGCTAATTGTTGCTGGGAGCTATAGGTTGACGTACAGCATAAAGAAAACGAAATATATCATATTCCTTACTGCATTACAGCTGCCGGTCGAATATATTCTGCGGAAAAATCAGTTGTATTCCATGTTGTGGCTGCCTTTCGTTGGCTGCTTTATGGTAAAGAACTCACTAATAGGAGAAATTATATTCCAATGCATGCATGAACTATTCAAATAACTCATATACATACAGCCATATATGTGTTACTAAAACAATCATATTATATGACCTTCTGGTATGCCGAAATCATATTACTTTATGTTTCTAAAAGTACTTGTAATAATAACTGTCGATAACTCGAAAACGCAAAAATGGTTTCATATAACTCCTTAAGTAGGAGACGGTGAAATTTTGTAGAAACTGATAAGAAAGGGAAGGTTGATAGAGCCCTCAGGAATGACAGCGAGCATGTGAAGAATATCGTAGGTTTACTTGTGCGGCAGTCTCTTGGAGAAGCTGGAATTCGGCAAGGGTTACACACATAGTTAAGAGTGTTGTGAGAAATTCAGCGAGGTTACGATGCTACTCGACTAATGATCTAGGAAGTGTATAAATGAAATTGTAATTTTCTATGAAACAATACGTCCTCAATACAAAGTGACTGTTAACTTTGGATGATATACAACATACAGTATGAGTTATTGTTTGATTACAATTTTTTTTCTTTTTTTAGGAGTCTTCCAAGAGTTAATTAACAAATATTCTATATCATTCAGTGCTATATCAATGACTTACTGCTCAGTTAAATAGTATAGCTGTTAACTGAGCAGCCTTCAGATATGTTGTTAATCGTTGAAAAATACAATATTACATGCTTATTTTTGGTGTCTTTAGAAGTTTAGTAAGGAGTATAGGCAATCATTTCATTTGAGCGAAGGTAACAAGATATTTATAGACTTTTCATGAAGAAATTTGTTGAATCTTAAAAAACGTCAGATATGTGGAATGCTTTAAAAAATTTAACTTCTCCTTTTTTTTTTTGTACTTATTAGGATCCGGCAGACCGATCGTGGTACGATTGCGATACATAAATGCCTGTAAGAGTGCTCATCATGCAGATTGAAGTGGCGCATCCTCACGGGAAGAAATGCTGCGTGACAATGCGCCGACACACAATGTCGTGTATCGCCCCGTGCTGTGCAGTAATGAAAATGCACGCCTGCTGCTCCGCGCGCTAAATGATTGCTAAGGGGAGGTATCACGAATCAGCAAAATTACTTCCTTCCTTTTCTTTCTAAACTTGTTTTTTTTTTAATTAATAAATAAAATTAAAAATAAATCAACCCCAAGCTTAGTCATTAGCTATGGAGTACAGTAAAATGTATATAATGTGTGGCTGGTTGAATGGGAGCCCATCTAAGCAATCAATAAGAAAGCATTTTTCAGGGTAATTCTCTGTAGAGAGTAAGCGTGGGAATTTTAACTGCTTATGCTTGTTTCGTCCGTACATAATTTTGCGGATGGTTACTTTTAAAAGGGAAAATAATGAAGCTTCATGTTGGCTGAATAGCGGTGATTCATGCATGGCTTTACATTTTATTTATTATTATTACGTTATTTTACCGAGCGTGGTGTGTGAGCGGTAACGCTCTGGCCTCGCATTCAGGAGGATGCAGGTTGGAGTACCTGTCGGACCATTCCATGGTTTCCAAAACCTCTCCATGTGAACGCCGGAATGGTTCTCTCAAAAAGTTATGGCTGCATCACTTCCATTTCGATACCCTCAATCCCTTCCCGCCTCTATTGGCCTCAAAGTCGCCAAGGCTTAAAGACATAAGGGGGGGAAAAAAATAATGGCTTTCGGTTTTTGCAGATATTCAGCCAGTTCCAAGGTAATACACGTATATTGATGATACAACTGGCTATGTATTGATTTTCGGAGTCTTTACCAATTCTCTGAGTATTCACATATTCGAATTCACGTGTGGGTTTCGTTGGTTTAGTTGTACCTATTATTTTTCGAATGCGAGACACCAGTTAGTTTCGTTTTTATGGAAAAAATATGGAATAGAGATTTTTCAAATTTCAGAAGACTTACTTATATTTCAGAATTTTATTTTTTCTTCTAATAGCCAGTTCCAGGCATATAAAATTGTAAACATGTTTCAAACCTTGAAAAATCTGCTGCCCATCATACAGTTTAGATTTTACTTTAAAATGAGTAAATTTAAGCATTTGAAATGTGGTGCTACAGAAGAATGCTGAAAATTAAGTGGACAGACAAAGTAAGAAATGAACGAGTTTTGGAAAAGATCGGTGAGGAAAGTGGTTTGTGCAGGAAGCTTACAGAAAGAAGAGACAGGCTGGTAGGTCATATTTTGAGACATGCTGGATTGGTTAATTTGTTGGTGGAGGGAACAGTCGAAGGTAAGAAATGTAGAGGAAGACAGATATTAGAATATATGAAGCAGATAATTGAGGACGTGGGTTGTAAGGGGTATGTGGTGATGGAGAGGTTGGCATTAAAAAAAAAAAACTGAAATTGGCATTCTCTGTCACTCACTTTGAATTTATAGGATGACAGGAAATCATGGGGATCAGAGAGCATTTGACAGGTTCTACCTTTCCAATTCACTAAGAATGTTTAGATTGTATGCGGTATATCAGATCCGCTCTGTAGCATCAGAATTTCTGCTAATCTAAAATAAGAAGTTTCTGACTACACTTCTAGGAAGCAGAATGAGAGGAATTTCGTTAATACTTTCACCAAAACCTTTCACATGAGTATTGTGAACTGTGTTAATGCAACCGTATTCAGTCACTGTAGGCCAAGCGAATGCTTATACAGTTTAGCCCATTACTACAAGATGTCTAGTTTCCCGGTAAGTGATATGCTTCAGTATAGCTACGGCTTGGATATCATTGTCTTAACAATAATGACAAGAGAACCAAGCAGCACGAAATCGGCAAAACACTTCCGAAACTCACCATCATATGCAATCGGCGTCTGAAGTGCGAGTAGCAACAATCAATTAGTTTGCTTACTCCATAGACACCTGAAATTTCCTATTATCCAGGGAGGGCTAGGGAATGAATTACAAAATGAGAAACTAAATATTATGGCTCAATACCTTCTAGAATTACCTTCGTGTCCGTTTAGAGATTTTTATTTTTTTACAGTTTTAGATTTATGGACTTTTTATGATTTATCTACTACACTTCCGTAAATACTATCTGTCTTTCTTGATAGGACAGATTTTATTTTACTTGCCTATGTAACTCCCTGCCAAATTTGCAATCCGCCAGTGAAGTTCCGCCGATATCGGTTCACACACTAAATATGTTTCATTTCAGTTATTTACATTTGTTAATAGCTGATAAAGCTTGTCTCCGAAAGTCCAGCCCCCCCTCCACGTGGGAGATGGGCAACGGCATAAACTAGGGGATACCCTGTGGGGGTGAGGTACAGTGGGGACATAGTGTGCCCTGGGACCGATACGGCAGCTGCGGAGGCCCTACAGGAACCCTGAAAAATGGCGGCCAACGGTGGCTACGACAGACCTAGCAAGACGGTAGTGGATAGAGATTGCTTGCAAAACAAAAACAAGCATCGTAAAGGACGGAGGAATGGACAGAAGACATGGCTATGGAAACGGTTTAATATTTGAATCCTTGAATATACGGACATTAACTGGGAAAGTGGAGGAAATTGTGGACATGATAGAGACAAAAAGTTAGATATTTTGGTGTTGGGTGAGACAAAGTGGAAATGATAAGGGTAGAAGGGAACTGAGAAATGGTTTTCAACTGTACTGTAGTGGAAATGAGGAAGGGAGAGGAAATGGAATAGGGGTAGTTGTGAGAAAGGGGCTGAAAGAGGAATTGGAAGAGATTAGTGACATAATGATGAAGATTAAGATAGCGGTCAAAGGAAGAAGTCTGGATGTACTGCAAGTATACGCCCCAAAAGTTGGCTGTCCAATCCAAGAGAAGGAGGAGTCTGAGCAGGAGTTGCAGAGACAGTTAAATGGGCAAAATATTATAATTATGGGAGACCTGACTGAGTATATAGGTACAGAAAGGCAGTTGTATGAGGAAGTAAGAGGGACAAAAAAATAGGGTGGCAGAAATGAAGAAGGGGAAAGGCTACTGTATTTCTACAGACGAAATGGATTGAAAATAGGAAATTCCTTATACAAAAAGCAAGAGAGCCACAAGGTAACCTGGTATAGTAGCGGTTGGTAGAGGAAGTCAGTTGTGGACTACTTAATATTTAATGGTGAATTGAAGAAGAGTGTGGCAGATGTGAAGGTAATACCATCAGAGACATTGGATATTGATCACCGGCTACTGGCAATGGAGCTAAGGATTGCGGCAGAGAGGAGAAAATCAGGAAGATAGGATAGGAGATTAAGGGTATGGAAATTGAAAGAGAAGAGTAACGAAGAGGAATACCAGAGAATAGTAACGAGTAAGATACCCACAGTGGAAATGGGGACAGTGGAAGAGGAGTGGGAATATTTTAAAACGACGTTAGTTCAAGCAGCAGAAACTATGTGTGGTAACGCCAAAAGGTGGAAAGAAACAGCATTGTGGAATGATAGAGTAAAAGAAGCAGTGGAATTCAAGAACAGGGCCTTTAGGGAATGGTTCAGGCAGGGGACACAGGAGACAAGGGATGACTATGAGGAGAAAAAGAAGGAGGCAAAAAAAATAGTAACGGAGGAAAGGAGGAAGTGGCTAGAGAAATGGACCAACGTGAAGGAAGAAGATGGCAAAGGAAATAAGAAAGTACTATATGGAATGGTAAAAAGGAAGAGGAAGGAGCAGATAGAAAATTTCAACATGCTGGATTAAGATGGAAAGAAAATAAACAGCTCAGAAATGCTAAAACGGATGTGGAAGGAGCATTTTGTAGCCTTACTGAACCCAGATCGTTCACAGAATGATACGGTTGTTCAGGAGAAACTGGAAAATAACAGCCATGTAGGAGAGAAAGAGAAGGATTTAACTTAGGAAGAAGTGGAAACAGCTCTGGGTAAGATGAAGGGTGGATAGGCACCAGGCATCGATGAAGTGAGCGTGGAAATGATAAGGGCAGCATGAGTAGTAGGAAAGCTGTGGCTATACCGCGTGATGAGAAAGGTATGGAATCAGGGCGCAACTCCTGAAGATTGGAAAAAAGGAATAATTATACCTATATTAAAAAAAAGTGAGTAGGAAGGATTTTAAAAACTATAGAGGGATTACACTGATGTGCCATTGTGACAAAGTGTATGAGAAGATCATTTGAAAAAAGGATACGTGACAGGGTGGAAAAAGGGCTGAGGGAAGATCAGTGCGGCTACACATCAGGGAGATCGACGGTAGATCTGATATTTGCTTTGAGACAGCTGCAAGAAAAACATTATGAGTATGGAAAGGATCTACTGTTGGTATCAATCGATATTGAGAAAGCATATGATTGAGTACGCATGGGTAAGGTATGGAGGGCCTTGGAGTACAGAGGAGTTTCCAAAGAAACCATCAGGAGAGTGACGGAACTGTACCAAGGAATTGTGAGTTATATGAAAGTAGGGGAAGGAAGAACAGATGGCTGAAACAAAGGAATGAACTAAAAAATCAAGTGCCCTCTCACCACTACTCTTTATTGTAATCATGGATGATATAATGCAGAAGGTGGCAGTGAGGATGGGAGAGGAAAACATGAAGGTGATGGCTTGTGCCGACGATCTGATGATCTGAGGAGGTGATGAAGAGGGAGTGCAGCGGCAGTTGGATGTATGGACAGACAGTGTGGAGAAATATGGCCTGAAATTTAATGTAAAGAAATGTGTGTACATGCTAACAGCCAGAAAGAAGAATAGGATAACCCTGGGAATTGTGACGGCAGGTGAACAAATAAATAAGGTAAGCGGGTTCCGGGTTCAAGTACTGGGGGAGTGTATTAGAGGAATGTGGAGGAAATGATGGCGAGATAAGTGAAAGAGGAAGTCAAGCAAAAGCATTACTAAGGAGCATTAGAATCCTGATATGGAATAAAGATGTACCACAGAGAAGCAAGAGAGCAATTTGTCACACATATTATGTGCCTATCTTAAACATATGCTACTGAAACGTGGACAACGAAGAAGGGGGACATCAGCAGGGTACAAACAAGCGAAATAAAGTTTTTAAGAGGTAGAATGGGAGTTACTGAAATGGACAGAATAAGAAATGAAGTGATTGGATGCACCATAAAAGAGAAACCCTCACAGGAAAGGGTAGAGAGGACCAGACTGAGATGGTATGGATATGTAAAGAGAATGGAGGTTCAGAGAATCCCAAAAAAATCCACAAAATTAAGATGCATGGTAAACGACCCAGAGGAATACCAAGAGATGGATGGCTGAAAGGAGTGGAGGAGAGTGTATAGAAGAGAGGATTGGACTGGAACAAGGTGGTGACGGAGAGGTGGTGGGAAGAAAGAAGGAAAGGGAGAGGCTTGCGCATGAAGTGGCTGGAAATGGTTGAGGATGACGATGATGAATAGCTAAAAAAGCTTAAAAGTGTCGTATTTCGAATATAATTCAAGAACATTACCGAACATTCAAGTACATTCTAGATGATTGAAAAGATTATTTATAACACTTTGGTCTAAAAATGAAAATGCCCTAGGTCGACTACCTTTAACCATCATATTTCCCATCCCCCCACAGCTAGCAACATGGTTCCACCATAGTGCAAGATAAGAGACTTGAGGTATTTCCATACACAAACACCAGTGGTCTGCGGTAGGAAGTTGTGGCTACAAAGCGAAATATAGGGACAAACACGTCTTTGGTAAAAATATGAAAATGTTCTATGTCGATCAACGTCAACCACCATATCTCCCACATCCCCAGCAGCTACCAACATGCAACCACCACAGAGCACGATGGAGGACTCGAGAATAGTACCACACACAAACACCAGTGTTTTGTGCTAGATAGTTTATATATGAATGCACACGTCTATTTTCTCGTATGTCAGAGTATTAGCCAAAGACGCATTTTTAAAATTAACCAAATATAACTAATTAATTCTATGACTTCTAACTATTCACTTTCTTCCAAAGCAATTAGGTTTTTTTCTTTATTAACTAATAATTTATTTAGCAAATACTCTGTTCCAGTGAAACAAGACAATTAGAAATAAGGAACTAAAAATCGTCTACCAAATGAAAGTATGGAATACAGAAAAAATATAAAAACAAAAACTAAATACATATTCGGGTAGGTATTGAGGCAGTTTTTCTTTTGGAAAGTCAGTCCCCTGTCCACCGTTGATAAATTTGAAAAGTTTAAGCGGCAGATAGATCATACTATTCACTGCCATAACACAAAGACATACAAATATCACATTTCATATAAATTGCCAATAGTGACTAGGACACTAATTACTATTATTATTACTCCTCGAATCACTAAAAGTGGGTGGCGGAGGGTGCATTACACCTATCCTAATGAGTAACCGCTTGCTTAGGAAGGGATATACAGGATATGGCTGGAGGCGCCGATTGGCTATTTTGAGGAACCATCCAGGCATTCGCCTGGAGCGATCTGCGAAAAATATGGAAAATTCAGATTAGGATGGCTGGAGCAATTTATCGAAACCTACTCCTATCAAATTCTAAGTTTCCTCGGTCGATAAATCCTTACTATTCCATTCCCTAATCGCTCCTGGAAACAAATGACTAAAGAAAAGAATCAATTTTGGTCCTGGTTTCTCCTATCTTATTTTCTTGGTCATTCCTAGTTATGAATGGCGATGGTAGTAATATGTGTTTTCTGTCATCCTGAGATAGGTCAGTCGTGAGTTGTTTAATTAGCTCCTATTATTCAAAATTTCTTCTCTCTCTATGCTGGATATAGATAATTCCTCGTTTTCCTTAATTAGTGACGTCATAACCTTATGAGAGCCTCTTATTACTTTGATATATGACAAGGCCTTTTTTGAATTAGTAATTAGATCTTCATCTAAATTCCTGACTTGGAATTCTTTAAATGCTTCACGCATTGCCTTACGCACTTCCCCTCGCACATCGACTAATTTAACGGGATAAGACGATTCCTCCGATTTCTTTACCGTGGTATGTAAACGCCTTTGGTTCCTGAGCAAACCTTTCACTTTCAGATTTAACCACGAAAACTTCTTAATAATATTAATTAATTTCTTAGTAACAAATTTATTTAAATCGTTCCATATTATTGCTTTCTAATTATACCCAAGTTCCTCAACATTAGTATTTTGTGTGTATGTTTTAAATTTTTTAGCCATGTGATCAATCATACCCGAATCGTTTGCCTTATCGAAGGAATATAGGAGTTTATCTTCATCATGTTTCAAGATTTTGAAGTTACGACAGTCACCTTGAGATTACTTGTACCGTCTTCCATACAAACTGAATCTACAATATCAAGATTGCTTATGTGAAAAACATCCAGAATGGACGAGGAATCACTGTAGCTCCGTGGAGGCTCTTGGACCATCTGATGAAGAGAATTTTTCTGGAATGATTCTAGAAATGTTTTGATCTATCTCTTACACCTGACCTGAACGAACATGTGCCCCTGGTATTATATCGACATCATTAGTTGAACTACAGCGTGGAAGTCAGCTACTTTCCCTCTAATAATCCGGCAATTTAGTACCATTATCCTTAGGCGCTTCGTATCGTTATTTCTGGAGTTTAAATTCGCATTTTTGGTATTCGCATTCCGAATGAAACGGGAGAATTATTTGGAGCTGCAATATTCGATTTATTGGCTCCATCATTTCCAGGACCAAGATCTATGTTATCGGCACATTTTCTTCGTTGAACTGAAGGATCCTCGGACCTCACGGTGTTCCTAAATAATAATTATTATCAAGACGGTTCCTTATTTTTGCAGCAACATTGGTCACCATTCTCGGTGTGTAGTGGACGCCAGACCTGTAAAATGCGTCCCAGCTTGCAGCTATCATCGGTAGAAGGTCGACGAAGCCCCAGTTTTTTCTGCGACTCAGCTCCTGCAAGCTACAGTTCAAATTAAAAAATCTTCCACCATCCTCCCGATAATTGATGAGCGGCACGACACTACAAATTGAGAACTGCAACGATACTGAGTTTTCCCGCGCTGCTTCATATGCCTCATGATCCAACTTGTTCATGGATTTTACTATATCGGTAACAGAAGCATGATACGAGTCATTAATACCGACGTGCGCAGCTACTCTTAACTGACGGCAGTTTGTTTCCAGAATCGCTTTTGCAATGGCCTCCAGGACACGTGGTACGTTTCCTTCTGGAAGACAAACAGAATTAACGTTGGAATGAGTGTCTCCACCATTCTTTCTAGCTGGTTCTCGTAGCGGTTTCTCCAGACGTCGGACGTTGGAGCTGCCAATGATCCGTAAACCTTTTCAATGCGTTGCTCGGGGTCTGTGAACGTTTCTTCCCCACTTCTTTCTTGGGCATTCGCACATAAATCTTCAATCAGCGGAAAAACTGAAAATACATTACTTAATGGCAAGATTTCATTTTACAGTCGGTGATTTTGGAACATCGATGCCTTTCTGCCTTCCACACACTACCTATCGCTTCATGCAACAGCTACACGATAATCCACACTATCAGATACTGCCGGTTCTAATCCACTAGCCTCGGGAATTTCTCCGACGCACTGCCGCTCTTCGTCTAGGATGTTCCATACCTGTGCTTGAAGGGACACCATAGTAGATGAATCTCTTCGAGAGACAGACGCCTACTGAAACACATTGCACAAGCCATATCACCTAAAACAGCCAAAAACTGAAATACAAATAAATTTAATACAAAATAAGAAAAATGCTGCTAACGGCTGCTGAAGCTCAACTGGCTGATTCACCAGCTAAACATGAAATATGCAGAGATAAAAACAAAGGCTATATACCGCACATTAAATCAAAACACAAAAGTCGGAAACTTCTGCTAACGGCTGAGGAAGCTCGGCTAATTGCTGTTCAGTAGTGTGTTGAAGTGCTTGAGAAGACGAATCAGAACAAACAACATAAAATTACATATGACCCAAAAATATGTTAGATATTGCAGCATTCAATAATCTAATGAAACGCAGCATGTAAAGGATGCATATGAACCTTAAGCACACTTCTAAAGAATGATTATTTTCAATTATTTGATAAAAGGATAAAAGTAAATAAATAAAAAAACCTAAATAGATACAGCCATTACCTAGTTTTCTATATGAGTAAAGGACAGTTCATAGGAGGTGGAACATTGATTTTGAGCATGGTGAACACTGGAATTGTATTTTATGTTAATATTTTGTGTAGACATTCATTCTGAAATCTATATAGTAATAACTTCATTTTTAAGCACCATCTTTCTGACAAGAAAACTATTATTTTCATTTTATTGGTTGTGGATTAAGGGTTGCAGGAAGACATATTACACATGTTACGACACAGCTAACCAAAACATGTACGATATTTTTCCACAGAATTTAGTACAGCAATAATTCAGTAAAAAAATTGAAGTATAGGTGTTATAAATCACTGCCCTACAAACTATCTGTTTGGACATATTGTGCATCATGGGGATCACGTAACATTTTGTTGAGCTTCATATAACTGTATTATATATTTTTGACGATATTCATAACTAACTTTTGCCTGTGACTTTGCTGTTTTGGTTATAGCTTTACACTTCGTCGGCGTCGAGGTTATTAGAGTCGGGAAGGGACTGGGAGCAAGGAACTGGAAGGAATTCGACCATGGCCTTTTGAAGGAAGCATCCTGGAATTTGCCTGGAGTGATTTTGGGAAACCATGGGAAACCCAAATCTGGATGCCCAGACTGGGATTCGAGCTCGCTTCCTCCCGATTGAGAGGCCAGAATGTTACCACTGAAACCACACGCACCACGCTTGGTCCCGTAGCATTATTCACTTGGATTATAGAATTTGTGGGGATTATTTAGTGGACTTTTAAACTACCATCATCAATACACTATCATTTGGTATGAATTATACTGTGAATCAGAAGTGTGTCTCTTTTGTTTAAGCTTAGTTTCCTCATTACAGCAGTCATTTGGTCTTTTAAATCTTCTGCCAGAATCGATAAAATGTTGATGACTAACTCGTCGCCTTGACCATATCGTTGGCTATGACCCATCCCCGGCGTGATAAGATACATCTCAAATTTTAGGTCAGAATCTAAGCTTGCAAATTGTGAAAAATCCGTCAAAACGTTTTCAGACTTTGGCTTCTTACACTGGTGCTAAGTGACGTATGGTGGTTATACATACATCTGATCTTAAATTATAATCTAAGATCTGAAACAATACACACCGTAAACATTTTTTCAGCAATGTTCTAAAATACGGCACGTTACAAGTAAAAAAAAAAAAGAAATCTGTGTTCAGAAGAGATTTCGATTTTTTTCTTCATTCTTAGGTGAAGTAGAGTGATTACGCATACAGCAGACTTTAATTATGAATCTGCGGTTTCAAACAGTGGAAACTTTATCATATTATGTCTACTACAGGCACAAAATTTTGACGTTTCCCTGCGCTGGTGTGGCATGGCGTAGCATCATAAGGCATACCTCAGATGTTAGATCATATCCTAAGCGATAAAACTGTGAGAAATCAGTCATATCATGATCAGTGTTTTGCGCATCAGAAAAAAAAACAGACGCATTTCAGTTGCAGATTTATATAATGTTGCAGTATACATTATCAATAGGGAATGCAACCTTCCGTTGAAGACGCGAAATCGTTAATGTCACCCACCGGTCAATCTTTCGGGTGTCAAATGAAATTCTCATTCTCGGAATGAGAATGGGAATTCCAAGATTGCAGAAGGGATGTTCGTAGCCTCCAATCCACTGTTACTCTCTGGGGAATCTGTCGCCTAATGCCTATTAACTACTGATACAATGTTACTGAAATTTAGTACAATGTCGTTACACTAATCACTCCCAACAGAAGTAGGCAGGCATGGGTTTAATGTCAGCGATAAAGTCGATAGTCGCGACCATGCCAGTTGCCGCGTCGTAAAAATCTCGATATTATCTGGTAAAACGGAACCGAAACCTCTGGAGATAAGTATGTTCGTGAGCGTATTGATAGGAAAGTGATCGAATGCAGTAACAACTGTTTCTTTTACGACTTATTCAGGTCTTGTGCCTCCCCAGTCTTATTATTACATTTGGAATGTTAACTGGCGTTTCATTAACGTGACTGGCCAGACCAAATAGTGGCTGGCATAAAGCACGTTGTTTCGATGCAAAAAATAAAGGCATACAAAACAGCAACCCCATCCTTACCTACACTATGATTTTATTGCCGTCCAACGAAAAAAAAAAATTCCATCAGACTAAAAATTTATTTTAAAGAAGCAAAACCTTGATGTTTAAACTAAATTTGTAGACATTGAAAAATATTTTTTCATTAAACATCTCTGTCTCCTTCACGTGTGTCATTAGGTTTTTCAGATTAGGTACTTATCTGACAATAGATTAGAGTTTTCTTATTTGTAACCAGCAATTCCTGTAAATCTTCTTTTGATACTCTGGGTTCTATTATATTAAACTATCAACTTATCGTAAACTGTAGTGTGCAACTGGGGGTCTAAGTTGCTTCACGTCAGTAGGTATAACCTTAATTGCCCTACACGTGACTCTTGGGTGGTGCTAAGAAAACAACAGCGATAAGATGAGACCTGTCTGAAATCTAAATAGACCTCTTGGTCAAAAGATACACACACAGGCTCGTAGAATTGCACCATCTCTACGCATTTGTCAACTGAATATCGAAGGAATAAGTCGAGCAAAATGTGAATATCTTTCCTGGAAGAAGTTATAATGACCAGGTTTTCACTCTCACCACTCATATTGAAAATAGGTTTGAAAAGAAATCAGTAAGTGTGGCTGCCTTCTTGGATCTGTCAGCTGCCTATGACACTGTTTGGCGAGAAGGACTTCTTCTGAAATTTGTGAGTATTATCCCATGTCGAAAACTTACGGAACTACTTAACATGTTGAGCAATAGATACTTTCAGATATACTCTGATAATGACAGAAGCGGAATATTTATAATAAATTTTGGTTTACCCTAAGGATCTGTTTTCTATTCAATTTGTATACTCATGATTTACCGGAAAAATCTTCAAGAAAATTTAATTACACTGATGACATTTGTTTGGTGAACCAGAAGCCCAACTTTTCTGATGCAGAAACAGCTTTATCAGCTGATCTGGAAAAGTTAGATGGCTACTTCAAGAAATGGTGCCTCCATCTAAATCCTCAGAAAACAGTTATTTCAACATTTTATTTACGCAACAGACAAGCTCATTATAAACCAGAAGTTAAATTCAGAGGCCAACTCTTGCCGTATTGCTGCACACCAAAATATCTGGGTATAACACTGGACAGAACTCTAACTTTCAAACAGCATCTCTCAAACGTGGCTGCCAAAGTCAAAACGAGAAATAATATTCTCCAAAAGCATGCAGGTACTTCATGGGGAGCCAGTGCTCACATTCTAAGATCCACAGTCTTAGCTCTGTCATACTCTGTTGCTGAATACTGCTGCCCATCCTGGATCAATAGTGCCCATACAAAGAATATAGATGTGCAACTCAAACAGGCAATGAGGATAATTACGGGATGTATTCACAGTACGAATACCATATGGCTTCCAGCGCTATCAAACATCTCACCCCCAGCACTAAGAAGATCAGAAGATCTCTTAAAAATCTGGAAAAATATCCTGCTCGCCACAGGAACACTTCAGCATATCTCAAACACTTCATAGAGACACGTGCCATTTGTCGACCATCATTGTCTTTTCGAAAGATGGCACCACGATACCGTCGCATAATAGGTTTCACATGCGGACGCAGGATGTCCTGACATACCGTTATTCCTGAAGTCATACCCCATTTCTCCCCACAACTTGACGCCAGGAATAACAGCGCTGTGCCTTTCCGATACGCTGGAAGCATGCTACATCTCCACAAGTCGCCGCCATACTCGCCGAGTTAATGCAGAAACCCGATTCATTGCAACGCCATCCATCAGCAGTCCATGCTTTCCAGTTCCGGCACCACTCCAAAAGCATCCGCCTGTGCTGCGGTTTTACCGGCAGACTAAGCATGGGACGGTAGTTCCATGATACGGCTGCTGCTATTCTCCGACTAATGGAACGGGAGGACGCAGAATGTTATAGGGAGTCCATTACTTGTTGTTGGATGGCAGGCGCAGATATGAAGGGGATACAATGAGCTTGGTGCACTATGCGGTGATCCTCTCATTCGGTGGTCAGACTTAGTCGACCGGAAACTTGATGATGGTATGCCCTGCCCTGAAGTTCACATGCAGTTCAGCATCGAGTCATTACCACATCCGAATGCCCCACAAATCTGTCAGGTTCTGATAACGCTGTATCACACGAGTCCTTCACAGTAGTCACTCAACATCTGACGCTGTTTATGTTCCTCATATACCCTATCAGTCCTGAGAATAACACTAATGCACCTGATGGCCGTTCTATTCGTTACAGAGAATTACAACTCTAATCATTCACATATCCGCCGATGGTATGTACGTATGTGTAGGATTTTAATTGTCATCCGACCATGTCTTCCAGGTGGATCATTTTTTTTTTTGTCGGCAAGTGTATTTGAATTCTCGCTCTCAAGATGGAAACAGGTGTTTAATGGTAGTTCTAGTAAACAGAAGCACTAATTTTTCCTATAGTACGAAGTTTAACATTTTTTTTAGTATTCTAACATCGATGAATCGAGGATCTTTGAACAAGGTGGGAATTGGGGCCGTGAAACAAGAAGGATTTTCGTCTTGGCCATTTGGAGGATTAATTCCGGAGTTATGGCGAAATGCAGGACTTCGGAAACCATGAAAATCTGAAATCTTGATATCCATACCTGGGATCAAAACGGCGTCCTCCAGATAGCGTTAACCGCTCACTACGAGCTCGGTTTGATTTTCATGTGAAACATGCTGTCAAAATGTACCGTAAAATACACTAATAAGAAATTAATGAGATTAAAAAAACATGGCTACACATTTGGTAACAATCAATACCCAAGCCTTTGAACATTATTTGAATCAACGTGTTTTACTATATTTAAAAAATGATTGCTAGAAATTGAACCTGTGTATTAACTGTGTATGTGCGGGCAATGTTTAAAAGCAAACTATACTACTTGATATATCAGAAGGTTAAAACCATAATTAATCACATATCCTTGAAAAATGAGATATTTTAGGTGTGTTGGTTTGTTGTTTGTGGTAATGTCTGCTGGAGCTCTGCCTCCTACGATCTACGGAATTCTTATCTCCACTGCGCCGTGTTGTGAATGCTGGGCGAGAGAAACACCTTTACCTTATTTAGTCTGTAACTTGCGGCGTACTGTATTTATTCGTCATATCTCTGCAACATACATCAACGCGCGACTATTTTCTTTTTTTTAAGGAATTTCTTGGAGCGGGACTCTCTTAAACCAGCGAAGATAACAGAAGTTGGAGGGAGAATGACAAAACTCTTCGAGCAGTACACCTTTGCGAGCGTGGTATAAAAGGGTTTAACTTAAAATTGACTTATAGTTATTGATCCGGGTGGATGAGAAGTTACGCTTAGGTCTGGCATTAGGGAGGACGCGGGTTCAAATCTCCGTCCTGCTAAATATTTCGGTTTTCGATGGTTTGCCAGAAATCAACCCAGGGGAATGCCGCGATAGTCCTTTCATAAAGGTCATGGCCGACCTTCTTCCCATTTTTTTCCCAATCCTTTCTCACCTCTAATGACCTTGACGTCGACGAGACGTAAAGCACTAATCAAGAAAAAAAAGTGCTAAGAGAGAAGTTATCTTCCTAACATCCTGTTTCCTATGGATATATTTTTTGAGCTATCATTAATGATCCTCTACGGTCGTTATACAAAGCAGAATTGTCAATTGCCGATCATTACATTTTTGTCGCAAACATTTTCTTCTTTTTTAAGTTTACAGAGAAACATTTTGCAAGGATTTACTTTACAAAAGTTACAATTGTTTAAATAAGGTTATGACATGATACGTGGTTAAGTCTGAAATCTATTTCTTTTTTTTAATTTTTTTCATCAGAACTATCTTTCAATGAAATACATCTAAATGTGCAGATTTCTATTCCAGTAGAGAAAGCTGATGCTATGTGATACTACTTGCATTGATATTACAATATGGTAAAAACACTTGCTATCGACTACTCAACATGTCAAATATTACAATATTCTAAAAACACTTGCTACGGACTACTCAACATGTCAAATGTTACAACATGTCAAATATTTAGTCTGTTAATGAAATTATGTGACGGCCTATAGCATAGCTACCGTTGCAGAATATTCTACACTGTTTCTGTCTATTTGTTTAGCCACGCCAAATGAAAGTTGATTAATACCGCTAACATCAAACTGAATATACTCGTTTTTGCGCTAACCATTTCTGCATGTAACCATTTGTAGGTCGTAACTCCCTTTGTAACTTCATTTGCCGGTCACCCATCCACCTTGAAGAAGGTCTCAACACAAATCTGCTCTCGGGTATGTGTTTATTACTCTCACGCCTATGCGATAGTGTTCATGTTGCCCAAGTTTTATACTGGTAAGCAAATCTTTGTGTTACTTAATCTTCAAAATGCTGAAAATTTGATTGTTATTGCAACATTAAAACCCTGTAAGTAAGTAGTTATTCATGTCTTCTTCCTTAACTTTTCTTATATTCTCGGGCTACAGCCTGCTTCTTTCATTGTCTCTGATCTTCTGATGTTTTATCAAAAAAAAATTTCCAACGAATTATCAACCTTCCACCATCTATGCTTCCACTGAATAGTATATTATCTTTGCCCTTTTTAACCATCTTTTCTTCATAAATTCTACTTTTCTGTTAATTCAGTTACTATCTACTTTCTAGTACTACACTGCATACTAATTGTTCAGTATGTTATATTTAGCCGACTCAACATTCCTACAGAAATTTCATGAACTTCAGGTAATGAAATAATTTAGTTAAATTTATGTTAGTTATGTACAATAGTGCGTATTCTTGTTCACAAACAGGTATTAGACTATAACTTTCATGACACATACTGAAGAGTTATTAACTTGACAGTTGCTGCACTGAAAATATAAGAGGGTACTTGTGGAATACTATTTTATCAAACAAGTACTTAAAACGCTGACCCCGGAACCGTATGTTCTAGCTCTCCTGTCTTTGAGATGCAAGAGTTACCATCTCGAGTCCGGCTTGGTGCACAGGTGGTTGTAATTAAATTTTGTTTCCGCCTTGTGGTGTCTGTGCTGTTTTGTCATGACAGGATGAGATAATTCATGTGTACAGAGTAGGGTAGTATCAACAATACATAGTAGCTGTCATAACATCCGTTGTCAAAAGAATCTGTTTTATTTTTTTAAAACAAGTAGATACACTGGACATCTGAAATGTATATATTACTGGTTTCTTACTTGTAATAATATGTTGTAATGGAAACAGATGCATTTTAAGTTCCACCAGAAATAAAAAAAATTAACAACGATATCTCTGAATTGGATTCGATAAACTAAAAGTAATCGTAATATAGTGAAAACATTGTTAGCAACTATTTGAAACAATTACGCTGTACGAGGTTATTTTCTGCTAGTAGTAGAATTTACTACGGGTTTTTTCATTTGATTTTCCTTGAATCAGCACCCTTGTGCTTGCACACCATTCGACTGTTGGTCATTATGTAGCTTATAGCTTCCATGGATGTAAGAACTTTGTAGAAATATTCATGGTTAATTTTAAGGAACTATCCCAGCATTAGCCTTAAGTGATTTTGGAGAGGGAAGAAAACCATAATTTAGATAAACATGCCAAAATGTGATACACCGAGCGGGAGGTTGTAGGTTCGAATCTCCGTCCGGGCATCCAGATTTGGGTTTTCCAAGGTTTCCCCAAATCACTCCAGGCGAATGCCGGGATCCTTCCTTCAAAAAGGCCATGGCCCAATTCCTTCCCGTTCCTTGTCCCCAATCCCATCCCGCCTCTAATGACCTTAGACGTCGACGAGGCGTAAAGCAATAAGTAAAAAAAAAATATATATAATAGAAAAATAATAATAATTTTGATACCTCGTCCTTAAAAAGACAAATCCTTGAATGTCTTGAATTCAGTAAACATAGTAAAAATAAATGTGTACGAAAATACGTTCAAGCGAAAGTTGTCATAGTAGTAGCACTGTTTTAAGAAACGAACAACAGCACAATACAAACTCTTCAACCGGAGAATGGTGGAAAGTTGGTAAACATGTGCAAGTAGTTCCCTGCCGCAGTCCTCTGAACGTGTTAATGATTAAACAGGACTTCTATTGTGGAGGACAGGAAGCAAAGCAGACTACCGTCCATTGTGTACAGTAGCACTGAAATATGGGTGTGGGTGTAAATGAACGCTCTGAGACGGTGTTCTTCGATTCGACTTGCCTTCATTTAGAACCTACGAGTGGAAAAGTTAGACTGTGCTCGAAAGAAAGGGGTCGTCAAACAATGAGCACCCAGCTACCTTCACAGCTGACTGACGATTAAAAGGCAGCTCCAAGGCGTCCCTTGCCCAATTGCAGCTGTTTTACAGCCTCTCTTTGTGTGGCTCACGGAATAAAGCTACGGAGAGACAATTCGTTACGGACGTGGTAAGATGCGTTTGGCAGGCGCTTAACACGAATTCCCGTGAAGAGAGAAAACTTTAAATCTTTCAACAAAGTATTATATCATTATTGGGACGACAATAGGATGTTTACATTCCTTTTTTTTTTTTTTTTCATTGGTTCCTATCAACATGTATCAGAAGAATTAGAAACACGATAAAAACTATTTTAATATACTACATCACAGAGAAAGATATCTATTGTACGTAAAACTAAATTACTCTAAAGAAATGATTCGAATCGCAATAAAATTAAGATTTGAAGGCAAATGTGTATTACGTTACACGGTAACTATGTGTTACGATAAAAAACCGATCCTGTTGGGCGAACGGAATGGCAGTATGCAGTACGTGAATTAAAATCCCCTTCCAGGCACCCTGATTTCTATTTCAAGGAAAATGATGGGATGGTTACTTCAAAAGGCCATAGCTGAATTCTCTCTCCCGACTTTGATGACCTCGACGAAACAAGCAGTAGAACCAGAAGCCAAAAAAAAAAGACTAGTGGAAATAATATATTAAGCCGTTTTCATAGTCACCAAAAAGAATTTGAGGTGTAAACAAGCGCCATGCGAATCTTGCAGTGAGCATAAGTCGTAATAAAATGTGTGAAAACACTGTCGGCTTTGACAAACAATCTATCTTTAGGAAAACACCGAAATTACTACCTTTCATAGAATATGAAACACTTTTTTAACTAAAACTATTGAACACATTTTTATTAAGAAGTAAAATTAAGCCGTAGTTTTGATATCAGAATAACGCTACGATGTTGAAATTCAATACCTTCTTTTGAAAGTTATACTCTCATTTCGATATCTGTTGTTAAACAAATAATTGTATAATTTCTTCGAAAATGTTGCAAAATATTTCATGAGATATAACGCTGGGTCTATTACGCCCTCGTTTTTTCTTTCCTCCAGCGTTTCGACTATGGTATTACCGTTACCATTGTTATTACTCCACGATTCACTAAAAGTGGGTAGCGGAGGCTGCATTGCGTCTATCCTAATGTGTAACAGTTTGCATATGAAGGGATAAACGGGATATGGCAGGAGGCCTCCATGGGCTATTTTGAGGAACCATGTTTATTGGTTCAACTTAACGACATGTGGCTACTCTTGGTATGTTAATTTTAATGGAATTGTAATTTTGTGCCATCACAATCTGTGTACGACGACTTTCTTGTAATCCTATTTCCTAATACGAACCGTACCTAATCTATCTGGAGCATGTCTACCATTGTGAAACCAAACCAAAATGTAAAAAATGTCCCGAAAGTCTCTGAATGTTTTTTAGTGTAGAGTCATCCACAAACTGAATTTTTTGAATTTTCCTAAAACCGTTTGAAAGAACTGATATGATAGAGGTGCTGGGTTGGGAGACGGATGTACTTCTATAAGGCTTATGTTGGCGATGAGGTTTTGACGGATATTGATACAACAATTAAGAGTAGTAGGCATACATGGAAGCAAAGAGACGACCTTGAACAGAGCTGGCTTTGACGGCCTCGGTAGCGTAGGGGCTAGAGTGCTAGCTCCACGTGCCGATGGTTCGATTCTGGCATGGGTGTTTACGTGTTGTGTCTGTGAATGTCTTGTCGGTATTGTAATGTCGTCGTGATTACACTTAGTGGGAACTATGCACTCTGGAGAAATCTATCTTTATATACCCTAACAACTTTCGGAATGGGCTGAATTGGATGCTGTGTTAAGTAATGTTAGTTTACATTTTGGTCCAGGTTGAGTTTCGATCTAATCATAACATCTGTTAAATCTGCTGCTCGATAATCGAAACATGTAACATCTGGACATTAATATATACCTCATACATAAATCTGTCTCTGGAATATATCTGTTCGTTCCGGCATCACACGGAAAATATAAATATTTGATTGGTTTTCATAAAGTAAAAGCTCGGCGTCCAAGTTGAAATCTGAAGTACATTAGGACACACAATTTATAAATATTCTGCAATGACTTAAAAATAGCTTAATTGATTTTGACGGTACTTAAAATTGTGGATATTGTAAAGAACATTGGAAATTATTAACGATGGGGGTAAAGGAGAAGAGGGATTGGGCTTTTGTATACCAAATGTAGACTGTCTTTTCTGATTGATTTAAAGTATACGTTTGTAAATTTCTATTGATATCATATAAAAAAATAATTAAGGGGTGTGGAGGTGAAGAGTAGTTTGGTTTTTGTTAAGGTAGTGTGGACAGCATTTTTCTCTTTTTTTAAAGTATACATGTGCAAAGTTCCATCGAAACTAGATAAAAACTGTAGCTTTGTGTAAAGAACATTTACAAAAATTAAATGGGGTAAGGGAGTGAGCGGTTGGGTTTTGTAAACAGAATGTTTCTCTTTGCTCTTAAGTATACATTTGCAGTGTTCCATCGAAATCTGATAAAAACGGTAGGTATCTATAAAGAACATTGGAAATTAGGAGAGGTGGGGGTAGAAGAGAAGAGGGGTTGGGCTTCTGCAACCTAATTTAAACACAATTGTTATGTATTTTTTAAAGTATACGTGTGAAAATTTTCTTCAGAATCAGATAGAAACTGTGTTTTGCGTAGTTTAAAGGGGTGGAAAGGAGGAGAGAGGTTTGGCTTCTCTAAACCAAATGCAGACAGTATTTTTCTGTTAGTTTTGAAGTATACATGTGCATACTTTCTTCAAAATCAGATAGAAATGGTAGCTTTATATAATGAACATTGACAGTAATTAAAGGTGTAGAAAGGGGAATAGTGTTTGTGTTTTTGTCAAAGTAATGTGAGTAATATGTTTCTTTTTCTATTTGCTTTAAAATATACATATGCGAAGTACCACCGAAATCGGATTAATTGTGGGGTTGTACAAAAATTAAGGAATGTAAAAGGGGAGGTAGGGTAGTTTTTTATTTTTTTGTCAGAAATCTTCTCCATAAAAAAAATACATATATGTGCCAACTTTCATAAAGATCGGTCAAATAGTGTCAACTGTA
>CM061921.1:207773987-207927942 GCA_031002005.1 Vandiemenella viatica | reverse complement strand
TTTAAGATTTTAAACATTATTTAACTTATGAGTCATCTCTGCGTTCGACCCGTCATTTTTACCGGCTTATATGCTACTTACTAACGATAACTAAACGTAAGAACAGTTATGAGGTGCTTGGGACTAGTTTTCATGGCGATACTCGTCGTGACTAACTGCTGCTCATGAAATAACCTTATTAATTACTAAGAGTAATTAATCCTCGTCTTTTATGCTGTAGCCATTTTACACAATCTCCGCTAATATTGCCGCTACAAAATGGAGGCAACCTAAAACATGAAATACATCGAAAACTAAATTTAGTTTAAATAACATTTTCTGCATCTGGAATCCCATTTTGCAAAGCATAAATTAACACAATTAGTTCATCATACACCTTCAGTATGAACTTCAACTGGTACTAAAGCATGCACAGTACGTTCACTGTATCGTAGTGTAAACTTGATCCACATGTACTCTGATATGGAAGTTCTAAACATACAATGTAGACTGAGCCTCGATGCAATACTGTATTATCTAGGGAAGTGTTTTAATAATTTTCATTTGTTTACGATAGTAACTTTGACAAAGATCCTATTTGCTGTACAGATGCAATATAGTATTATCGTTGGTCCACTCAAGTGCAAAAGAAATATAAAAAAATACACAGGGAAAGTACATAGAAGTTTCACTTCTTGCTAGTGAACACACTAATACACGCAAAAAGTTTTTTTTGTATTTTTTGTTTTATTGGTGTTTTTTTTTTTATTTTTGTTTGTTGGTTTTGCTGTTTTTTTGTAATTTTTTCTTTTTTCCTTGGATTTCCTCCCACCAGTCTAAATTATGTCGTAGGCACATGTTTTAAACACGTTTGGCGCAACATTGTTTCTACCAACCTTTGAAACTCCCAATAATTCGGAAGGTGCTATGGTTGAGGATAACCCACAACCGCTCTTGGCATATAGTTTACCTGTAAGCAAAAGGGCCTGCGTGTGTATGAATAGATTATTTTTTTACTTGCTTATGCTTTACGCCTCGTCGATATCGAGTTGTGACTGGGGACAAGAACTGGAAGGATTCGGCGATTAAAGGAAGCATCCCGGCATTCGCCTGAGAGTGATTTGTGGAAACCACGGAAAACCCAAATCTGATTGCCCGGACGGGGATTCGAACCAGCATCCTCCCGAATAGATTACTTTATTTGTATTAATGTAGATTCTATTACTGGATAATGAATTAGTGGCATCTTTTATAATTTCACGGCGAATCGTTATCACATTAAAACATAACGTAAGCTATTACTAATATGACACAAACTATCACTATGTTCTCATTCGTTGAATTCATTTGTTATCACATGATCCGCGCACAAACAAAAATTACGAAATTTAAATTTTTGGCGTCTGTAGCATGGAGGAAATATGTTACTAATGAGCCGTCACCATGTGGAATTAATCTTAAAACCGGTAATTAGTTTTGTGTGAGGCGCACGTGTAATCACAAATATTCTAAAATTTAGAATTTTCCTCTTTGGCATCGATGTCTACATTACTAATATTGATAGCAAGTATCCTATAAGTTGATCGAAGACAAATGCTATTTGTGTGTGAAGTTTCGTTGAAATGCGATTAATTATTTTTGCGAAATGCCGCGCGCAGATAGACAAAGGATACCAAATTTACGGTTTTGCCCTAACTATGAACTTAATCTGGGTAAATAATATACTCTATGTCATCCGTTTACATGGGCTATCATTATATGCAGCTCCTTTAGAATTTCATTCGTTAATTTTTCTATGTTGCGGTGACTGAGACACTAAAGTTTAAGATTTTACTATTTTTCACTGTTTTGGCTTCTGTATCATCGGGAAGTACATTATAAATCACCATAAAAAGTATCCTACATCCTACCCAACGACATGACTGTAGCACAAGAGAGAGCACGTCTCCCTATAATTTTCTATCGTTCACTCTGTGAACAGATCCACAACATGCTGCATTTCTCTCGCAGACAGTTTATACAAGCTCCGTTATAAATAATTTGTACAGATGTATTTGTTTATTTCACAGTTAGTTATACTTTTCCTTGGTAAGGCCAGTCAAAATGATTGCAGCGATTCCACGATTTTCTGTCTGAGCTAGGCTCATGTAGCGTCTGAAGTTCCGGACCTTTGGCCTCTGACTTTTGTCTGATAAAGGTTTTCGTAATGGCTGTCTAGTCAAGTCTTGTGGTAAGTGGTAATATTGTTGTTGTTTTTGTCATGTTCTGTAATGGCGTGTTAGTGTCAGTATTGGTCGGTTGGATCGTATGGGTCTTGTCCTAGGCATTGGATAATCTCATACGGAGAAGCTTGAGCTTTTGTGAAGAATTTTGTTGATTTGTCTTTTAGTAGTCTGTCAGTGTTGGAATGCCTAGGTCGTTATGGAGTCGTATGTTGGTCATGTACCGAGGGGACATTTTACTTTTGGAAGTCCTATTATATGTAGGATTATGGTTTTGTTGTTATAAAAGAAGTGGCTCTCCTAGTTTAGATGACACTAAATGCAAGCTTCCCGCGGTGGCCGCTAGAGAGCAAGATGGCTGAGGGTGAGAAAGCGTACGTTGTTCTCGAATTTCATTCGATTCAGTCTGTGTTAACTGTTCAGCGTCACTTTAGATAGAACAAAGTTCGGCAAGAATCCCCCGCATGATAACACCATTCGGCGTGTGTATCAACAGTTTAAAGCCACGGGATGCCTTTGTTAGGTAAAACAACGGGTCGCCCATCGGTGTCTGAAGAAACCGTTGAACGTGTGCGCGCCATTTAGTTTCGTAGCCCACAGAAGTCTACTCCTCGAGCGAGCAGGGAATTAGGTATTCCACAGAAGACCGTTTGGAGAATCTACGGAAGCGACTGTGTATGAAGCCTTTCAGATTACAGTTGTTACAAGCACTGTCGCACAACGATGAAGTGCGTCGATTTCAATTGTCTAGAACAGCGGTTCCCAACGTTTATTGGTACAGACCCACTTTTAAGTAAAAAAAAAATTTCGCGACCCACCTAATATCAGAGTCTATCTAATATCAGAATGGGAAATGTTGTATGACCTCGATACGCTATCGACTATCTTATCCAACAAAAGGCAAATTTTTGTACAAAGGAAATACCATCAACAAAAACAAGGATTGATAATACATAAAACAACAAACATATTATAGACCGGGAGGCGGCTGCACAGACCATCACCTCATCAAGTTGACTGCTGAAATTCCACGATTAGAAGTAACTTGATCAGCATATAAAATGCAACTGGCATGGCAAGTCGCTTTTTGGTGGAAATCATCTGCAGACCTAATTTTAGTTGTTGATTGGTAGCTTAATCATTGTGTTTTACTGCACCCAAATGTATGAAAATATGGAAGACTGGGAGTAGGAAAACTGAACGACAAACTTACCAGTCAACCACTAAAATGGGTTTGTAGGTGTTTCCCACCATGATATGACTTGGCACATCCATGTCATTTTAATTTGCAAATCGAGTTTTAACTAATTCTAGAATTTCAGCCGTCAACTTGATGCTTTGTGCACAAGATAATGAAAAATATGTTTAAATATTATAAAAACACAACTTAACAATCAGTGAGATTTCTGGTACTGGTGTTTGCTGATGAGGGCATCAATATCAGGGTTAACACTGATTAATTTTAACCCTTAAGTCACTTTTTGCACATAGTTTAATTCTGTATTTGTTTTTCAAAACCAATAATGCATATTTTTATGTGAAAACCTCGATTTTTCCGCGACCCACGAAAACACATGCCGCGAACCACCAGTGGGTCGCGACCCATAGGTTGGGAACCGCTGGTCATAACAAGATGAAAATTCGTAGAAAAACTTGTGTTTAGTGGTGAGGCCACTTTTCATGTGAACAGGCACAATGTGTGCATTTGGGGGACCGAAAATCCTCATGCTTATGTGTAGCAGTTCGTGACTCTCCAAAAGTGAACGAAACGAAAGAAACTTTATGGACCTTTTTTCTTTAATGGGGAGACGATCACGGGGAAAATCTATCTGAAAAAGTTGCAGAATTGGCTCATGCCACTTCTGAAAGCTGACAGTGAAGACTTCATTTTTCCAGCAGGACGCTACTCCACCCCATTTTTCTCTAGTTGTCCGCAATTTCCTAAACAGCAGGATTCCAAACAGATGGATTGGTCGTGCTGGGATGCTGATCGTCAGCTGATGTTATGGCCTCCTCGTTCCCCTAAGACTTCTTTGTTTGGGGTTTCGTAAAAGACACAGTGTTCGTGCCGCCAGTACCAGTTGATCTACCAGACCTGCGGGTTCGCATCACCAATGCATTTGCTCATTGGCAGAGACATGTAGCATCGGGTATGGGAAGAACTAGATAATAGATTTGTGTGTGCAGAGTTACTAAAGGTGCACATATTGAACATCTGTAAACACCCAAAAAAACTTTAACAGTTTGTTTATATATCTGTGTAATCTTGTAAGTATATGTCAAGTAATAAATCTGTAGTAATCTTCTGAAATCACTGCAATCATTTTGACTAGCCCTCTATTATGGTCCTTCTTACTTAATAGCGTCAATGATTTAACGTACGTGAATGAAATTTGATTAAAGATAAGTCATATTTACAATTACGATTTATACAGTCAGATTATATTTCTCATCAACATTTTTCATTTCATCTTAATTATCTCTGTTATCTCCATAATTCGAAGTGCTGTTAAAAAATTAATGCAAGGGGAAACACTTTTTATCACTGTCAGCAATTCAGTGTATGAGACGAGAATCTGAGCGAGGTCTAGAGGGACCGGGACAGGTGTGAATTCGAAGGTTACTTGTCAATGAACACAGCACTTAAACTGAGAACAGGTTTATTGAGAACTCAAACATACACGCAGCACTGACTGCCTCTTGGGCAGAATGCTCTTCTATTTATACACAGATAGAACGTACTAGAGATTACAAGAGTAGTTAACAAATGAAATGTGTAGAAGTTACAAGTGACCTTAGGAAACATGTAGAATCTTCTGGAAATAATAAACAGAATTAAATAATTTTTGTCAGTGGGCGGGATTGAACCGGCGACCTTCGGTACCGCAATTCGTGACGCTACCCGCTGCGCCATGCTGGCAGACGGTACACTGGCGTTCATGCGGCATTGCTCCCTCTCCTGAGGAAAACAGCGTCCCGCTGTTAGATTTCTTTTGGGGCACGCTGAAGTGTCCTGGATCTTGATCTTGTCGTGGGTCCTCTGTATGGCAGTTCTGGAGGGCCCCTCCTGTTTGTACTATTATCTTCCTGTCCGACTTCCTCAGTATCCAAACCGTCCTCAGAGTCCTTGAACAAGAAGCTGGTTGTGCCTAGCTGCTCGTCAGGATTGTAGTAAGGCTTCATGCGGAGGACGTGAACAATGTCCCTTCGCTTTCGTCGTTTCGAAGACGGCTCATAATCCTCGACTTCGTATGTGACGTCTGACCGGCGGCGTATGACACGATACGGACCAAAGTACCGCTTCAGTAACTTTTCTGATAGCCCAACCTTCCGGACAGGGGTAAAAATCCATACGAGATCTCCTGGGTTGTACGCAACAGGTCGGTGCTTGCCGTCATACCGCTGACGGTCCTCTCCTGGGTGGCCAGTGTTCGTATGCGAGCCAGCTGTCTTGCTTCTTCGACCCTGGTAATGAGCTGTTTTATATAGTCATCCTGAGTGTCGTCCGGCTGGAATGGGAACAGCGTATCCATTGTGGTCTCAGCTTCACGGCCATGGAGCAGAAAAAACGGAGTGAAGCCTGTCGTATCTTGCCTTGCTGTATTATAAGCAAATGTGACCACTGGCAGTATTGTATCCCAATCCTTCTGCTCAACATCCACATACATCGACAGCATATCGGCTAATGTCTTGTTGAAGCGTTCTGTGAGACCGTTTGTCTGAGGGTGGTATGCAGTTGTCATCCTGTGGACAACGTCGCATCTTGACATGACCTCTGATACTAGTCTTGACTGGAATACCTTTCCACGATCGGATATCATCACACGTGGTGCTCCATGCTTCAAAATAATGTCTTCTACTAGAAATTTTGCAACCTCTGGAGCTTCTGCAGTCGGCACAGGTTTGGTGACAGCGTAGCGCGTGAGGTAGTCGGTGCAGACTATTATCCATCGGTTACCGGTTGTCGACTTCGGGAACCTCCCCAAAAGGTCGATCCCAATTCGGTGGAATGGAACTGCTGCAGGTGGAATTGGTACTAGATGACCTGGAGGTAATTGCGGCACATGTTTCCGTCGCTGGCACTCTTTACAGTGACTCACATAATGCTTGACAGATCGGTAGAGACCCTTCCAGTAATACCTGCGTCTGATTCGGTCCAGGGTCTTCACAAATCCCAGATGACCGGATATTGGAGCGTCGTGGAAATACTTGAGAATAGCTGGCTGGAGATGAGCTGGAACGACCAGAAGCCACTTGGGGCCTAGTGGATCGTAGTTGTTCTTATACAATGTCCCATCTATCAATTGAAACCCTCCTTTGGCCGGTTCTCCTTTCTCCAAGGCGTCTATGGTTCTTAATAACTCTGAATCTTCCCTCTGTTCAGCTGCAACGTCACCTAATTCAGCGAGGGCTGAAATTCCATTCATGCTGTTGTGTTCTATTAAAGGATTCCTTGAAAGGCTGTCGGCATCCTTGTGTTTGCGTCCGTTTTTGAATACCACCGTGACGTCGTACTCTTGAAGTCTAAGTGCCCATCTTGCTAGTCGACCTGATGGATCCTTCAAGCTGGTTAGCCAACATAAAGAATGGTGGTCTGTTACGACGGTGAAAGGTTTGCCGAATAAATACGGACGAAACTTGTTGATAGCCCAGACAACTGCGAGGCATTCTTTCTCGGTTGTAGAGTAGTTTATCTCGGGCTTAGAGAATACTCTTGATGCATAGGCTATCACCTTCTCAGCACCTTCCTGAATTTGCACAAGCACTGCACCGATCCCATAACCGCTGGCGTCAGTGTGAAGTTCAGTTTCTGCATTCTCGTCGTATAAGGCTAGAACTGGTGCGGAAGTTAGAGCCTCCTTAAGTGCCTGGAAAGATCTTTCTTTAGTTTCATCCCAGTAAAACTTGGCGTCTCCCTGCAAAAGTTCTTGCAGTGGACGTGCCATGTTACAGAATCCTTTTATGAAACGCCGGAAGTATGAGCACAGCCCAAGAAAGCTTCTCACATCACGAATGTGCTGAGGAGTTGGAAATTCCATGACTGCCCTTACTTTATCTGGATCAGCGCGGACGCCATCTCCGTTGACCAGGTGCCCCAGGATTTTTATCTCTCTGGCGACGAAGAGGCACTTCTTCGGATTGAGGCGGAGTCCTGCAGTCTGAACACACTTCAGCACCGTTGACAGGCGACTCAGATGTTCTTCAAATGTTTTCGAGAAAACAACAATGTCATCTAAATAACAAAGACACGTCGTCCACTTAAGGTGTCGAAGTAAGTTGTCCATCATGCGTTCGAATGTGGCCGGAGCGTTGCATAATCCGAATGGCATTACTTTGAATTCATAGAGGCCATCAGGTGTAATAAAAGCCGTCTTTTCTCTGTCAGCTTCGTCAACCTCGATTTGCCAGTAGCCTGTCTGCATGTCCATGGTTGAGAAGTATGTAGCTCCTTTCAAGCAGTCTAAGGCGTCGTCGATGCGCGGCAGTGGGTAGACATCTTTCTTTGTGATTTTGTTCAGCCGCCGATAGTCGACACAGAATCGCCACGTACCATCCTTCTTCTTTACGAGGACCACCGGAGATGACCAAGGACTCTCCGAAGGTTGAATAATGTCATTATGCAACATCTTCTCCACTTCCTCTCGAATTATTCGCCTTTCGACTGGTGACAATCGGTACGAGCGCTGGCTAATGGGCGGATGATCCCCAGTATTGATACGATGCTTTATCGTGGGCCGTTTCGTCTGACCTTTTTTTTGCTGGGGTGTGAATACACCAGAGAATTGGCGTAGTATAGCTAACACCCGGTGGTGTTGTTCCTTGGTCAGGCCGGACCTTATTGGCAGTTCCATAGTTGTTTCCTCCAGCGTGTTGTCGGTACTAGTAACAGAGCATGGATCTTCGTTAATGACGTTGAGCTCGCCCTCCTGGACTGGTTCAGCTGTCCCTATGCACATTCCCTTGGGGATAATTTGTGACTGCTCGTGACAGTTGGTGATCCAAATGTCTCCTCGACCACCGATAATGCTTATGATAGCCGCTGGTATGTAGATTTCTTTCGTGAGCCTAATAAACTTTCTACTATCGACAAGCACTTCAAGGTTGCGGTCGTCCGTGTTTTTGACTGGGACTCTTCTCATTGCGAACGGCGGGATTGTCACGTTGTCAACGGCGAATAACTTCCCAGAAGATTCTGTGTTACGTGTACCCGTCGCAACGACTTCTTCAATTTGCAGCTCAGACGTTCCACAGTCAATGACAGCTTGGGATGCCTTAAGGAAGTCCCATCCAAGGATGACATTATGACTACATTCTGTTAAAATGACAAATTCAACTGGCTGGGTCCTGTTGTTGATGGTTATTCTCGCGACACAAGCTCCAGCTGGCTGGACGTACTTTCCATTTGCGACCTTTAGCACAGTTGCCCCCGTATCACGGAACATTGTCTTCTTTAGTGTGCGACGATAATTGTCCGACAATACGGAGAAAGAAGCTCCTGAATCAACCAGCGCCCGGACAGGTTGGCCGTCGATTATAACGTTGATGAGATTTCCCGACATCTTAGTGACTGTCATCCATGGAGGATTTTCATCTGCGGCGGCCTCACCTCCGTAGATGGTCGCCTTGCTTAGTTTTCCTGCGTGCGGCGGCTAGGGGAGCGGCTGGTAGCTCTGTCCGGCGACGATGAACGGCAGCGGCGCGTCGGGGATCGACCTCGTCTAGGGTACGGCGATGGGCTTCTTCCCGTAGGTCGACCGAACTCGTCAGCGGGTGGCTGCCTGGGGTAGAACTGTTCTGATGGCGGACGTCTTGCGGCAAAATAATCGTCAAATACTCGTCTTCTCTCTCTGCAGTAGCGTATGACATGTCCAGGGCGCCCACAGTGGAAACATACTGGCGCGTTGTCTTCTGTCCTCCAGACGTCCGTTCGTCTGCGGGACGTCATAGGTGCCGGAGGATTTGGTTGTGGCCGTGTCGGCCGGTTCCTAGGCTGCCGTTTGGCAGCTGCAGCATACGTCATATCAGGGCGAGGCCATTCTTCACGTCGAGTGCGATTGGCTCGGCAGACAGGAGCTATTGTCTGAAATACCTCTTTTTCCGCCGCGTCGGCTCCTTCATGACCCACTGGGCTTACATCCATGGCCATGATCTGATGCTCACTCGGTTCAAGAGTCCCAGCTGCCATGAACTGTTGTAATTCTTCTCTCACAATTTGTCGTATGAGAGACGCAAAGTCGTGCTGGTCTTCCACAACTGCCATAGGGACTACGTTGGGAAGTCTGTCATACTTCTTTCGCCCAACCCTCCTTTGTTGCATCTCCTCAATCCGCTGGCACCACTTGATGAACTCTTCCGTCGTAGCGACGTCTTTTATCAGAAGAGCTTGGTACATGTCTTCTGCAATACCTTTCATTAGGTGCGTGATTTTGTCGGCTTCAGTCATATTCGGGTTGACTACGTTGCATAGGGCCAAAACATCCTGTATGTAAGATTGCGTCGGCTCCCCATGTCGTTGGGCCCGGTTCTTCAGTTGTTCTTCCGCCGAGCGGATTTGTCGCTGGTGGTCCCCAAACGTTTTCTTAAGTTCCGTCTGGAACATTTCCCAGTTATTCAGTTTTTCTTCGTTGTTCTCGAACCACTGCTGGGCGGTTCCGTCCAGATAGAAATAAACATTTGCCAAGCACATGGTATGATCCCACCTGTTGTACTTGGCGACTCGGTCGAACCCTTTTAGCCATTTGTTAGGATCCTGTCCAGCGTCTCCAGAGAACACCGATGGGTGTCGAATGTGCAGCTGGCTTGCCGCCATGGGTTTCCTAATGACGCGGACTTTCGGAAGGACGTACTGAGTATATCCTTTGTAGTCCGGTTCCAGTCCGTGTAGGCGGCGACTTTTACGTTGCCTAATCGGAGCCACGACGATGCAGCTGTTGCACAGGGTACCCGGCGTCTCCACCAAACTATGTCGCGTTGGAACCGGGGCAGGTGTGAATTCGAAGGTTACTTGTCAATGAACACAGCACTTAAACTGAGAACAGGTTTATTGAGAACTCAAACATACACGCAGCACTGACTGCCTCTTGGGCAGAATGCTCTTCTATTTATACACAGATAGAACGTACTAGAGATTACAAGAGTAGTTAACAAATGAAATGTGTAGAAGTTACAAGTGACCTTAGGAAACATGTAGAATCTTCTGGAAATAATAAACAGAATTAAATAATTTTTGTCAGTGGGCGGGATTGAACCGGCGACCTTCGGTACCGCAATTCGTGACGCTACCCGCTGCGCCATGCTGGCAGACGGTACACTGGCGTTCATGCGGCAATATTGAGACAGCTGTTCTATATATCTAGCAGCTTATTGAACAATAGTGAGCATCTGTAAACAAGTGTCTCGCTTGGCGGCCACACCATTTCGTCCAGAACAGTGGCTGGAGTGAAAACTACATGGTTTTACAACAATGCTGTTCCTTCCTATGACGTGTTTTTTGGCGAATCAATATGGAACAACGTGGTAGACACCATGCCTGCAGTGACAAGCGCCATCAACACCATGAAGCGCTGGCGTTATCATGTTAGCAATTACTACAACGAATTTTTGAAAGACGTGAATGTTTCTTTTTGTTGTTGGTGAATGTTCCAGGACCAACTTCTTTCGAATTGTTACGAACAGTTAACGATCGAGTGTTCAATACATATCAAGATGCGTGTCGCGAGTTGCAGTTGCTGGTGGACTATAATCATTGGGACCTGATACTTGCTGATGCAGCGTTGACATCCACGCCGAATAGTATTTGTCAACTGTTTGCAATTATTTTGACAACATGTTACCCAACACAATCATCGATTTTGTGGGAAAAATATAAAAACAGTATGACTGAAGACATACTACACCGAGTTAAACAAACAAACCTATGGCCATATCTAGATTTGACCCCAGAGATGTATAATGAAGCATTAGTGTTAATCGAAGATTTATGTATTTTAATTACAAATTTACCACTAAATCATTATGGTATGCCATCACCTGATCGCCCAGCCACCGATTAGTTAACAGCGATCTGCAACGAGAACAACAATATAACAATGTGGACTTAGCTAAAATTATTGCGATTAAAAAGCCATTACTGACAGCAGAACAAAAAATATTTATAATCGGATTATGCTGACTGTTGATGCTGAACAAGGCGTTTTTTTTTTTCTTGGGCGCACCAGGTGGAAACGGAAAAACATTTTTCATACCGTTGATCCTTGCATCGTCAGGCATTGCTGCCACTTTGTTAGATAGTGGGCGAACCAAACATTCAGTATTTAAGCTGCCACTAGACACTCATAACAAACCAAACGCTAAGTGTTAAAAAAAAAAAAAAAAAAAAAAAAAAAAAAAAAAAAAAAAAAAAAAACTGAATTGCTGCAGTGTTGCAAAAGAGTTCAATTATAATTTGGGATAAGTGTACTGTGTCTCATAAACATTTGCCCGAAGCATTTCATATAACTGTGCAAGATTTGAAAGGCAACGACAAACTTTTCGGTGGTACTGTTCTACTACTGTCTGGTGACTTTCGACAGACATTACCAGTGACTCCTCGCTCTACTTTTGCCGATGAGATTAACGCATGTTTAAAACAATCTTTTTTGTGGAGGAATGTCGAAACACTTAGATTGACCACGAACATGCGAGTACAATTGCAAAATGATCCATCGGCACAATAAATACACAATACATCAAATTGCCAGACAAATTCTGCACTGTTGTTCACTCAAAAAATCAACTAATTGAGAGTGTGTTTCCGGATATATCAAATAATTACTCAGATCATAATTGGCTCAGTAATCTTGTAATTTTTGCAGCAAAAAATGTTGATGTCAACGAAATTAACTTCCAGATACAACCTATGTTGTAAGGTGATCTGATGTCGTTTAAATCGATGGATACTATTGTAGATGAAAATGAAGCCGTAAATTCTCTAACTGAGCTTTTAAATTCTTTGGATATACCAGGAATGCCACCACACAATCTTCGGTTAAAGATTGGTTCACCGATTATTCTTCTTCGCAATTTGAATCCACCTCGATTATGCAACAACGGTATACGTTTGGTCATCAAAAGGATCACCGGAAATGTTCTTGAAGCAATATTTTGACTGGAAAGTTTAAAGGAGAAATCGTCCTGCTTCCACGTATCCAAATGATACCGTCAGAATATCCAATACCATTTAAAAGGCTTAAATTTCCGGATCGTTTGGCTTTCGGTATGACCATAAATAAGTCTGAAGGCCAAACAATGTCCGTTTGTGGCTTGGACTTGGAAAACACGTGTTTCTGCCATGGGCAGCTATATGTCGCCTGCTTGCGTGTGGGAAAACCATCAAATCTATTTGTATTAGCAAAAGACAGGCTAGCCAAAAATGTTGTACACCAAATAGGGCTTAGATAAATTAAAATTATAAATTGTAATAATTTAAAATAATGAAAATAATTGTTAAAAATGTTTAAAAATCAACTTCATCTACATCATTTATAAAACTGAAATTTGGATTTATACATACATAAAAAATAATTTATTTGTTTTTATAAATATCAATTTTTATATATTTTAAATTAAGTAATTTGTAATAAAATGTAATTAAATTTTTTTATGTTCATTTTTCCTTAATTTCAACTATCAGAAACTCTTTACCAATTACTTTTGAATTTTCAAATCGACTAAAACGTTTTTGTATTTATCAGTGAATATTAATTCGACTTCATTAGGTAATTTAGAATAATATTGATCCAAAGTACTATAACTACTGAGTCACAGCAACGCGTGACCGGGTCAGCTAGTTTAATTTTATATAGTTCATTGTGCCGTTGGTTGCCAGATGATGTAACCAAAGCCATCCTAAGCAGCAATTATAAAAACGATTAATAAAGGTCACTAAGTTCATTAATAAGAATAATTATGTTAACGACAGGTTTATTGATAAAGCACGTTAACACTTGTGAACGGTTTGGCCATCATCAAATTACAAAGTAGGGGCTAATCGAAACATCGTATCCAAAAGATTACAGAGTTCTTGAGACGAAAGGAAAATTATCGCTGATATCTGCTTGAAGCTAAACTATCTATTATCACAACTTGAGGTTCACTGTTTATTTAATCACTGTTCCAACTTTACTTTTACATTCACTGTTCCTGTCGATAACATAAAGCTCTTCTTAAACACAGTTACACATACGAAACTATATCATACAATAAGGATATAGGCCAATGCCTTCACTACGTGAGCCGCGCTCTGCGACAATTCGCATACGACTGACTTAGAAAAAAATGTATCTCTCCGCTCCAGAGTTACTACTTCGCAGCCGGCTGAAGGTAACTGTGATGTTACAATGATCTCGTTCATGGTAATTTCGTCGGAATCTTGCATACATGTCGTACAGTAGTGAGATTATTTTTTTCTTAAAGCATAAATTCATATTCCCATGGCAGTTCACCACAGCATTTAGGAACACCTTGACATTGGAAAGTCTGCATTGGTCAATCACGGCCGCACGTAATTCCTCATTGCGTTTCCTGTTTATTTGAAATCCAAAAACCACGAACCTTGGGTTCTCTAGTAGCGTTGATGTTTTCAAAGGTCAAATTTTAGTCTTACTTAAAGGAAGCAATGGGTAATCCAACACATCCCAACTTCTACAATTAATGCGAAGTTGCCTACCACTGTCTATATTATACAGTTTCAAGCAACACCACTTTCTTTCTTTTACCTACATAGAAATGAGGCATAAAACATGTTAAATTAGTAAATTTTCTATTCTGACGATTTGCATTGGTTTGTTTGTATGAATTTTTATCGTACTTAACTCGAATTATTATTAGCTCTTTTTTTACCTTTGGAAGTATCCTTTTTAAGTCTTTATAAAAACCCAAAACCATACTCATTTTTAGACATAAATCAAAAAATCCATTTCCAAGATCTCGTTGCCCCCATCCGTGGTTTTGCAACACTCAGATTTGTTGAGGATCAGCAGAATTATGCTACTTCGTTGTGCTTGTGATACCAACGTTTCTATTTCAGTCAATTTTAACTCCATTAATTTCGTACCGAATTTCCTGAAATAGAGAAGTTTAGAAGTACTCTTGTCCAAAATGATTGCATGAATCATGCTTCCACATGTAAGAAACCTTTGCACGACCGTGTATATGTATCTTGGTTCTGAGTAGGTATCTGAATCTCGTCATTGTTATTGAATACTGTTGTCATATGCGGCTGATGGCTCAAAAACTGTCTGCGCGTGAGCAACTTGTCAAACTCCTGATTGGAAGTTATGTCAAGTACCTCATCCAGTTTTATTTTTAACGGTACAGTACAGTGTTTCTCAAATTGTGGTACGCGAACCTCTAGGGGTTCGCCAGTTGATCGTAGGGGGTTCGTGACAAGATTTACGTAATGGCTGGCTGGCTATCTCATGTGAATAACACGCGTAATGGTGAATATTGTTTATTGTTGCCCACTGTCGCTAGTATTGGAGCTGAAAAAGAAAAAAAAAAGGGTCGCAGTTTTTTCTCAAGGTGGTTCGCCATTGCCTGGAAAATTTTATGTGGGTACGTGGAGATAAAAAGTTTGAGAAACACAGCCTAACGACGGTATGGAGAACATGATCTAAGGTGATAATAGTTTTACTGTTGTTTCATGGTGCTTGTTATAACGAGCGTCCATTCTATATACTGTATTTAGTTTCAGAGTAATGGTTTCTCCTCTAAAATCCACTAAATTAACGTCTTGGTCATCTACGCTTATACTGTTGGTGCTCAGAGTTTTCGCTGTGATAGGCAGATAGATGAATTTAGCGCGTACTTCCACAATCTTCTACCATGGCGGTATTGTTGGAAAAAAAAAAAAAAAAAAAAAAAAACGAGTGTAGTGTAGGTCCCAGACTATCGTTGACGTAATTTGCTGTATATATGTTGTACTCTATTCGTATTGCATTAAGTTCGAATATCTGGACATTGTATTCTGTGGTATGAATTAACACATAGTACCAAATTTCGAGCAGAAATCCAACTGACTTTGGTTAAGCGAAGTCTATTTCCACAGGCATTTGTATTTCGTAATTTTTTGAGTTGTTGCTTGCTGTAATAACAAGTTGCTTGTTGTTAGTGTACCGAACCAAATAATTTGCCTAGTTAATATCGTAACATGCTGTGGGCATATCAGTTACTTTATTTATCGAGTAATGAAATTTACAATTTAATTCATCTATATTTGGAATCGAATAGTAAATTTGAAGTTCAACAAAATCAACTGTGTATTAACCTTGGCTCAGGTATATCGGTGGATAGGAATCATAGCACTAATACTGAATTGTTGCATGACAAGTAGAGTATCGTGTTGCCCCGTCCAAGTTTGGTTCAAGTCTGATGTCATATATTTTCATACAGTAACTTTAAACAGAAATGCCCTCTTATGCGTGTACCATATTTCTGGTGTTGTTGCACATTGTGCAGTATTCTGTTTCCTGTTAAGTACCGCTGCAATTCCAATGGTGGAGGTAATTCGCCAAAACTGTCAATATATTTAAATATGCCATCGTTGTACTTGAGGTACGCGACCGAATGTTTTCCATTATTTTAAGCACTGTCCAAGTTCACGATACTATATTCACGTTCACGAATTTTTTGAGGTAATGCGTCATACATGAACAATCTACGAAAATGGGATTTGCGCAAACGCTTTATACTCTTGCGTATATCCTTAACCGTTAACGGCTGCACAGAATTGTTTTTAATCCAGATCCATCTACCCACTATGGGTTCGAAAATAGACTTTACAACCCATTCCAAGTGCCTCTATCGTGTCGCATAGTCGTTTCTCCTCAGCGAACTGATTATTCCCTTCTTTAGCCAAGTAACCTGATATGCCGCAGCAGAAGGGTTCCTTCAAACATTCTAAAATCCTTGTAACCAACTAACGGTGAACGCTGTTGTTTTACAAAATCCTTAAACTTTTTCTTTGTTGCCGGGTTGATCAACTCTTACAGCTTCACCCTTGCGCAATCAGTCTCATGACGCTCCAAGAGAGCTTTGCGCCCGAAATGCTGCAGACATATAGCACAGATATAAACAGCAGACTTTTGTAGAGTTAATGAAGAATTGCCTAACCGCAAAAATTCTTTGATCCAATAGTATTCACCCTCTGTAGTCAACAAAATATTAATATTGAATCCGCGATTAAGTACAGCAAGATGGAGGATACCTACAACAATAAATATCCTGCCAATTAGTGATAATCATTGAGCAAATATTCAGGATTTTGCCTCTCAAATTTAGGAAAGTCTACAAATTTCTCAGGAAAGTCTACGCCCGCAAAATTTAAATCATAAATGTATCTCACTTTAAAATACTTGTTGAATTTTTCCGCGTGTTGCACCTTTTCGTGAAATTCCAGGATTGTCCAAAGAAAACAATATTTATAACTGCTTTTAACACTGAATCCATATTATTTGATTGTATACCAGAGCAGAACCATAAGTGAAGAGCCCCGATGAAGCAATTTAAATTTAGCTAATGGATGTCATTTGCTACTTTTCCTGGAATTCATTAAATACTTTCATGACATCTTGTACCACTTAGACATCATGATATTCTTCCAGAGAAGTTGTAACAGCCCTTAAACCTAATATTAAATGGAATTGTATTTTAAGAAACAATTGCAGTAAGCTAGAGTTTGGTTGAATATGATCTTGTTGGTTTGTTTTTCAATTAAATATAGACTTTGTTTTATGAAGAGAAATTATTTAAAGGCCAATCAATATGGTTAAGAACAGAATTGTGCAAGAAAATTGTTTAACTGTTCTTAATTCCAGGTGTTAATGGAAGTTAAGATGTCTAAAGGACAATTTGATACAGTTTAAAATGATTTCTGTCAATTATTTTGTGTTTAAGTATCTTTAATTTACATTTATTACCATTTTGTAATGATGGTATATGATTATGTATGAATTCTGATTGTTTTTAATATGTTTCAATTGTTTAAGTATTGTTAATATTCGAAAATTATCTGGCGGAAGCTTTCGAAGTGTTCTAGAAATTTTGGTAGAGTTTATATAAAGCGATCATCCAAGACAGAGGAGTTAATCAGTTTTTCGGCAAAGTTTTCACCGACTATATTATCTGTGGAAGGAGTGTTGTATACAGTCGCTGGATTCATGTAAACAGTATCGTTGACGTGTTTTCTGAAAGAAGTTTAAAATGAACTTTATGGTGGACTGTTTATTTATCTTTTTAATTAAACCACCAACAATGCTATAAAGTGCTTAGTATGATTTTACGCGTTTTAGGCATAAAATAAATACGGTAAAATTTAATGCCATCATTCTTCTGAATTTCGAAAGGACCCCATCTGGCATTTTATAGCCAGTGTTGAAGGATGTAAAGCAATCACTGATATCTGCTGTTCAAAAATTATAAAACAAGCTTTCATGAAACAGTATGGATCCTAAAACTTTCAGAATTTAGAAATTTACAGTGAAGTAATCCATTGCCGTAAGCACCCACCCTGATAGTATTAGCCGTATAGCACTCGGCTTATTTGTTTGACCACATTAATATTAATTCTGTCCCTTGTTGTCGGTTAGTTGGGTAGTCACTGTGATGAGGGCTCATCCGGAGCCCAAAGAGCCTGAATGGGTGTCAGCGTTGGGTCTGCCCTCGTTATCAAGATGGGTTCAGGCAAAGCTTCCAGGTCCGGCGGTGAAAACCATTGATAGTTATCTGTAAACATAAAAAAAAAGATTCAGATTCCTTATTCTCAAGTTTAATATTATAAGACAGAAACCAATGAAAAAATTTGTATTTTTTTCCTTTTGGATGGACAATTGTCTGAAAGTTTCCTCCTTTTAAAATGATTTTCTGAAGTTGGCTGTTCTGTAACAAATGAAGTCAGACAAAGAAAATTATACAGTTAGCAAAAAAAATAATTCTATATTTAGCAGTTACCTGTACAGACATTCACTGGTTCAGCTGTATTAAGGGCAGCATCATGAAGAATTTTTTTTGTAAATATGTACAAAGCTTTAACTAATACAGTTAACAATAGCAAAAATACTTATAGTTTGCAGAAAAGTACACCAGTTCAGCAGAGGAGAGTATAGGAAGATCTGCAACAAATATAGAGTTTCAAATTTCATAATTTAAAGATCAGCAATATCTATGACAAATATATAGTTTCAACAGACAAAAAAACACAAGAATTAAAACCTAACAGTTTTTGCAACCACTGGCGCTCCACTACGCTGCTGAGGACAATAAAGAAAGAGAGAGTATATATGAAAAGCTTAAACTAATACAGTTAAAAAAAAAGAAAATTAATTTAAAGTTTGCAAGTACATCCTCAATGTCCAAAGAACGCAGTTCCGCAACATTTAGAACAAATATATAGTTTCACTCATGAAAGATAGTATTTAAAGTTCCATAATATATACACGCAAATATTGAGAAACTTATAAAAAAATTTAACATTTACCAGATTTTGCCTCCAGTGGCTCCTCAAACCTCTACTGAGGTCAATCTGCGGAAATAGAGAAAAAAACGGTCTTAACATATAAATCTAAGCTTAATCTAACACAGTAAACGAAAGAAAATTAGCTTACAGTAGTTGTGGAAGTCCTCAGTCACCGAAGCCCGCAGTTCCCCCACGTGTAGAATAAATAATTAAATCTGTAGTTTCAATAATAGGCACACACTAAAAACCATTAAGCTTCACCTGCAAAATCCACGTCAGGATGAGTCTGAGACAACGTAGCGACGTTTCGCAGCTAACTAACACAGAGAGGTAGGCTCGACCTGCCCAAGCTTTTTATACTTGCCGGCAGTACTGTGACGGCAGGAGGGTGCTTTTACAATGGCGTGCGCTAGAAACAACGGACAGCATACCAGACCTGTGCAAACATGTTAGATGGTGTGCGTACCTTTACAAACATGTATGTAACATCAACAAGAAAACCAGACGCCTTGGGCTCGGGATATATCAAACTAGAGACGGACAAAGATTTGTGACGTCATGTGTCTCTAAATGTCTATGAACCTCCACCGCAATCGCCTTTAGCGCCGAATTTCCTCACTATTCCTTTTGATTCACCCGCCAGTAACGTCATATGGCCTTGGCATCTGATTGGCTGAATTAAAATTGCCTACCATGGAAAAAACTTAGAACTGTGATGTCAAGCGGAAGAGTGGAATATCTCTGGGGCATTGGCCCAATTTTAAAGGCCTGGAAACCCCTTGCCCCCCTACTTATGTTTCATTTTTATGAGGCATCAACAAGCTGAAAAAATTTAGGATGATTTTTAGGTGAATGCGAGTCAAATAGAAACTACTGTTCTTATTTTAATGGGGTTTCATTTAACTTACAACCCATGGCCTCGCAGGTAAAGAGATAATATTTTTCATTTTGATCTGACGTCGAAATTTTTCTTTTAGTATGGTTCACGCAAAAACTATTCGTTCGATTTTTATGGGGTTTTATGGGGTTTGTTTCCTTGTGATATTTTTTGGTTGAACGTGATCAACGTAAATATTACCCGTCAGAGTTTGATAAGATTTCGATTATTGTGCAACGGATAAAACAGGTGATGTTTCATTTTAAAATTGCGTTGTAAAGCTAATATAAGTAAGATGAATTTTTGTCGCTCGGGATTCAACAAAAAATATTTGATTGGATTTTGATGTGGATCTGATTAATGTACAGTCACTGTCTTCTATCTGGAATGTTTTAATTTGTTATAACGTCGAAATGCTAACGAATTAAAGTGTCCACAAATTAGTGTTGTTTAAAAGATAATTTACAGTACTTCCCGGAGCCGAAATATTTTTGGGTAGCGTTCTATTATTGGGAGAAATAAAGTTGCAGATTATAGTGGAGACCCTTATTAAAAATCATTTTGATTTCAGTGAAAACCAAGGATCTTAAACCATATGGCTCTTGGGATGTTAGGTTAAGGAATATGTAACTTAACAGTCAACATGAAAGAATTTGCGTGCTGCAGCTAGTATTGATTCAGTATTACACATAATTAAGCTGGCTCATGATTGCATTAAATAACTAGAATTTACTGGCAACTTCGCTCATGTGGTGTTAAGTGTATGCGTGCGGTACGGTAGATGTTCATGCAGTAATATTTGAGAATGCTGTGGATATGTTGAAATACATCATGGACCAGAATTATTTACTAAATGTCAACTCAAGGTTCACATTTCACACACGAAAAAAAAGAAAAAAAAAAGTACAATTCTTGGTGACCGCCATCTATCCATGAACCGTGTAAATTATGATGTAACTTGTATTGCATTGTTTTCTTTGTCAAATGTGTAATTTTGAGACTAAAATGTCGACCATCATAGCTGTACAAAAGTTTTTCGCTTGTAAATTACTTAATACAAAAAAGTTAACATAATCGAAAGTCCGTTGTCACGAAAAATAATAATAATCTTTGTAACTCCAATTTAGCCTGCACCTTGTGAATTGTATTAGGAATCTTTGGTACATATCACGTTTTATTAAGAACGTATTATAATTTTTTTCTCTGGTGCCCACTCATGTAAAGTTTTGAGACATACACAGATTTTAAGTAACATCAATTCAGTTCTGTACGGCAGTTTTATAGTATTGCCGGAACAAAGAAACAGACACAGCCCACCACAGATTTATAAATGCAGAGATGAGCCAATAGAAAAAATCGAATGATCTTGCCTTACTTTTACAATTAGACTACTTAATTTAATTTAATTGCGGTGGAGTGGACGTTCCTTCGCCAATTTATCTACATACACATTTTCCCCATTGCCATTACCCAACTACAGACCTCTTCAGCTTAAAATTATTTCAACGTTTTTGGTAAATCATTTATCAAATAAATCAGGTGTAAAATATCGAAATAGAAGAATACTTTATAAGCGATATAAAAATCAAGTAGCTATAATAAAAGTAGAGAACCATGAGAGACATGATTCAGTTAAAAAGGGTGTGAGACAAGGTTGCAGTTTATCCCCGTTAATATTCAACTTGTATGTAGAAGAAGTAATGAAGGATATGTAAGAAAAATTTCCATGTGGCATAAGTGTTCAGGGAGAAAAAATCAGTATGTCACGATTTGCTGATGACATTGTCTTGTTGGCAGAACGAGCTGAGGATATTGAGAAGTTACTGAGTATCATGAACAAAATACTGAAGGATGATTTCGGACTGAATATAAATCAAAGCAACAAAAAAGTGATTAAATGTAGCAGAAATAATACCAATCACAGTAGATTAAATATAAAAATATGATCGGATACAGTAGGAGAAGTAAGTGAATTCTGCTACTTGGAAAGCAAAATTACAACCGATTGCCGAAGCAGGAATAATGTTAAAAGTCGAATATCACTACCAAAATGAGCCTTCATGAAAAAGAGAAACCTTTTAGTTTCAAATATTGATCTACTAATTAGAAATAACTTTTTAAAACTCTTTGTGTGGAGCACAGCACTTTATGGTAGTGAACATGGGCTTTAGGAATACCGGAAAGAAAGAAAATTGAAGCATTTGAAATGTGGTGCTACAGAAGAATGCTGAAAATTAAGTATACAGACAAAGTAAGAAATGAACGAGTTTTGGAAATGTTGGGTGAGTAAAGAAGTTTGTGGAAGAAGCTTACAGAAAGAAGAGACAGGCTGGTAGGTCATATTTTGAGACAAGCAGGGTTGGTTAATTTGTTAGTGGAGGGAACAGTCGAAGGTAAGAACTGTAGAGGAAGACAGAGATTAGAATATATGAAGCAGATAATAGAGGACGTGGGTTGTAAGGAATATGTAGAGATGAAGACGTTAGCACAAGATAGGAAGGGATGGAGGATTGTATCAAACCAGTCGAAAGACTGATTACGGCAAAAAAAAAAAAATCTTGGTAACCGTGATCCACTTACCTACGAAAGAAAATCATCCCACACCCTTGTGCCTGAAATCGAGTGCCAGCTTATGGTTCTGTTTTCTATGACATCAACATTGCTATGAAAATAAATTTTTCTTTTTTACTAGACATTTTGTCCCTTATCTAATTTTTGGCAGCGCACTGTATTCCAGTGAAAAATATCACTAAAATTTCAACCGTAAAACAAACTTAACTGGGTAATAAATTTTAACATTTTAATGTCAGTTAAAACCAGAACATTTAGTCGATGTGTCAGATATTGCTCTGCACAGACATCAAATAAACCTGTCAAAATTGTTCGCTGCTCTCTGACTCCACACATCATTCACTCGCGTTTTAATGCCGCATTTTGTGCTCGATGGACCAAAAAGGCGAGAACGTATTGCGCCTTTTTAATTGTATCAGGGAGAAACAACCGGGTATGTTCAAACAACACCGAGCCGAAACTTCGATTTCATGGTTTCACATTCCACGGTATACTGAAGAAGCCGCTCGTAACACGCGTGATCTCTGCATTACCCACGGTTCAGTATTATGCACTACGTCATGTTGTCCATTAATTCCCGGCTCCCCGCCTCAGCACGTCACATTTTTCAATGGCAGTCTGAAGGAAACAATAAAGTCACTTTGAAAAAAAAAAAAAAAAACTAAACTGAATATTGTTACATTATGTCTAAGGAAAAAACCTGTTAATTTTACAAAGTCATGTTTTGTAAAACCACATTTTCATCGTTAACTTATATACCAACGTTACACGAAATAACTTTTAATTATAAAATTCTCGAGAACTATTAAAATTAAACTCCACTTGATGGCAATTTCTACTTCCAATGAAAGTCTTTGTTATATTTTAATATCCAGCAATGCACATATCTCTTAAACATTAAAGAAACTTGATTCTGATTTCTTTATTTTACTATGACGACATGTGTTTCTTTTGAAACAGACTACGAACAGGTGTGAAAAAAAAATCCTGTCTTAAAATCAACAGCAAATAATAATAATAACTGGGATGACGTAACAACCTATAATCACAGCTTATTTAATACAACTCAGACCATTAAACGAACGTTTATATAAAAATCAAATCATTAATACTGCTATGTGATAAAATTCTTTCAAAACTTTGAGGAATTAACGACAATAAGGGTATATTAAAGTAAATTTTTTCCTCGATATCTTGCAATAAAAATTCTCGAGCAACGGATTATTTACTACGTGCAGAATGAGGCGCTAAATCTATACTTCAGAACACTTATATTAATAGGTGCCCGAAAAAAAAAATCAATCATTATTGGACGTTATACAATAAAATGTGGAGGGGGAGTTAAATTTACTGCAATGCACTTTAACGTAAACGGAGTAGCAGATTTCCAAAGAATTTGTTGTAGATATTATGTAAAAATATATAATTTTATTTCATTACTCACAAAAATAATTGCATTTTCAAATATTGAAAATATAACTTTTTTTAAAAAAAAGAATTTGTTGGTACTCTTATGTTTAGAATAAATTATCATTAAATTCAATTGCACGAGTACTTAAAATATTTATAAATAAACGTTATGGAAAAATATTTTGAATAAAGCTACGTTCTTCTTGGTTACTGGAGACAGGTACCATATTGCTAGTTTCAGCTATCGTTCTTCTTGTGATATTAACTAAAAGTGTTATCTCTATGTAATATTTCAGATTTTAAAGACTACATCTATCAAATCTTTTGATGTAGCTATCACATGTAATTGGTTCACACAGTTTTATAATCTATATAAACGTGAGTAATCTAATTACACAGTACGTACGGTCTGGTGGCTCAGTGGTTAAGACGTCCGAGTGAAGATTGAAGGATCCCCGGTTCGAATCCTGGACACGTCTGGGATTTTATAGGCCCTTATCCCGACCTTCATCTCTGGCACAGTTTTGTTGTGTAGTGTAAAGTTAGCCAAAACTCTGCCGTGGTTCGGATTCCACATTGAACTGTAGGTTTTCTATTCCTGGTAGGATTACCGGGTTAGGGTAAAAAGGCTACAAGAAGGGCGGATTGCGCAGCCAGCATAAACCCTGATAGAAGATCATTATGACGATGCGACCCTTTATCTTGAAACAGTATATTTTATAATGTCACACATTTTGGCGTTGTAGTCTCTGGCATACTTACGTCGTATCTAAGGCAGATCAGTATACGGTTAGCAACACCCGTAAATTTCAAATAAACCAAATAGCTCATTGATTGTTACTTTTTGTTATGTTTTGATATTCAATTGAAATAAGTTATAGAATGCCCTGTATTTCACATAGAAAGCATTTGAGCCAGGGAAAATTCAAATACATAAAGCGTAATTATTTAGAGTTTGTATAAACTGAACAGTGTTGCTAGATTATTAAGACTGAACTTTTTATATGACCATGAAACCCATCTCTGATTGCCATTGACTAAAGTTACGTGCTAACGCTGGGGAAACGTTAGTTGATAAGCACAAAGCTTTACCGGTAATGGCATCTTGACGTCGCGTTGATTAGTGATAGTGTCTTGATAGTTGGTCTGTCGGATATCAAGTATATGAAGTTCTAGTCTTATAGTTGAATATTTCAATCAACAGACTCGTCACAGCAACAAGTCACTCCTCGACTACTAAATGAGCACACTGCAGAAATCCATTAAGTCCCAATCTCCCTGCTGGAATCAATATCTGCTTCGTCTGCAAAACTTCTCCTCCAAAGGTTGAAAAGGAGAGGACACTGGTCACTCAGACCAAAGATGAAAAGGGTGAATGGTGAATCTGGACTCAGGAATCACTGAAACAAGGAGTGACCCAGGTACTTGCCAGTCCGATTCTCACACGTATGCGGAAGTTGAGGCTCTCTTAGAATGAATTTCTAACCTACTTTGCACAAAAAATTAAAAACTATTAATCGAAGTGTAATATCTTGCAATATTTGTATCTTTTCATAGTCTCTGCAAGTAAACATTGAAGAAATCTATAAGCCACATGCTGTCTAACCAAACATTTGTATTTTAACGATTTGGAACGTTGATGGGGATAGTCAAGAGACAATTAGCATACTGAAGACACTCTGGTCTTACGTAGAGCTGAGCTCAGGCAGAAGCCAACCGCGCGTCCAGGTGGATTCAATGTGCTCAGTACTGATATGGTAACTTTAGCTGTGCGACTTTTGTACTTGATTACTCTCTTCCTGAACCGAGCTGTTTGTTTTAAAAAATCCTGCTCAGTATTTCAAAACTGTACTTTTGTCTATCAATTAACACTGCTGTGTAGGAATTGTGGGCTACTTTCAATCAGTCTTTGGTGAAAGCCATTACTTGTTTAAGATTCTAACCTTTGTTATTAATATTCTGTATCTGTTCCGTAACTGAACTGAATATAACGGTGGTAGAACGGATTTGTTTAGCTGTGGAAACATAAAACAAAGACAGGTTGTTGCGTAACTCGGAGATTTGTTGGTTAATTTAATTTAATTGCAATGGAGCACACGCTCCGGTGGCAATTTCTCTAGCACCCATCTTCCCCTTTTCCTGCGCCCAGCTACCTTTGCCCTCCACAAATTTTAATCATAATCATAATAAATATTTTGTTTTTTATTTGTGTATCTAATAAGCTGACTCTTCTGTGCATTTATCTTCATCCCATGTTTACGAGCCCAACTAGATATCTTGTCCGGATCACCCTGCAACTATTTACAGTCCTCTACCGTTTTACTAGCCTCGTACCCGCGACTTCGTACGCGTGGATTAAGATTTTTTTGCCAGAATTAAATATAGTAAGTTGTTGGTAACGAAGGATTAGTCCCAAATAATATCGAGTCGGCATAATATGACAGGAAAGCTATCGCTATATCATTCTACCGTCGAACCTGCCTCTTGAAGGGAATTAATTTCCAACATATTTCTGTCACTATTCGATAAGATCTCAAAATTTCGTGACTACAACTGTTAATCATACTGGAAAAAATATCCTGTGCCCTTCATACACATTTCCTTATAAAATTACATCACAACGATATAGCCATTTAGTCGTCAAAACGTAACAAAAAGACAGAGAATTACTTCTGTATTTATAATAATATTACTGTGGTTCACACTCACACACTGACTGCGGACAACACCTGAGGGATCATTATAACGTAAAAAAGTGTACACCTACAACATTGCAAGACTACCTACGATTTGCCTCGCATCGCGCCCCTAACTTTCTAATATCTACAGTTTAACATTCAATACGAATAACCTACGACCCAGGCTTGACTGTTACGATGAAAAACAATTTTTAAAAATCTTAACCTCCACGGAGATTTCAACCGGAGACCACGACGTTCGTAAGCAAGCTCTTTAGCCACAGAGCTTCCAGCTCACTACACGGAAACACGGTCTGAAGACGTGCATATCCAACGTGTCTGTCTATCGCCGTAATTCCAAGTTATGAGAATCAATTGCCAACATATTTCTGTCACCATTCGATAAGGTCTCAAAATTTCGTGACTACAACTGTTAATCATACTGGAAAAAATATCCTGTGCCCTTCATACAGATTTCGTTATAAAATTCCATCACAACGATATAGCTATTTGGTCGTCATAACGTATCAAAAAGACAGAGACTTACATCTCTAATTATAATAATATTACTGTGGTTCACACTTACACACTGACTGCGAACAAAACCTGAGGGATCATTATAACGTAAAAAAGTATACACCTACAACATTGCAAGAATACCTACGATTTGCCTCGCATTGCACCCCTAACTTTCTAATATCTACGGTTTAACATTCAATCCGAATAACCTACGGCCCAGGCCTGACTGTTACGATGAAAAACAATTTTTAAAAATCTTATCCCCGACGGAGATTTAAACCGAAGACCACGACGTTGGTAAGCCAGCGCTTTTCCCACTCAGCTGCCAGGCCACTACGGGAAACCTCGGTACGGAGTCGTCCACATCCAACGTCTCTGTCTACCGCCGTATTTCGAAGTAATGAGACAAATGTGTTATTTATACAGATAAGTTTTCAACCAAATGTAGACAGAATTTTTCTCCTTGTTTCAAAGGTTAAGTGTGCAAAGTTTCATCGAGAACGGATAAAAACTGTGGATTTGTATGAAGAACAAACAAAAGAACAAAACGAACAAACCAACAAACAAACATACATTCATCTTTATATATAAAGATTACTGTGGTTCACACTTACACACTGACTGCGAACAAAACCTGAGGGATCATTATAACGTAAAAAAGTATACACTTACAACATTGCAAGAACTCCTACGATTTGCCTCGCATTGCACCCCTAACTTTCTAATATCTACGGTTTAATATTCAATCCGAATAACCTACGGCCCAGGCCTGACTCTTAGGATGAAAAACAATTTTTAAAATTCTTATCCCCGACGGAGATTTGAACCGGAGATCACGACGTTGGTAAGCCAGCGCTTTAGCCACTCAGCTGCCAGGCCACTACGTGGAAACTCGGTAAAGAGTCGTCCACATCCAACGTGTCAGTCTACCGCCGTATTTCGAAGTTATGAGACAAATGTGTTGTTTATACAGATAATTTTCAACCAAATGTAGACAGTATTTTTCTCCTTGTTTCAAAGGATAAGTGTGCAAAGTTTCATCGAGATCGGATGAAAACTGTGGATTTGTATGAAGAACAAACAAACCAACAAACCAACTAACCAACAAACAAACAAACAAAGAAACAAACATACATTCATCTTTATATATAAAGATTTCATCTGCAAACAATCTAATTTCAGATAGTAAACAATCAACACAATAATTTATTAGAATTATAAATAGCAATGGCCCCAATACGCTACCTTGCGGCACTCCCATTTTTACTTCCACTTCTTTTGATACTGGATTTCATACCCTAAATTACTGTTTTCTACCTTTTTAACCAACCCTTGTGTAACGAGCTACCTAGTCGTTCCGAGAAACATAGCTATGGTAATATTTTCTATTTATTGCTTTCGAAGCTTAATATTTAAACGAAAGCGCTTGACTTCTTAAAAACTTCAAGTTCTAGCGGCGAAACTTAAGTTCACATATATTTAAAAACTACATTGAAAATCATACAGTCTGAGTTGTCCCCAACATACAAGGCGTCTCTTTAACAGTGTTATGATGACTCTGCTAATCACTCGCAGAGTGTGCTTATATCCATGTACCAGTACAACCAAGATGTCGACCAGCTGTTCTGAAAACTAAACATTGAATGAAGGGCAGCGTAATCAATCAGACGTTATAGGGGCACTATTGTTGTTCTTAATTTATGTTAAAACTAAATGATAATAATATAATACCAAAGTGAAACCTATTTGAATGTTTTCAGTACAACTTTATACATGACAAACAGCTTCGAACTGATAAAATAAGATAAACCATAGCTGTCTACAGGCATGCATTATATTAATTTTTGATTCACCTATTCAGTATAAATAGGCACTATTAATTACAACAAAACATTCATACTCACTTTAATAATTATTTTAATTTACATCAATTAACGGAATGAGGAGTGAAAAGAATTAACGAATCATGGCTGCATCACTTGATAGCGGCTATTTTAACGTTATATTAGGATGTCATCAACCCATTTGAATATGATTAATCAGTCACAACGCTGATCGGTAAGACAGTTTCAGGCGTATACAGGATTCTCTTTTGGTTCAGACGCAACATCTTTCTTTTGTTGTTTATTATAAACAATAAGTTATTGTATATTTACAAAGTGTTAGGTGCAAAATTTGTGTTTCTGTTTATTCTATAAAACTAATGAGAACATTGAGAAATTTATGAATAAGCACTTTCCTCTAAAACAATTTCTCCGCATAGATTGTGGGCAGCGTGCCCACTCGAGGTTCGTTAGCCTCATTACCTGTTACTGATGTACTGGCAGTCGGATTCGAATTCTGCCGCAGGCTCTGATCAATGATACCAGAGTTCTTCTGCCACTCCGCTACTCAGAGGGAGTTTTACAGCCAACTTCGCTTTTAGGTAACAAAAAACGTTCATCACCTCAGAAAATTTTGCTGCTAACGAATAAAATACTTGATAATTTGGCAAATTTATGAGCACTAACTGCTATAAATATTTTATAGGCCTACAACCCATTCAAAGCGTGTGAATGCTAAAATTTCATGGAACGAACTGAGAATTTGCTGTGAATATATACTTTGCAACTTGGACTGGGATTATAGCTCTTATTTTTGTCATGTGTTTCCCGACTGGTTTCTGTCTCAAGCTAACCAGTACATCTCAGCATACGTACGTCCTCAATTATCTAATACATATATTCTACAAACATTTGCATCTTTTCTTTCTATATGACACTTCCACAGACTTCTTTGCTCATTCATCATTTCCTAAAGACGTCCATTTCGTATTTTACGTGTCCACTACAATTTCAACATGCTTCTTTTGCACCACATTACAAATGTTCAATTTTCTTTCTTTGTGGGATTCCTGAAGTCCAAGCTTCACTACCATAGAGTGCTGTACTACACGCATACAGTTTTAGAACGATCATTCGTGATATTTATTTCAAGAAGGCTCTGTTTTATTTGTGTTATTCTGCTTCTAATATCATTCTTGCTTTAGCCATTAGGAGTAATTTTACTTACCAAATACCAGAATTCACTTATTTCTCCTATTACTCTGAACCTGTTTTTATATTTAATCTACTGTTATTGATATCATATCTGCTACAGAGTATAACTGTGACTTTATATTTAATCTAAATTTCTCTCTCAGTATTCTCATTACGCCAATTCGTAATTCAAGCAATAACCGTTCAATAACCCTTTGTTATTTAATCAACTGGCGAGCTAAAAATATAAAATTTAAATAAATATTAACACATGTTTCAATTATCCTACCTCATGATGCTCCGAATGAATTATTTTTCGAGTAATATATTTATAATATAATATGAAAGAAAAGTTGTTTTTTTATACAATATTCAATGTGGGTTACCAGTTCGATGATAAAAATTGCAGGTATCCAATTTAATTTATGCCGAAGACGCACTCGGTTAGTTTTATTTGTGGAACAAATGTGAAATATTTACCTGTAGATACAATTTAATGTCAAATAAGGAAAGTATATATTTTTAAGGACTTGTAAGGTTTCTTTAAACGTATGGTGTAAGGGCTTGAGTGATACTATAATAATCTCTTCCAACCAAATGTCAACCTCTCCTTCACGTGGTGCACCCTCTTAGCACAGACGAGGCTTTGGCAACTGAAAGATTTCCTATCTAATAAGTTGCCCACTACTTGCGAACGAAGCGGTCCAGGGCAACCCTCTGGCCCTTGGGTTTGGAAACAGCCCCTAGAGGTGGATAAATCAGTACTGATCAACGACATGGTGATGAAAGAGGCCACGGGACGTCACTGCATTAAAGACACTAAGGGTTTACCGAGGCCATATAATCCTCTCAAATTACATATACCACGATGGCTTCTTCCTGGGTAAAATGTTCTGGAGATAAATTAGTCCTCCAGTCGGATCTCCGGGTAGGAACTGCTCAGGGAGTAATCATCAGAATGGGCAGAAACATTCTACGTGCTTGAGCGTGGAATGATAGAGGTCTGAATACTAGATTAGAAAACTTAGAGAGAGAACGACTTAAGTTAGATGTCGTCAGAATTAGTGTGCAAGGATTTACACGATCTCTGATCTGACAAATAAAGCATAATAAACACAAAAGCTGCCAATTGAGTTACAGGTGTAGGATTTGTAATGAACAATTTAGTACGGTAATGGGTGAGCTATTATGAACAGTTTAGTGACAGGATTATTTTGATGAGGTTAGAAATTAAGCCCACCACAACCACGTTATCAAAAGGATATATGTTAACGTCACAAGAAAATTACGAAGAAATAGGTAAAATATATGATGAAATTGAAGAATTAATCCAATATGTCAAAGGAAACGAAAATCTAATAACCATGGATCATTGAAATGGGGTAGTGAGAAATAAGGCGTAAATGAAGAAAGTTTTGGTTTAGGAGAAAGAAATGAGCGAGGAAGCGGGTAGTTAGAATTTTTGTGAAAAATATAAACTAGTCGTGTCTAACACACCATTTAAGAATCATGCAAGAGAGATATACACCTGGAAACGTTTAGGGAATACAGGTAGATGTCAGCTAGATTATATCATGGTCAAAAAGAGATTCAGGAATCAAGTTCTAGACTGTAAAGCGTACCCAGGAGCAGATATAGACTCTGACCGTAATCTGATAGTTATGAAGTGCAAGCTGAAATTCAAGAGAATGACAGAACAGCATGGAAGTGAATAAACTGAAACAATCTAATACGAGATAAAAATTTGCAGAAAGGGTATTAATGTGTCTGAGAAGTACCTATGAAAGGAGGTTAACTGAGGACGAATTGAATGCAGTGAAGAATGAAATAATCAAAGCCATTAAAGAATCATTAGTCCCTAGCGATGAAACCACCCGAAAACCCGTGGATCACAGAAGAAATTTTGAAGCTCATGGATTAGAGGAGAAGGCACAAGAAAGCTCAGGATGAAGCAAGAAGAGAGCAATACAGACAATTTAGAAATCAGATAAACAGGAAATTGCTGCAAGAAAAGTGTGAAGAATTCGAAAAGGAAATGGCCGTAGGCAAAGTAGATGTTGCATATACGAAGGTCAAACAAAATTTTGGAGAAATAAGTGAAAGATGTATAAACATTAAAGCTGTCATTGGTAAACCTCTCTTAAGTTCAGATGGAAGGAATACATTGAGAAACTGTATGATGGGGATGATTTGAAAAACTGCGTATAGAAAAAGAAAAGCGATTTCGAAATTGATGACTTAGAACATCCTGTTTTAAGGACAGAGTTTGATAGAAATATGAATGACTTGAAATCAAATAAGGCATTTGGAATTGATGTGATTCCTGCAGAACTTATGAAATCCATAGGAGAAGAAGAAATACAGAGATTATTCAACCTGATATCAAAAAAGTTACGCAACAGGAAAATCCCAACTGATTTTAATAAAAGTATCATCTTTACACTTCCGAAAAAAGCACAAACCAACAAATGTGAGAACTATCGCACTGTAAGTCTAACTTCACATGCTTCAAAATTACTGAATGGAATAATATATAGAAGAATGGAAAGGGTAGTAGAAGGATAGCAGGTGAAGATCAGTCATGGGTTTAGGAAAAACCGGGCTACGAGGGAAGCAATTTTGGTTTTAAGATTAATACTTGGAGGGCAGATCAAGAAAAATAAATCTACTTTTATGGCTTTCGTTAATTTAGAATAACCTTTGATAACGTTAGGTGCCACATGATGATCAAAATTGTATAGACGTTTCAATTCACTAGATAGAATAATACTTTATAAGCTGTATAAGAATCAAGTTGCTATATTAAAAGTAGAGAATCATTTGAGAGACGCATTAGTTAAAAAGGTTGTGATACAAGGTTGTAGTTTGTACTCATTGATATTAAACTTGTATGTAGAGGAAGTACTTGCTGATGAATTTGATCTGATAGAAGAAACGGCTGAGGATATTGATAAGTCATTGAATGGCATGAACAAAATACTGAAAGGAGACATCAAAGCAAGACAAAAGTGATTAAATGTAGCAGAAATGATACCAACAATAGTAGATCAAATATAAAAGTAGGATAGGATTCAATAGAAGAAGTAAGTGACATCTGCTACTTTGGAAGTAAAATTGCAACTGACGACCGAAGTAGCAATGATGTTAAAAGCAGAATATCACTAGTAAAAAGAGCTTTCATGAAAATGAATAATATTTTATTTTCAAATATTGATCTAGGACTAAGAAAGAACTTTTTAAAACTCAATGTGTGGGCACAGCACTTTATGGTAGCAAAGCATGAACTACCGGAAAGAGGGAAAATCTAAGCATTTAAAATGTGGTGTTGCAGAAGCATGGTGAAAATTAGGTGGACAGATAAAGTACGAAATGAACGATTTTTGGAAATGATGGGTGTGAAATGAAGTTTTTGGAAGAGGCTTTCAGAAAGATGGTGCAGGATGGTAGGTTATATTTTGAGACTTGCAGGGTTGGTTAATTTGTTAGTGGAGGGAACTGTGGAAGTAAAGAACAGTAGAGGAAGACAGAGATTAGAATTTATGATGCAGATAATTAAGGACGTAGGATGCGAGGAAATATTGAGATGAAAAGATTAGGTCAAGACAAGACGAGATTCAGGATTGCTTCAACCCAGTCGGAAATCTGATGGAAAAAAAAAAGTGTGTGCGTCTGGAATAAGAGCAACTTATGAGCATCTGAATTAACTATAACTTGGCATCACTCTAAGTACTGAGCACTAAAAAATAGTGGATAATAATTGGAAACATTGTACCGTCAACACCTTCATTTGAATTTTAAGTAAGTTTGTACATATGTCCATAAATTTTATTACCATTTTCTATAATGGCTTGTAGATGACAAGGTCATTAGGGTCGAGAGAGTACAGGGAACATTTCAAGGAATGGGAAGGAAATTGGTTACAGAATTAATTAGGAATTCTGTAACAAATTTAGGCAATCCTCTGGATGATTTCGGTAAAACATGGAAAACCGAAATGTGGATTGCTGTGCCATAGATACATTCTCTCACAGATACTTTTTAAGCAGATTAGAGTACATGTTAAAATTTGTTATGCAACATATAGCTTTTAACGCGTGCATAAATACTTATATCAAAAAGTAATTCTCTTTGCAATTATTTAAAGGCTTGGACAAACCAGTAATCTTAATTTGATGTCTTAATCTTCGTTAAATTCACTGCTATTTTAGGATAAATCTAGAAATTCACCGTTCTAGTTTATGTTTACGAGAAAGGATACTTGTTTCTGAGACCACGATTTTTTTTACTATTTTTATATTGCTTCCCATTAAACAAAGAGGAAACAAAATTATTTGTCTATATTTGTTTGATAATGTAGCATTTTAGACTCACAAAGCTGTTTTTATACAATTTATACAGAGATACCTGTAAAATCAGTTGGCGAAAAAGTCTTATTTAGTTATTTATTTTACGTGAAAATATTCCGTAAAGTGTTGTAGTTCCACGAAATACATCAAGTATTTCGTGTAGTTAAAAAAAAAAAAAAAAAAAAAAAAAAACGAAGCAGCGTCCTTCACAACAGTCCCAAATCCCTGATTTTCTCTTCAGCAGTAAACTCTTTCTCTGAAGGATACTTGCTTGTTAGAAAATGGTGATGGAGTACACAAGCACAAATGGGACCACAAAGATTAACACACTAATTAACAGTGTCGTATTTCCCCATTCCGTACGTGATGTGCAAGTGATTGGAAAATTACTATCTGGTAACTGTAAATCACCACATGTCCGACGCTCATGGCTAACTACTCTGCTACCCGGACTGGAACCACCTAACAACGTGCCACGTGACGGGACAGTTACTGGGCCTTAGTGGTGACATTGCGTAACGCCAATGAAAGGAGTAATTTATTTCAATTTGAATGTGAGAAAGATAAGCTTAATAAAATGAAACGTCATTTCGTTCATAGGATATATGAGATTTGTGCTGTTAGTTCCCAGGTTAAAACAGAGTCACAGCCCTGTTTTCCCTTTTATTACATTGGATCAACTCCTTCTAAAATTTTAATTGTATGAAAATATTTGAAGCACGTTTCTGCCCCTTGGAACTGCCACTAATCGGGAAAAAATTTAAGATCGTGGGTAACCCACACACCCACTTCGATATCGTTCATAAACCTACTTTGTAAGCAGTATTTGACATGGTGCTGTCTGGCACGTGTTAGAACATATTCCTTCACTTGTATGCATATAAACTGTGATATAAATAGCCTAATTGAATCCCAAAGTCAATATGTTGTAGAGTGTACGATTTAAAAGCATCGTCATTGCGTATTAGGGCTAATCGTGTCTATAATTTCGACTGCTAGAAGGTTTGCAAAGGAATCAGTAAATTCTATTACGGGTAAATTAATTTAGTGAACTTTCTTATTTCTCAGCCTCCTCCAATCATAACGTAAGTTCTCACTATTTACAGCTTCGTTGCAATAGTTAACGTTTGCTTTATCCTTGCAACCACATATAATTATTCCATTTTTTTAACCTGTGAATCATGCACGAAATATGGTATTAATCAGGCTAAAAAGTATCCTACATGTCAACTGACGATGTAAACTACCATAACGCAACTAACTAACTTAGTCCATAACCCGATGGTTGGTTGGAACCTCCAGAAGGAGTCATACTAAGCCATTGTGTCAGAGGCAGGACGACTATTTTCTCTCCTCAGTTTTTAAGCTGGAATTCCAACCACGGAACAACCCCTGCGTAGCTCAAATGATCAGACACAATTCTTAAGAAGTTCTGTACCCACCGGGATTTGAACCCGCTACCGGAACAGCGATCTTTTAAAAACAAGCACCTTAACCACTGAGCTAGCAGACCGCTCTCATTGCGCAATTAAGATAAAAAAAACTGTGGAGTATGAAAGGTAAAAGTCAATACTGAATTCGGTACTAAATTAATTGCATGCCTGTAGAATGTGTTATTAGTATTATTGCTTTAGGAACTCCCCTGCGATATTTTGCACCGTAATCCCCACAATGTTTCAAGCAATATTTATTATGATTGAACATTCAAAAGTACTTTAAAAGTTTTAATCAACTACATGGTCGATATACATGTTGAGAACGTCTTTGTAATTGCAGTAGTCCATGCAACCACGATTTTCCAGTTCAGCCCCCAGCGGCTAAACATATAAACTTTCAGAAGCAACCCCTCGTTCACATTACAATTGCTTATTTACCGTGTGCCTTCAATTTACTGGCCCATGTCCAGGTATTTTCACCCTTGCCAGGAGCTCAATTACCGTCTGCTAATCATACCACGCCTTCCGTTAGGCAACTCAAGTGGTGGGTCGGGTTTCTGGCTCCCCTTGCTAGCAGGGAACACCGCAGGTCGAGATAACCACTTCCTTCATCGTCCCATGCGAAAGGCAGATCACTTTCTGGGGATTTATTGCCATCGGTTTCACTTAGTTACAAATTAATAACTGACGAATGGAAAAACTTCAGGAGAGTGGCACATTACGTTCTGTACCATCATCACTCCTCTTACAACATGGGTGTTTAATCCATCTGTGACAAACGCTTGGTGAACTTATAAATAGCAGCATTTTTTTTATTATTAATTAAATTTAATTTAATAATATTTGAGAAAATGCTTCGGAGGAAATTTTTGCACACACCCAATTTTATTTCAGTATTTCTTATTTTAAATTCTTCTTCTTCGAGACCTGGTATGGGGTCGGCTCTCATTGATGAATTTAACTCATCTTTACATGGTAACTCACCCGTTTCCCTTCTCTCTTGTAAATCCTTCACCAGTAACTCAACTAAAGCCTTTTGTGTTAGTTCCGCAGACCGGAAATCTTGTACATCCTTCCACTTAATCTAACTAGTCCCTACGCAGTCGTTCTATTTCCATTTTTAAGTATTTTATCTACTTGCCCTGTTCAGACTCCTGACATTCATTCCACGCTCCGACTCGTAAATGTTTTTATCCATTCTGGTGACTTCTCGCTGAGCAGTTTCAACCCGGAGATCCGATTAGGACACTATTTTGCCTACGTAATATGTTACCCAGGAAGAAGCCATCGTTATATATGTAATTTGAGAGGATTACATTACCTCGGGATACCGTTTGTGTGTTTAATGATGTGGCTTCTCGATCCCCATACCGTTGACCATTCGCCTTTGTAGGCCGTCTCCAACCTCAAGACAAGAGTGTGCACTGGACGACTCTCCGCTCTTCTTACCTCCTTTAGGAGGCCGTTGGCAAGCAGTGTGTGACTCCTTAAATTGGAAATAATTCAGTCACCAGAGCCTCGTAAGGGCAAATGGGGTGCAATACGTAAAGAAGAGGTTGAAAATTGGTTGCAAGAAGCTAATATAGTCTCTTGTAAGCTCTTACAACCCGAACAATACTACTTTGCATTTTACCTTCCCATTCCTGGCACTCAGTCCTATCCCGCCATTAATGATATTGACGTAGACGAAGCGTGAATCTATAAGGAAAAAATAATAATGAAAAATTTCATATATATATATATATATATATATATATATATATAAAATCATCAGTAAATACATTTTTCTGGTCACCGTTTGACATTAAATGTAGCACTGCATCCCGTTGTAGTGTATCACTACACTATATAGTATATTCGCGATATGCTGGGCTACTGGCTCAGGCAGGTGGACAGTTAAGACAAAGGGTGACATGGCTGCTTTGGAATGCGACATTGGGCAGGTACCGAGGAGCCGTTAGGTGTATGTGGAGAGGGCACAGTAGGCTGCCGGCAGTGGTTGTATACGTGGCAGCCGACATGAGAGAATGTGATGTGCAGCAACAAATGTTAGCACGTGCTGCTGTGGTGCTCTGTGTTCCATGTCACCTTGGGAGCGGATGAGGCAACCATCGGACAGATGGGTCGTCGCCTAGGAAGACCACTGGAAGCCGACCTGGCGCCTTCGGAAAAATGGTAACCACAGAGTGGTCTTGAATGTTAACCACCCCAAGAAGTGCCGCCCTAGATATTCTCACTGCCCCGTTGTGCTTAGTGGAAAGACACCTAACAACCCCTGAGAACTGATATGTTGAAACTATTATATTATACGTGGATTGATTCATTGTAATTGAGAAGTAATTGTTATAATAAATGTCAATATTAAATGTACGTTAAACGGTGTTGACAACCTGTACAGCAAAATCCCAATTCCACTTTTCATTAACTTTATTTAATAATAATAGTTTTGTTGATCAGTTAATTAAATTAAAAAGTAAATTAATTTTAAAAGAAGGAGTAAAAGTTGTACGCTTCACTTTAAAAGCCCAACAATGGACTACGAATTTTGGGTGAGAACCAAAACCTGTATTTCTCTGAACTAAGTCCTTCTTGTCCATGACGATTCAGCCGTTGGATTTTGATTGTTTGAATAAGTACCTGATGGCAAAATGTAGCTTAATAGATCAACTCCAGGGATTACAAGTTAATACGCGAATGTTTCAACAAACTGCGAGAGATTAGAAATCATTATTCAACACCCGGCACACTTTTCCCGGTTTTGAGTTGCGCAGAAAACCTGCGATCTCCTTGATGGCGCTTGTGTCAACCGCGAACAATGTGGATCATTGCTTCATTGATGGGTTTAAGATAATCTCCCTAATTGTGACAGTGATGATGTAAAGCAATCAGTCCAACATATTGTTAGTGAGTGTATAGTTAGGTATAGAAGTCTTTATGATATTGCCTCTGAGTTAGCAATATAGTGGTGCAAAATTCTTAATTAGCTGATATGAATTCTTTAGACTGTGCCACTTTTGATAACTTCTTTTGTTTAAGCGTAGGTGTAAAATAAGTGTATCATATCATAAGCAAATAATGATAGAAATTGATTCCAACAAAATTGTTAAATCTACATCTACATCTATACTCTGCAATTCACAATTACTGCGGGTGGCAGAGGGTGCTAAGCACCAATCCTATTTTAGAGTATTCCAATCCCGAACAGAACGAGGAAAGAAAGAATACATAAATGTATCAGTACGGCATCTTATCTCTCGAATCTTATCCCTTCTGTCATTGCGACCTAAATAGGTTGGCGGAAGAAGTATTTCGTTGCACTCGTAAATTAGAGATTTTCGCATATTCTCCAACAAATTTAAACGAAAACGACGTCGTCTGTGCGCCAAACAATCCCAGCCTAACCCACGTATCAGCTCTGTGACACTTACATAAGGACTGTAACTAGCGGTCACGAATCGAGCGGCTCTCCTCTGTATCCTCTCCAACACGTCAATCAATCCCTTGCGATACGGATCCCAAATTGCACAACAGTATTCCAAATGCGGACGCACTAGTGTTTTGTACGCTATTTCCTTTCTATGAGCATTGCAGCTGCTCAAAATACGACCTATAAAACGTAGTTTAGGATTAGCTTTGCCTACGACGGAAGTTATGTGCAAGTCCCATTTCATGTTGCTTTGTACTGTTACGCGTAGATACTTCATGGAATCAACCGTGTCAACAACTGAATTGTTAACTTTGTAATCGTGAGCAAACGGGGTCTTTTTATTACTTATTTGCATTGCCTTGCACTTTTTACAGTTAAGTGTAAGCTGCCATTTACGGCACCATTCCGAAATAACATCCAGATCACACTGTATTTCTAAGCAATCGTCAGAGCACCCCACATCCCTATAAATAAGTGCATCATCAGCAAAAAATCGCATCCTGCAATTAACGTTGTCACCGAGATCGTTTATAAAATTAAGAAAAGAAGTGGTCCTATTACACTTCCTTGAGGAACGCCCGAAGTAACATCTAGCTTTGAAGAGGCTTCCCCATCAACAACGACATACTGCGAACGACCAGTTAGAAAATCGCGTATCCATTCGCAGATCTGATCAGATATACCGTACGCTCGAATCTTCGACAAAAGGCGGTTATGTGGTACAGAGTCAAAAGCCTTCTGGAAATCCAAGAAAATAGCATCAACTTGTGATCCTGCATCAATAACCTTCATTACGTCATGCGAAAATAGAGCCAGTTGCGTTTCACTAGAACGGTTCTAACGAAATCCATGTTTGTTTGCTGTAAGTAACTCGTTTTCATCCAGAAACTTCATAACGTTAGAGCATATGACATGCTCCAGAATTATAAAGATTTACGAAATATATCTGACAGAAATGGTTCTATTTCTTCCGCGTATTCCGAAAATAATCTTACTGGAATACCATCAGCACCCGGCGCCTTCACCCACTTCAGGAGCTTTAATTGCTTTGTGATACCTACACTGTCAATTTGAACTGGATCCATCTCAAATTCTACACGCCGTGCAAAAGCGGGAATGTTTTCCATGTTTTCGTCAGTGAAAGAATTTTTAAATTCGGTGTTAAATACGGTAGCCTTTTCGCGGCTGTCATCAACTTCCCGACCGTCTTGTAGTAGAACTGACATATTGTTGTCACTACCACTAACTTTTTTTACATACGACCAAAATTTCTTTGGGTTTTCGTTGAGACTCTTAGAAAGTGAGTTGCATCTAAAGTCGTTAAAAGCCTCGCGCATCACATTCTTAACATGTTCGCTTGTCTCAGCTAACTTTTCTAAATCACTCCCATACATCGTCCTTCTTGAGCGTGCATGAATCTTCCTTTGCTTTGTAAGTAACCTTTTAATTTCCCGCGTATACCACGGGGGATCGTTCCCATCCCTGATTGTCCTTTTCGGTATATGTAAGTCCATACCTCCCCTGACTATATACATGAATCGAAGCCACATCTCTTCAACCGAGCCTCTTCCTTCTATAAAGGTAATGTAATTATCCCTCAAAAACGTTCTTAAACTCTCCTTTGGGGCCTTTTCAAACCTGTAAACGAACCATTCTTTTTTCTTTTTGCGCGCGGCTATTAATTTTACTGTAGCAATTACAGCTTTATGATCACTTATTCCCATGGTGGTAGAAATGTCCGTGAATAATTCAGCCTATTCGTAACGAGAATATCTAAAATGTTTTCGTTATCGTTGTGGCACCGCGTTGGTTCAGTGACGAGCTGCTCAAGATTAAGATATGAGAAAAGGTCAAGAATAATTTCACAGGATGTTTTATCCCGGCCACCAGTAACGTGGCCGTAATTATTCCAGTCGATATACGGAAAGTTGAAGTCACTTCCTAGTATTATTGAATGATCTGGAAATTGACGAGCTATATTACTTACATTAGTTCTTAAGGCCTCAGCAATAGATACATCTGCATCTGGTGGACGATAGAAAGACCCTAATACAAGTTTTGTCCTAGCTACTTTTAGTCTAATCCGTAGGATTTCACAGACCGTATCGATATTTATTTTGCTACACGACAGGTGTTGACTAACAGCTATAAATACACCGCCTCCATTGGAGTTCAACCTATCCTTACAGAAAACATTCATTCTATCGTTAATAATAAAAATTTCAGAATTCTGTGCAAAATATTTGCTATACAAAAATCTGATATGTATTAAAGAAACCTATGTTTGTTGAAAATTATTTTTGCATATTAACACAGAATTTTCTCCCTCTCTTTTCTTTTTTAGCAACACTCGTACCTAATAAGCCTATTGATAGTGTGGTAATAGAATTTCATATTGATGGCAAAACATTAACAGAAACAGCGTTTCCTTTATAAACACTGTAGTGGTTACGGCTGTCTTAATATTAGAATTCCATATCCAAAATGAAGGTTACCAATGGGCTCTCCGGTTTCAGGCATCATGGCAAATATTTTTATTGATCATACTCAACACCAGATATCCAGAAACAAAAAATACATCATACTATACTGGCTCAGATACGTAGATGACGTCATTTGCTTGATAGATGAACCACAACATAATATTTCCACACTCCATGAAGAAATTAATAACATCCACAGTAATATAAAATTCACCATAGAGAAAGAAACAAACAACTCGCCCAACTTCCTTGACAGAACAATAACCAAAAAGGCCTTTTCACTCCTTCAGCATATATAGAAAACCCACACACACTGACACTATAATTCACAACACTTCCAACCATCCAAACAATCACAAACAAGCAGCACTCAGACACATGCTAAACTGGCTAAATATGTTACCCCTATCTGAGGAAGACTACACCAGAGAATATAACATAATCATCCAAACAGCAAACAATAATGGGTACTCAGAAAAACTTATTGAACAGCTCAACAATAAAATAAAAAACAACAACAACAAACAAACACCAGCACACTGAACCAAACCAAGAAACACTGGTACACCATGACATACAATAATAAACACACACACAGAATCAGCAACATATTTAAGAAACAAGGAATATAAATTGCTTGCAGGACAAATAACACACTACACAAGCATCTAAACTCCAACACTGAAAGTGACTTATACCAACAAGCAGGAATACACCACTTAACATGCCAACAGTGTCAAGCTGTATACATAGGACAGACATCCAGAAATTTCAACATAAGATATAAAGAACATATCAGAGCAATAAGCTGCACAAATCACTCCACATTTGCTGAACATTTATTAGACTATAATCACCCCCCTACCAATATAAATACAGAAATAAAAATATTACAAATCAACAACCACAAAAATCATCTACTAACATTTCAGGAAAGCAACCATATAATCAAATCGATAGCAAAAGGAAAAACAATAATAAATTAATTCACGAATTTAACCAACAAAACACTATACAACACACAAAAAACAGTCTCAAAACAAGAAAACGAATACATTCAATAACAAACAGTACCTCACCACAAAAACTGAGAGATAATTTAATAGCAGGTACAACACAGAAACAATAACAACGGAAACTAAGTTAGCACTACTGTACGTATCTGGAAAAATCAAAACAAACCGTGTGTAAGACACATTTGTAAATCAACAGAAAATATTCACAATAAGAGCAAGTGCAGCATGAAAAACAACTAGTGAAACAATAGTCTAAAGAAAACTGCAATGAACAGTCATGTGAAAGCGTGTGAAGTGCTGTTCCAGATCACTATATCTGTGAGTACAGTGTGTACATATGTATATACATATTTATTAATAGTTTTACTGTAGGTAATTATTGTAAAAACAAATGTAAAAACACTTTACAACCACTGAGGATGTCCTACACCACAAGGGCGAAACGCGTCTGGGGAATCAAATAAAAAAAAATTCACCTAACCAGTTGTTTTTGACGGATTCATTTACAAAATTAATGCATCTTTGATTCAGTGCACTCGATATGGTATGAGATCCTCGGGTGTGTCAGGGGAGAAATAGAATACAGACATTTATCGTGTCAACAACCTGCACGCCATTGAATACTTGAAATAAAGGGGAAAAACTTGAATTATTAATACAATAATGGTGGTTTTTACAGTTGTGTTAGGTTTGGTCTTACTTGATTAAATGGTCTATTCTGTCGATCTGAATCACTTCTATACGAGTCAACTGTTTACATCTGTTGACGAAATTAGGCACATATTTGGAAGTGTACTGGCACATTCAGCCAAAAATGTTTCTCGAAACATAATCGCGAAATGCTGTAACTATAATATGAATGATCAGATATTTTTTCAAATCAAATTATTAATGGGACGCTGTTTCAGTAATTTATTTTACTATCGATTTATATAAAGTTAGTGCTGTTATTTACAAAATTTTATGTGCTCATTGTTTATCAACCAGGAAAGATGGATCTTCCATGAGTAGTACACGTTGAAGGAACGCGGTGAAGAACAAACTACACGTCAGTTGCTTCATTGCAGATAATGTTGAGTGAGTTGCGTACATGAAGATTTGGTCAAATTGCGGTAGCCCAAGGTTTGAATTATCCACCTGATGGTAATTTATATTCTTTACTTTTACTTTCTTTGTTCACATATTTGTTGCATGACACTAACAGGATAATTAAGTAAATCTAAACATTACACATATGTATTTGGAAGAGTTAAAGTGGTCTTGTAGGGTGATGACATTATCAATACATCTTTGCATAACCTTCATAGAATAATACAACCCGTAAATGCCGCCTTACCAAACTACAACTACACTTGTATTTCATTTTTAAGAAAACATGCAACAACATTTTATTTTGTTTCATTTAGCAAAAAAATGGAAATTTGTAGTCAACTCTGATACATTGATTGCTTTAAATAGAAACATATTGTTCAGTGATCATTCGGCGTACCGCAATGACGTCTAGAAAAATGACTCTTATATTTCTAAACTAAGCCTGTTTCATGCTGTAAATAAATCAAGTTTAATAATAACTAGTTCCACTTGCACCTTATTTCTTCGAAACCTGTTTTCTGAAATTAACCGAGAAGGCAAATCTAATAAACAAACAAGCCAGCTGGTTATCGCTTTGAGAAGGACTGGATAGTGGGTGAACCAATAACGGTTAAAGAGTGCTGTGTATATTTCAATGCTTTTTCTAGTAATGGAAAGTCCACTCAGATGTATTTTGGCACACCAAGTTGAAAAGAAGCTTAGAAAAAGAAGAGGAAAAGGTATGAGGTATTAAAAAAAATAGATAATACCTACTTCCATTAATTTTCAATGATTGATATTGGGAGAGGTTGACCAATCTTGTCATAACAAGTTCATCCTTCAGCTTTTGAATTAATGACTTTATCCCACACTGTTAAAGAGCTTAAAAAACGAAGATAAACAAAGAAAAATTTTAAAATTTCGTAAAATCTAGAGATATGACTTTTAAAATTTACTCCATAGTTTTATTAATATTTTTTTAATATTACAGTCATTTCAGATGTTCTTGTACTTTTACATCTGGAACAAATATGAAGCATTCATATAATTTTTTACGTTTGTAAAATTTTCTCAAATCTGAACAATTGGTCACAAAAAGAAATTAGAATTTATAACACATGTCAGAAAATATATCGTTGTAGAAAGAAATTCCCCATGAAATGAAATTAATTTCACTTGGAACACAGTCACTATTTACATGAAATTGGTGTTGCCGTTTGCATCAGCAGGACGAACATTTAGTGTTATAAGAGGGGTTATTGTCAATGCTAACATTATTCCAGGAGTATTTTAAGAAGCAACAGCAATTTTAACCGAAAGCTGATAGATGGAAACCGATAATCTGGTCTCTCATTTGAGACCTGACGGCACACCAGGCAAAATGTTACGCAGTAATTTCATTGCCCGAAAAGGCGGTTCTGCTGTCCTAATTTAAATAAACAGTAAACATGCTGTTTTTCGATCTTAAACGTGGTGCAACACACCTTTTAGTGGTTTGATTTAATAAAATCTTTCTTGCTGTGTCCTACAGTCACGGAGATAAGGTGAAATTAATTAATTCATCAACGAATGAGTATTGAAGTATCTCGACAGTAACATCACTTTCACTAATTCAATGCAGCATAAATGCAGAACATATGGCTCGACAGTTTCGTCATGAATCCAGATTTTTCTGTAATGATTTACAATTATTATTCGGCTTGTATTTTTGGCAGATAAACGCTTAGTATTTATGAGCAACTCCTCGTTTATTTCTTATGACTTTACGCCTCGTCCACGTCCAGGTCACTAGAGGTGAAAAAGTATGGGGGGCGATGGACGTGAAGGTAGTCGGCTATGGTCTTTTGAAGGAACCATCCTGGTAATTGCCTGGAGTGTCCTTTGGGAAACAATGGAAAAACCAAATCATGATGCCCGGAGCGGGATTCGAACCGTGTTCTCCCGAATTCGAGTTCAGACCCTTACCACTCACCCACAACTCTCCTCAAACGGTTTTGCAATTTTTTCGTCTCACTCCAATCATTTTCTTAAATCTCATGTTATCGCGTGGTATTGTTGCTGGAAGCCGGTTACTGATTTTAAAAATAAGACATGAAATTCTCTCTTGTTTTATTATGCATAAAAACACAAAATTTACTCTTCCGATGCAACAGTACAAAAAAAGGGAAATTGTAATAACTTTGTATGCTAACCAAAATTTTTTCTACGAATAGACAATAAGAAATGTATAGTTTTTTCTCTAACAGCCATAGTAATTTTTTTTTAAATATTACAGAATTAAATGTTTTAATATCAATTTAAGAGAAGTAAGCTATAAGGAATAAAAAAAAAAGCAAACGTTTTAATCGACAGTTTATCAAATTTCAAAAACTTTTGTACTAGCACAAACATCAAGGAATACAATCAAAATGGTAATATGAACCTCAACATATCCTTTGAAATTCATGACAGGAATACGAGATCAGTGTTCAAATTCAGCCATCCATGTGGAGAGAACATAATGCTACCTTATTATAGCTTCAGTGTGATGCTGACGTGACCTGACTGCGAGGCCAAGACTAGGGTTTTGCTCATATATCGACAATCAGCTCATTCGCGGCTACAAAATGAATCCGTTATGCGATCAAAAGGCACCTATCTCGAAACATCAATCAGAAGAGACCATTTTCAAAACAAAACGCGTAGGATTGTGTGTTTTCCTATGACTATAGTTCAATTATGTTCACGTCTATGTCTCGTTCGCAGTCCAATCATGACGTAGGATCCGTCTGATGTAGCGTGGTAGCTCTGAGACCCAGGACTGATTTTTAAACTTGTTGGTTCCTTTGTCCAGCAGAATCCTGCTTAAAATTAGCTTCGTAGATTTAATAACCTACAGCACTCAAAATTTTAGTGCATTTTCATTCGGTTCCCCAAATGCTATTCCATAAAGCTCATGATATCCCGATATCAACCATAAACATATGGCGTGCTGCTATCATATGGTTTAGAAATCGTTGAAGGAATTTTTATTCCAGATACAGAGAAAGTTTTTACTCTGACATCAGTATCCGCCTATTGTCAAAACTGTAGTGTTCTAGACTAGATTCGATTCATATAGAAATAACTTAATAACCAATGATAAATAATATTTAAATAAAATAAATTGTAATGGAGTGCTCGCTCCGGTGACAGTTTCCCTACCACCCTACTCCCCCTTCGCTGCACCCACCAACATATGCCCTCGGAAAATTTTATCTATTCTTTAGACTTTTTTGTAGAATTATTCATAATTTCTCCTGGTAACTTATTCCAATCCCTGTCTCCCTTCCCCAAAAACGAGAACCTTCCTACACCTTTGTACCTGAAATCGAGTGGCTGCTTTTGGTCATGGTCATCTTTTCCCTTCCATGCATTACTTTTATTTCTTATATCTTCTTTCCATGCTTCATCACCAATATACGACTTGTACACTCCCATGACCCTTTTCACCCTCCTCCTGTCTTGCAATGAATCCCATTCCAGATCTTTTATCATATCTGTAACTGATTGCATTCTGCGGTAATTTCCAGAAACAAATCTAGCATTCCTTTTTTGCATCCTCTCCAACTCATGTGTTTGATACTCAAAAAATATGTCCCATAGTACACTACCATATTCAGGGAATGGTCTGACCAAAGTTTTGTAACCCAATTTCTTTACTTCTCTCGTACATCCCCTCATCACTCTCTCCAACATGTGCAGAATTTTGAAACCTTTCCTACTACCTGATCAATTTGTCCTGCTTCTTATCAAATGTAACGCCAAAATATTTACATTTCAAGTCTTCAACAAGCGATTCTTGACCCACCTTATAATCATAATCAACCTTTAGTTTTTTATTTGTGTATCTAATAAGCTGACTCTTCTTTGCATTTATCTTCACCCCATTTTTACCAACCCAACTAGCTATCCTGTCCAGATCACCCTGCAACTGTTTACAGTCCTCTACCGTTTTGATCCTTTTACATAGCATTATTTCATCCGCAAAAAATCTAATTTCTGACAGTAAACAATCAACACAATTATTCATTAGAATAATGAATAGCAATGGTCCCAATACACTAGCCTGTGGCACTCCCATTTTTACTTTCACTTCTTTTGATACTGCATTTCCTACCCTATCCTTCTGTTTTCTTCCTTCCCAGCAAATCGCTTTTTCTTCCACGTCAATAGTTTTTTACCTTATTCACTACAATGTTATGGCTCACTCTGTCAAAAGCCTTTGAAAGATCAAGTGTTACACTATCAATTTGGCCTCCCTCGTCCATTTTATCTGAAATGTCGTGCATATATCCCACCAACTGAGATTCGCATGAATATTCTTGCCTAAAGCCATGATGCCTACTTGAAAACCACTTACGCTCCTCACATATATTTCTGATGTGGTTGCATATCTACCTCTCCATTGATTTACCAACCACTGGTGTCAAACTGATCGGCCAGTAATTTTCGACTATATTTCTCACCCCTCCTTTATGTACCGACACTACCATCGCACTTTTTCCAGTCCTGCGGTAAGCAGCAAGTATCCAGACTCAATTTAAATAATATTTCAAGATAAGGTACAATGTCACATCTGGCAATCATTAAGATATCTGTAGTTATATTATCTACACTTGCCCCTTTATGTTTTTCAGTTTTCTTATTTCCTTCATAATATCCTCAGAATGAATTTCAAATCTTTTGGTCTCTTCATTTCTAATTGTGTTGTTAAGCTCGTTCTCCGAGTTAGACCATCCCGTTTCTGATTCATTGCCCCTAATGTTCTCACTAAACCAGTGACTTAAAACCTCTGCCTTTTTTCAAATCCTCAGTAACTTCTTCTCCAACCTTATTCATAAGCGACTCAACACCCTCCCTTACCCTCAGTTTTCTATAGCCATAGAAATTTCTAGATGCATAAGTCAAATGTCCCCCTACCCTGACAATACTCTTCATAAATCCATCTTTAGCCACCTTCTTAGCCTTTATTAAGTACTTGTTTAGTTGCTTTAAATATTCTCTACTACCCTGCTGTTTCTTAACTCTGTTATGTTCTCTTCTTACCAACTTCTTTAACCATCTCACCTACCTATGATAATACATCCTTACTGCTCTTCCTAACAACTCAGAAAGTACCACCTTGCCCTTTGGTTTAGGTGTAGGTCACGTATAGTGAAACCCCACCTACCAATGGTGTTCACAGGCACAAATCATACTAGGTAGGTATGGTTCAACTACAGGTATATCAGAGTAAAATACGCATCTACATTGTTAAGGTCTGAACGTAAATACAGAAAAATCTGGGAAACATGTGACGTCAAAGAGCTGAGTTTCGATTTACCCACACAAATGAAATATCATTATCTAGATGTTTTGTAGATCCGATATTGAAACTGAAAATGCATTCATATCAAAAAAACAGTAGAAACATGTATATTTATATAAGCTATAGGCTAATTTCTTTTCATTTTGGTGCTTCCGTATATTCTAAACGAAAGATGGAATTCTAATGAATTCACTCATTACTGTATGTATCGGTCAATCTGTCACACCTTCAACACTGATCAGTCCGTAACACGATTATGACATATATTTTTTAATAATCGGTATTGGATTAAAATAACTGAATGGTGTTTACAGAGTGTTCGAAGAAAAAAATAATTGTCATGTGTGTGAAAAGAAAGTTGATTAATTTCTGACCCTCAAAATGGATATTATATTCCACGATCTGTTTAAGCTTTACCAAAAAGCAATTTAATGATGCCTGAAGTTTTTCAAAATTTACTGTAGTAATTAGATTCCTATGTTTTGAGAGAAAACTAAAACGGTCTTTCTGGAATTTACGGTTTTCGTAAAATAACTGAATGAGTAATTTTAACAAGCTTGGCAGTACTTTATCAGCTAATAATGTGTATGAACTAATATAGAATTTCCTTAATTTAATCATAGGAGATATGTCGTAAAAACAATTTTCTGAATATTTTTACACGACCCACTATAGCTTATTTCAATCATAAATTTTGTGTTTGATGTATATACAACGTGTTCCGTTGCAGATTTCGGATCTAGAATTTTAATGTTTCTAGAACCGTTGCGTGGAAGAGCTTGGAGGGGATATTGTTCAATGCGGATTGTTAGTCGCCATATTGCAGTGGACCGGTGAACAAAACGCGTTAGCAAAAGAGGTGTACTTTAAAGCCAACGATTCGTGTGCAATTGCTCGCCGAAAATTTTGTTCACATTTCAACACTCGTTGATTACGTGAGGCACTGAGTAAAAATTTACTTAAAAAATTGACACAGATATTCCGAACAACAGGTTCAACCATTAACAACCCTCATCTAGGCCCCAGAACGTGTTGAAAAAAGCGAACGAAAAAATCTACGGGAATCCTTACGCATGAGAGCATCGTCTTTGGTACTGCCAAAAACAAAGATGCAATAGGCCCGTTAACACACACATGGTTTTTCTGACGGTTTTGGAGCATACGCTCCAGGCGCCCATTAATCCTTAACACGTAAATGCTGGATGGTCCGAGAGACACGGAGCGCACTCCGATTGTGCACAGATCTATCAGTGACTAATGTTTACACGTGCATTGTAGGTTTTATGGGTTAATAATCGTTTTTGTTGGAAGCTATTGGTCATTTCATTAAGTTTAAGACTGTTTTAACACATTCAAATTTAGAACTTGAAAATGTGGTGTAATGAGCAAAATTATCAAATCATTACTATTTTTATATACATATATAACAATAAGTGCGACGTAAAAGCAAACTCGTGGGCTCCTGGACTGGCAGATGCTTAATTTCGACAGTGGTCAAGGGAAGCTTTTCACAATAGACTGAATTAATCACTTGTTAGTAACTTTTTAAAAGAAGTTTTACAAAAAAAGTTTTCTCTTCATTCAAGGTTAAACACAATTTGTGTACAGACCATTAAGCTTGAGAGACTAATTTTCCCTTTTAGGGATTTGTTATTGTTTATGTCTTGAAATTATTTCTCAACACCCACCAGAAAGAGATTTTGTGCAACGAACTGGAAGGAATTCCACTGTGGCATTAATGAATTTCCCTACCAGAATTTGCTTGGACTGTATTAGGGAGATCAGGAAAATCAGGATGGAAGGTGTCATTCAGAATGCCGGAATAACGCGCATCCCTCTCACGATGCTTTGTTAATAAGAGTAAAATTTTGATCTTTTTTGTATCCCGCAAGCTTAAAATGGATTTCAAATCCCTGATGTAGCCACTGGAACAAAATATTTTGTCAATGAAGTATAATTATAGAAGAACTTAGAAATATGAATATCTGGTTTTGGTCTGTATCTGGGAGCCAGATTTCATTAGCTGGTGAATAGCTCCCACCATTCAGTATACGAGCTGAGGTTACTTTTATTTCTCTTTTAATTAAAAGTCCGCGGGGCTTGCTGTCACTTTTATGAAATATCTCTGGTACATTTCCAGCGAATTTACAGTACTCGAAGCGTTAGTGGTCCATTTTGTCACCTATTTATACATCGACGGTCTTTGTAATTCAAGCTACTACTCAGCTAAATTCAGCTACCAGTCACAGAGATTAAATTACATGAACCTACTATGCAAGGGTTGTGGTTTTGATGGCCTTTAACTCTTGTCTTCTGCTAATCTTTCATGACTGTTTTTTGTTATTCAGCTTTATTGATAACAATAATTTGCCTGTAAACAAAGAAATCATCCTATTTAATACCTGTGATATTTTATATTTTAATGTCTATTTTATATGTGAAGTTTAAGTTATAATGTATCAAATTTTTGCCTTCAGCGAAAGCAGCATCATACTTTCTATTGGGTAAGAAATATTAAACTTCATTATTACCATAGGTTATTAACCATAACAGTGTTATATTCTGGAAAATTTACGATTCTTTACTGGGATCTTCTATGAAGGGTTATAATCACACCAAACACTTGATTGCTTCCCAACTCCTGAACTGAGATGGAACTTGTATATGTATTGTTCCGCAATAGAGGAAAGAAAGCATAAGAATTGTAGAAAGTTTTTGGTGAAAACTGGATTCTTAGATAAAACTTTCTGCTAATTATGTTGTATACAAACAAATCAAGTGTAATGACAATTACTATGTGGTCTCAAAGAGGTTCTTAACGGCTGCACAATCCTACTATGTGAAATGGACCAACACTTTAACGTGTAATCTGAACCACGGAGCACCCTTGCATCATCACATTAACAAAGGAAAGATTTGACAAATGTGAGGGTCAGTTTTAAGGGCCGTAAAAACTCCAAGGATTCTAACCGATCACTTTCTCTACCCTAGTCGCTCAGCTTAACTAGTTTTATCACCAGACGGAGTTAAATGCATGAATAAAAACTCAATAAATCTTTTAATTGAATGAACATAGCAGGGAGAACTAACTGAGCAGTTAAAAACAAAATAACAGATGTGGGACGGACTAAAATTTAGTTACTTTCAGCAAGAAAATGTTAAAATTTACATAAAAAGTTCTTGCATATCATATTGTCGTCATTAAGACAAAAAGAAGTAAATGAAATTGGCTCCGACAGGAGTTGTTGTCAAAATGTTGAATAACTTTAGTGTTGAAGTTATAAAAGGTTACAACGTACACTACACAATAAAATGAAAAGCACCAGAACACGAGAATGCTAATTTTTAAAAATACGTACCTATGGCTTTTCGGAAATAATGTGATAATTGTTATTTTTTATTATTACTAGTAAGGCATATATTTGATTGAAGTCAATACATCGTATGCCGCAATAAGTATTGACAATTATACCAATCAATTCCCAAATTCTAATCTCACTTTTTTTTTTACTTACTGCTTTACGCCTCGTCGACATCGTGGTCATTAGAGGCGGGGTGGGATTGGGCACAAGGAACGGGAAGAAATTTGACAACGGCCTTTTGAAGGAAGCATTCCGGCATTCGCCTGGAATGACTTGGGGAAACCATACAAAATCCCAAATCTCGATACCCGGACGGGATTCGAACCCACGTCCTCCCGAATGCGAGGGCAGAACGTTAACCGTTCACCCAACACGCTCGGTTCTAATCTCACATTCTCTACACTACTACTTTTAACAGAAAATCATGAACTGTTGCACATTCTCGATATTACTTCCACATGGTGAATATATCTTATTCTACTATCGTAAATGTAAAAATTTACAATTAATTATCAATTTTGTAATAAAATTTAAACATTTATTTAAATGACATTTCTTTTTTTTCCCTATGGCTTGGCGGCTCGTAGAAGTTGAGGTCATTAGAGGCGGAATGTGACTGGGGACAAGGAACGGAAAGGAATTCGGCCATGGCCTTTTGAAGGAAGCATCCCGGCATTTGCCTGTAGTAATTTGGGTCAACCATGGAAAACCAAATCTGGATGCCCGGACGGGGATTCGAACCGGCGTTCTCCCGAATGCAAGGGGAGAAATGACATACAGTTGCAAAGTATACTTTCCACCAGATCAAATTCTAGCAGCCAGACGACATTGTTCGATGTGAATGAAACGTCGTACTAAAACACACCTTCCGAGTGTATGTAAATGATTAGAGTTGCAGTTCCTTGTGACAGTTGGAACGGCCATCAGAATGCGTTAGACATTCGGCTGCATAGTTCATACAGTCAGCTAAGCGTGACTATCAAAAACTCTTTCAGTGTATTAGTTTCTTCAGTACATTGTGGCTACTAAGTATGGAGATTACAGGTCGGATACGACATTCACACACACACACACACACACACACTACACTTAAAAGCCCATGCCATCGGCCGGACTCGAACCGGTGACCTTCAGCACGCGGAGGTAGTACTCTAGCCCTTACGCTACCTAGGCCGGCGTTAGTGTTGTTTGTATTTGATGTTCGGCTGCATAGTTCATACAGTCAGCTAAGCGTGACTATCAAAAACTCTTCCAGTGTATTAGTTTCTTCAGTACATTGTGGCTACTAAGTATGGAGATTGCAGGTCGGATACGACATTCACACACACACACACATACACACACACACACACACTACACTTAAAAGCCCATGCCATCGGCCAGACTCGAACCGGTGACCTTCAGCACGCGGAGGTAGTACTCTAGCCCTTACGCTACCTAGGCCGGCGTTAGTGTTGTTTGTATTTGATGTTCGGCTGCATAGTTCATACAGTCAGCTAAGCGTGACTATCAAAAACTCTTCCAGTGTATTAGTTTCTTCAGTACATTGTGGTTACTAAGTATGGAGATTACAGGTCGGATACGACATTCACACACACACACACACACACACACTACACTTAAAAGCCCATGCCATCGGCCAGACTCGAACCGGCGACCTTCAGCACGCGGAGGTAGTACTCTAGCCCCTACGCTACCTAGGCCGGCGTTAGTGTTGTTTGTATTTGATGTTGTTGCCTCCTGTGGTAGGGTATATAAGAGGCGTGAACAGCGTCATATGATAAGTGATCACTGTGAAGGACACGGAGATGCAGCGTACTCGGGAGAGACAACGTTATCAGCACCAGAAAAAGTTTGAAAATGCCCACATTTAGTGTCTCCATCTGGACGGCTGGTCGAATCGTACAATTTACAGATTTGTGGAGCATTCTGACGTGACAGTGGCGAATATCGGAGTCCATGGGAATGTGAGGACACGCAAACTCGTTGCCTGACTACTACAATGGAGGATCACCGTATTGTGCACCAGGCAGATCTTCACCCCCACAAATTTCCGCATGCTATCTGAGAAGATGTAAGCCATTGGTCGGAGACTATAGCGCGTTCAGTTAGCAGAGGTGTCTCAAGGTCAATCTGCTCTATCCCCTCTCTGCTGCCCTTGCCCCTACATGGGAAGGGGAACTTTTCCTCTCGCCTATCTGGACGCAGTGTTTAGTTCGGAGAGATAGGGAGGGAGGGGGTGGTGATGTGAGTAGCGTGGCTAGGGGAACATGACCTTGAGCCGCCAGTTCGGAGTGAACAGAGTATAGCAGCAGCCGGACTTGAGAATTACCACCCCATATGTAGGCTGCCGTTAACACCGCAACGCAGGCGGCTGCGTTTGGAGTAGTTCCGTAACCGGGAAGCATGGACTGCTAATGACTGGAGTCGCTTTATGTTTGCAGCTTTGCACTACCTCGGCGAGTATGGCGGCGACCTGGGGAAAGATACCTTCTTCCAATGTATTGGAGAGTTACAGTGGTGTGTAGGAGCAATCGGGTATGACTTCTGGTCACGGTTGGTATTGATTGAGAGAACTCTGACGATACAAATGCACATCAGGGATATCCTGCTGACTTATGTGTTACCTCTCATATGACAGTATAGTGATGCCATTTGCTCGTCCATGACACGTTTCTCTATGAACTGTCTGCGTGATGTTGAGGTATTCCCGTTCCCAGTATATCAAGCACCAGCTATGACAGTCTTGAGCCATCTTTCCTCAGGAGAGGATAAAACTGCCTTATGACACTCTTCCCAAGCCAGAGGGGGTGTAACGTCATATTGGCAAGAAGGATCATATTGACACGTTCTTTGTAAGTTGTATTCAATTTCGTAATAATTGAAACAACGTCACATACCCCGTGAAGTTTCATTCATTTCCTCCTCCTATTTTGGGTGCTTCACTTTTTTATTTTATTTTAATTGTGTGTGTGTATGTGTTTTATCATCCCGCCGTGTAATATCTCACTTTTATAGCCCTACGAAACATTGATCCTTAGCGCTGGTGTTTTCGAAGCCGACGTCTAAACTATTCATGAAATTAACACCATCAGAAAATTTACTTGAGTGTAAACGAAGTCGTTCAATCCAATGAATCACAATAACAACAGGGACCTGCAATAGAAATCTAATAATCTCATTTACTCATTGCAGTTATTTTAAACTTCCGTACGTATTTCATGAATATTCATTAAATATGATGGAACAGTTTAAAACATTCTGCACCAGCTTTTGAGACCTTCCTCTCGACAAGGCCTTATGAATTATACAGAATCAGGGGCCAATACACTCCTGGAAATTGAAATAAGAACACCGTGAATTCATTGTCCCAGGAATGGGAAACTTTATATACACATTCCTGGGGTCAGATACAGCACATGATCACACAGACAGAACCATAGGCACATAGACACAGGCAACAGAGCATGCAAAATGTCGGTACTAGTACCGTGTATATCCTCCTTTCGCTGCAATGCAGGCTGCAATTCTCCCATGGAGACGATCGTAGAGGTGCTGGATGTAGTCCTGTGGAACGGCATGCCAAGCCATTTCCACCTGGCGCCTCAGCTGGACCAGCGTTCGTGCTGGACGTGCAGACCGCGTGAGACGACGTTTCATCCAGTCCCAAACATGCTCAATGGGGGACAGATCCGGAGATCTCGCTGGCCAGGGTAGTTGACTTACACCATTGTCCTGTTGGAACAGCATGTTCCCTTGCCGGTCTTGGAATGGTAGAACGATGGGTTCGATGACGGTTTGAATGTACCGTCCACTGTTCAGTGTCCCCTCGACGATCACCAGAGGTGTACGGCCAGTGTAGGAGATCGCTCCCCACACCATGATGCCGGGTGTTGGCCCTGTGTGCCTCGGTCGTATACAGTCCTGATTGTGGCGCTCACCTGCACGGCGCCAAACACGCATACGACCATCATTGGCACCAAGGCAGAAGCGACTCTCATCACTGAAGACGACACGTCTCCATTCGTCCCTCCATACACGCCTGTCGCGACACCACTGGAGGCGGGCTGCACGATGTTGGGGCGTGAGCGGAAGACGACCTAACAGTGTGCGGGACCGTAGCCCAGCTTCATGGAGACGGTTGCGAATGGTCCTCTCTGATACCCCAGGAGCAACAGTGTCCCTAATTAGCCGGGAAGTGGCGGTGCGGTCCCCTACAGCACTGCGTAGGATGCGACGGTCTTGGCGTGCGTCCGTGTGTCGCTGCTGTCCGGACCGAGGTCGACGAGCACGTGCACCTTCCGCCGACCACTGGCGACAACATCGATGTACTGTGGAGACCTCGCGCCCCACATGTTGAGCAATTCGGCGGTACGTCCACCCGGCCTCCCGCATGCCCACTATACGCCCTCGCTCAAAGTCCGTCAACTGCACATACGGTTCACGTACACGCTGTCGCGGCATGCTACCAGTGTTAAAGACTGAGATGGAGCTCCGTATGCAACGGCAACTGGCTGACACTGACTGCGGCGGTGCCCAACCGCTGCGCAGCTAGCGCCCTTTGACGGCCAACACAGCTGTTCCTGGTGTGTCCACTGTGCCGTGCGTTTGATCATTGCTTGTACAGCCCTCTCGTAGTGTCCGGAGCAAGTATGGTGGGTCTTACACACCAGCGTCAATGTGTTCTTATTTCAATTTCCAGGAGTGTATTTATGCTGGTACAATTAGGGTCGATGAAATTAACATGCAAACATGTTACACAAAAGTGAAATGTCTTCAGGTTTGCGAATTCGTCCAATACGTGACGAAAAAAATATTTATTTTTCAACTTTCATTGTATCTCAGGCAAAGAAAGAGAACACAAATCTCTATTCTCTAAATAATAATTAAAAATATGGTTTTCTTCACAATTTGTGTCTTTCATTTTCCCTGAGCCAAGAGAATTACAGCGTATTATTACGTTTGCTTCTTTTTTACTATTTAAACTAGTGAAAAGGGTAATTTAGCTTCAAAACGAATAAAAAATATTCACTTGTTGTTGGCAGTCGACATTCGTTACTAAGTTCCAGAAAAACCTTTCTCCTGACAAATAAATGATATCTCGTGAATTTAAAGTAAAAAGTTTTGAGCTGTGTCTACAATTTACTTTCCCTCACAAGAGCTAATACTTTATCAGATGTCAGTTCTCACATCGTATTCTAGGGTATCAGAAGATTGCCTAAAATCCAATGAAACTTGTCTTTTCTGTACCTTTCTCCAGTAGATTATTAATGAACCTACCATTTATAACCAACATTTCTGAAGTAACACTTACGTACGAGCTATATAAACTTCCCATGTGCTAATTACTTTAATTTTTTTCAGAATAAATCAAGTTGATTTTAATAAACATATTCAACAATTTTAAAAACAAAGAATGAATTCATTTTTACGGAAGTTGTGGCAAGTGGGTTCAGTCGGCATGAGGTTTTACCAAACCCCCTTGCAGCGAAGAGAATGGTTCATGGAAGAACACTCGTGGTTGATTCAATAAGTATTTCTTTCAACCGGTTTTTCGAGCGCCATCATAGCTACTAGAATATCACCTGTGAAAAGAATTAAATGTGAAATGGAGGTGTTTATTTATCGATTGTAAATTAATGAGAATTTGCCAATACTATTATCAGTAGTGTTTGTTACCTTGCTACTGGCTTCACAATGCTAATTCCACAAGAAAATAATTATTAAAGAACGTCCATAACTGTCTACTGTATGACCACGATACATAATAATTACAAAATTCACCATTTTTCTTCTGTCTTGGTGCATAACTGAAAGTGAATTGTGACAAAATTTCGAATCTGGTTCAGGTATTCAATCATTATAATGATTCACTGCGCAATGATTCAATGATATTACATTTTAATATTCTTTCTTTACTTTGTTGGGAATCTTAAAATTGTAAGTGTGGGTGTTAAGTCAGTAGCCATAAAATGAATAAAGCTAAGTTTCCGGAAAAGTTAAGAAATTTCTCTACACTCAAAACATGACAATCGCTTCTTATAAGTAAAAGAAATTTGAAGTAGGAACTTCTTATCAATAATTAAATTTGGTTGAAGTAGTTTGTGAGCAAAGTAGTAAGTGAATATTGCGTCTATAGCTCAAGCGTAGGTTTACAATTTCGGTTCCTTTTGTTTTAAAAGTCTCGGATTCCTTCAATTGTATTTCATTACATATTTAAAATATAGTGAGCTCCTGCTTGTAAACGTCCAACAAAACAACAAAAAAAAAGGTTGCTCTGCCGCAGTAATTTTAAAATTGACTTTAAAACATTTTAACAGCACTAAAAAAAAATTAACTTCCGCGATAAAGTGTATGTAGATAATCATCGTGCGTGTTTATACATGAGAAACTATTGTTGTAATAGAACGACAGAAGTTTATAACTCTCTAAACGTTCTCTAGAAGGGGAAGCCCCAGAAACTTAAAATTAATTGCAAATAAAAATAAAAGAAACACATTTTATGTATTTATTTTAATCTTAAATTTAAATAATTATAATAATATTAATTACAGATTAGTAATCATAAAAAATTTCAACGAATTAAATTAAAAAAAAAACTTTTGCCTTATTTTTTTGGAAACACAAAAGTTTTCTGGTAACTCCGGACACAGTAATAAATGATGGCTTATTAGTTTTTTGAACTTACAAAAATCACAATAATAATGGATATCTGAGGAATTTATATGAACATAATCGTTTTATTATTATTATTATTGGCAACTGGTTACAAGACCATACAGCCAGCATAAAGTTACATTGTTATTCCATTGACCCACCAAGGCGGGTGAATTTCATATAGCACAATCTTTCAAAATAATTTATAACTAACTATACATCAAGAGATCACATTTAAAATAAACATTTGAAATTATTATAGGCAATAAAATTTACGACACATACACTGCATAGCAAGCATTTAAAAATAGTAAAACTATTTTGCTATTTGGATATGTAGAACAATGTTTGTCACACTTATGAACTACTAAACTCATATATCATCATCTTTAAAAACAATTTATAATTATACTGTATATCTAGAGATCACATTTAAAGTACACATGTTGTTATAAAATAGTATACTATCGACAATAAAACTGGTTTATATTTTTATTTGGTTGTTTTCTATAAACGTTAAAATGGCCGTGTATACTCCTTGGTCTTCCGTAGCTAAGAGGTTCAAGGTAACATCTCCCTCGCTTATCTCCTCACAGCCGTACAGAGGAGATGATAATAGATGTAATCTATACAGACGTTTATGAAAGCAGCCATGGTTGAATTTCAGCCTAACTATAATCTTCGTAGTTTTTCTTTTTATGTACTATCTTTGGTCTACCTGTGTTACCACTGTTTGGTTGGTATCATTGGGTGTAAATAGCCGTAATGTTTGCCTCTATTTTCTACAGATTTCATCCATGTGTTGTTCCATTTATCTCTTATGGTGGTCCTAATCCTAGATATTATGTCTGTTGCTGGGATTAGATGGTGGTGTATTCCTGATTTTGTTGCCTATTGGCTGATGTGTCTGCCATTTCATTTCCTCGTATGCCTGTGTGTGCTTTGATACAGTTCAAATGTACCTGCTTTTGGGCGCTCTGTATGTGCTGTATCTGTTCCATAATTTTATACCCCAATATATTTCTCCCATTACCAGTATGTAGATTGCGTAGTGTATCGATCGCGCTTCTTGAGTCTGACCAGATGATAATATTCTTTTGCGGTGTAGCTCGCACTTATTGTAATGCCTGAAGGATAGCTGTCATTTCTGCGGTGTATACTGTTGCTTCTTTCGGGAGTTTATACATGTCAACATTTGCAGTTTGTGTGTCTACATATGCACACCCTACGCCCTCTTCAGTTTTGGAGCCATCCGTGTAAATGTGTTATGCATCATTTTCCTACGTCAGTATGGTCGGCTAACAGAGCTATATTTTGCTCTGAGTTTTCCCTAAATGGTATATTCAGTACAGTTTTAGGTTTCATGGTTGTTGTGTCATAACTAGGTTCGAAGCATGGGAGTTTCGACAGCGTATATATCATGTTTAGATATTGTTTTAATTCGGATTATGCCATAGCTAGGGGAGGTGCCCGTTTCCTTTTTTTTTTTACAGTTTAACGTCCCTTTTTAACAACGTGGTCTTTAGAGACGGGAAAGGATGGGGGCAAGGAATGGGAAGGAATTCGGCCATGGCCTTTTGAAGGAAGCATCCCGGCATTCACCTGGAGTGATTTGGGGAAACCATGGAAAACCCAAATCTGGATGCCCGGACGGGGATTCGAACCGCCGTCCTCCCGAATGCGAGGCCAGAACGCTATCCGTTACACCACCACGCTGGGTGCCCGTTTCCATTTCCTCAAATGGAGTGTTTGGCAGTTTCTTTCTAATGTTGCTGTTGCATTCGTCAAAGTACTGTTAGGCTTTTGTAATTGTCTTAGTGCGAATTTTGAAGATATATATTGCCTCCGCATTTCCAGTGGCGGTTCCAGTGCTTCTACTAGGAGAGCGTTTGTGGACGTCGAAGGCATCGCCCCAGTACACAGACGTATCGCCTTGTATTGTACTTTATCCAGTTATTGGACCATGCTGTCTGATGCACCTCCATAACATATGCATCAGTAATCAAAGTGTAGGCGAACTAGCGTTCGATTTAGTAATATCCTTGTTTGTGGGTCCGTCCCCCACCAGTAGCCAGTAGTAGCTCTCATTACATTAATAGCTTTTTCACATTTCGTTATAGCATATTTTATGTGGTGTGACCAGGTAAGTTTTGAGTCTATGATTAATCCTACGCATTTTACGCCCTTTTTGTATGGTATCCTGTAGGGGCCTATATCGACTGAAGTTATATTTGGTAGTCTGTGTCGCGTATATATACAAGCTTCTGATTATTCAGGAGCAATCGGCATTCCATTTTCCACTAACCATTTTTCAAGATTTGTCAGAGTGGAGGAGAGGGCTTCCTTGGCCTCTAATATGGTGTTGCCAATCGCATATATACAGAGGTCATCAGCATATTGTAGTATGAATGTGTTCTCTGCTAATATCTGGGCTAAGTCTGATGAGTATATATTAAACAGAAAGAGAGATAGAGTGGTATATTGCAGTAGCCCAGTACTAATCTCTCTTGGACCAACCGTGCCTGTTTTACTATTGACGATAAGAATTCTGTTTTGGAGCAGTGCACATAGGTTTCCTATGAAGCTTTGAGGGATTCTCATGCGTTTTAGCTTATGTGCCAATACTGGGTTGCTGACGTTATCGTACACACTAAGACAGATTAATATATACGGCGTACAGATATCCATTCCTTACCTGACAATTTTGTATATCTGTCACAAGTTGCACCAATAAATCAACTGTTCCTTTACCTTTTCGGAATCCCAATCCCAATCTACAATTAGTGAAACAAAGTACTAGTAAATACATAGTGTCAATCTTCGTAGACGTCTCGGGGCGTTTGACCACCTGTGGTGGACTGCGCTGTTCGCACACCTAAGAGAAATTAACTGCCCAAGTAATTTGTATAATTCTTTAAAAGATTATTGCAAGAACAGGTACGCCGTGCTGAGATGTCCACGTGAGATAATAGACAAATTGTTATCAAAGGGTGCCCCACAGGGCTCTGCTGGTGGTCTGGTGTATTGGGAAAATGGATTTGATTCTGTATTAGATAGACTGGCTAGGACTGGAAGGACTTTTGAGGGAGGTAACATATGCGGATGACCCGCTGGTGCTAGCGGAAGGCAAAAACAGAATAGAGATTGAAAAGAGGTGCAATGACATTCTTGAACAGCTGGATGACTGGTGTCTGGAACTGAAACTGAGGCTTGCTGCACAGAAAACTCAATACATGCTCATGCGGGGAACTCTGGAAAGATAACTGATAATGAAGTCAAAACATGCCGATACCTAGGCATCACCATCGATGTGAAGCTCAACTTTGCAGCACACATCGAGGAAGTTTTCGGAAGATCTGAAGTGGTTATGAACAAGTTTATAAATGTTGGGCAGAGGAGGTTCCACCTATCGCCACAGGTAATAAGACTCTATCATGACATCAATAGAGCGCCCAGACTCGTGAAGCCTAAAATGATGCTAAGAAGGGCGCAACGTGGAACCCTGATAAGGCTCACTGGAGCATATAGTACAACTGCAACTGATGCTCTCATGGTGGTGATGGGGATGTGGCGACTAGACTACTCAGTGGAGCACTATATTGGCTAAAGGCCGGAAAGTGAGACAAGGCAGAAGAGATAATAGGGAGGCCGGTGACTGATGTTACAGAAGTCACGCAAGCACTCCAAGAAGAATGGAAAAGTGAATGGGAAACAAGTAACACTGGGTGGAGAACTTTTCAGTTCTTCCCAGATATTGTGGAACGATTACATCTAAAACCCTTTCACCCGCCAACTGGCCTAGTGCATTTTCTAACAGGACACGGTCCTTACAATAGTACTCTACATAGCCGAGGACTCAAGGGATCCAGTCTATGTGAATGAGGTGCAGAGGGAACCCCTGAGCATGTGGTCTTGAATGTGCACTTTTGGCAGAAGAGAGAGGAACGTTACATCTAGAGTTGAGTGGCCAGAAAATAAAGGACATACTGAGGGATGTGGAGAAAAGCTATGGGCTGGGCCTCCTGACAAACAGGATTTCCAGATGTCAAAAGGACAGGCACCTGGCGCAGTAGCGGCTACCCACATGTGTCGTCGTCAGGCTGCTGCAATTGATCAACAGCCTATTCGATAAAACACTCCGGCCATCATGATTTGGGTTATCCATGGTTTTCCCGGACCACTCCGGGCGAATGCTGGGATGGTTCCTCACATTAGTCCATGGGAACCTCCTGCCATATCCTGTATATACCTTCCAAACTATTACCCTTTCGGAAAGGTGCAATGCACCCTCCGCCACACACTTTTAGTAAATAATAATAATAATAATAACATGGGAGATAAAAAGACAGCGCATACAGAAGAAGACAGTTGGAGAGCCGGCGCGGCTGAAGGTTACCGGCATCCGGCGATCGTACCCGACATCCGGGACCGCCAGATCAGCGATTTACTGAAGAACTGAATAGTCCCGCGGTCTTCCATAGGAGGTGGCCTAGGCATGTCTCCGACACACACCGATCTTGCAATTAACATTGTTGTAAATAGTTAGCAGTTGAGTAGAAGAACTTGTTAGTATTATTAGGTGGAGGGTAGTTGTGTTGTATTGGTAGTTGTAGTGTGTAATATTAAATGTAGAATTCAAATGAATGTAGATCAAGCAGCGAGGGGATCAACTAATTGTGTTATAGTAAGTAATGTATCTTTTTAAAAATGTTTTTATGAACTGGCTTTGGGCTATGTCTGTCCGGGTGGAATTTAGTAATTGATTTTAAACCAACTTCTCGATGAGTTAGAGATTTGAAATTTTGATTATAGCTCAGAACTGGTTGACAAAGTATGAAAATGTGAAAAAATAATTGGAAAAGTTGTGCGGAAAATTTGAAAATTCGGGAAAAACTGAGAGTACTCTTTGGCTATTTTTTAACAAAAATGTTGGTAATAGTTGGAATAAGGTTTTTAGTTAGTGAAAAATTGGAAAAATTACCCGGAAAATTGGAAATTTCGGAGGAAACTGAAAGTCTTTTTTTCTGTGTATCGATTTGGTTAATTTCTCTTAAATGTTCGTAATAGTCCGAATAAGGATTTTAGTTAACTAAAAATTGGAAACGTTGCCCGGAAAATTGGGAAATTTGCACAAAATATATATATTTTTTTTGTTCCAATTTGGCTAATTTTTTTAAGTGTTCTTAATAGTCCGAATATGGTTTTTTAAACAATGAAAAATTGGAAAATACTGGAAAAGCTAACTTGCTTTGGGCTTTGTCCGAAAGATGCTAGAGACTTGGAATTTAGACCATAGCTCAGAACTGGCTGATAATGCATGAAAATGTGAAAAGTTGTCTGGAAAATTTGAAAATTCGGGAAAAACGGAAAGTACTCTTTTCTATGGACCGATCTGACTAATTTTCTTAAATGTTCGTAATAAGGTTTTTAGTTAATCAAAAATTTGAAAAGTTGCACCGGAAAATTATGAGGAACTGAAACTGAAACTGTGTACCGATTAGGCTAATTTTTTAAATGTTCGTAATGGTGCGAATAAGGTTTTTAATTGATGAAAAATTATAAAAGTTGCGATTGAAAAATTCGGAGAAAACTGAAATTCTTTTTTTTTTCTGTGTACCAATTTGGCTATTTTTTAAAATGTCCTTATTTGTCTGAATAATGTTTTTAAAGAAATAAAAATTGCATAAGTTGCCTGGAAAATTCGGGAAAAACTAACTCGCTTTGAGCTTTACCTGTCCGGCAAGGAACAGTAATCGCGTTGCCACAGCGTGATCCAAAGAGTATTAAGAGCAGTCAGCTGTTTTATTCTGATTTCTATAGCTATGCAGTATTAAAATTAAAGAAAACCCACTAAATAAACTGTCCCTCTGAAGGATCAGTCGTTACGATATTATTTAGTGCTCAGTTAATTTTTGTTTCTCCCAGTATGAAACAGATTTCTAACTCTAGACAGCCTTCCTGATAGAAAACTCTGGTATACCGGCGCGACACCGTTACATCGCCGAGAGAAGAGATGGAGGTGGACAACCGATAGACGGCGCTAGCAACAAGCCAACTAGCGCCACCGCATAGCAGGGTTTCCGCCGTGGCCAATCAGAAGCGACTTGCCTAGTATAAATAAAGCCGCGCGGTCCCACTTAGGAAAATGCTGTGTTCAATTCTACTCAGTTTCGCTTCCGTCTCTCTGTGCATCGCCTATTCATCTCGGATCAGTGGGCGTCTTGGTCTACGTTCGGTTTCTTCCTTGGACTCTGCGCACCTCATCTTTGACTTTGCTTCGATTATCGCTCGATCGTCTCCGGGTGACCGTCCGCCGTGTTGACATTTCGGCCGCCGTGCGGACATAGCAAAAAGTTTCTCTTTTGGTAAAGGAGACAGCCACTCAACGCAAGCGACGCTTAGAAAAGCGGAAGCAAAAGCGACTTGCAACGCTTCAACAAGAATTGGAAGCAGATCGGTCTTCAAGATTAGCCAAACTTCGGAAGCGAGCAACAGAAGTTCATGAACATCAGCGTAATTGGGAACTCACTAATGGTAAGGAACATATAGCTCATGCAAGATCCATCGAGAACTCGTTCACACAATCTTTTCGACTTGCTAGTGACGCACAACGACATGCCGAAGCTATAGAAAATGAAACAGGTATTCGGCATAGCTCTCGACTGGGATCTAGTCGATTTAGATTCTCGGAATGAAAAACTAGAGAGACAAGTTAGGAACGTGAAGCAAGATTACGATGTCTACCAGAGGCTTATGCTCAACTGTTAGCTGGTGACTCAGACTTTCAATCAACTATAAACACTTTTTGCGACAAGTGCTGTGATATCTGTCAAAAAAAACTGCCACCCTATTCGGGTACTAAATTATCGTTTGACTTTGCCAAAGCCATACTTGCCACCGGAACTTGTCGTTAAAAATTATTTACTTGTTTGTCATCGATGCAATAGGCATTTGAACAGCTCAAAGAGTCAAGCTTCATCTATTGCGTATAGGAATAACTTGCTTCCAGGTGATATTCCTGGTAAAATTGGAGCACTAATTGAACCAGAACAACATTTACTTCAGCGCATCATTCCGTACGTCAAAGTGATCAAATTTACAGGTAAATTTGGTCAATACGGTTTCAAAGGACATGAAACATTATTTGCTCTCGATATTTTTGAAGTCAGTGAAAAGCTCCTGAAATTCTTCCTCGATCGAGCACAGATGGAAGAATGATTGTATTAACTGAAACTCTGAATAACTTAAATTTATCAAGAAATTACAACATATCGCCGGATCGTGTCTACACAGCACTTGATTGGTTAGTTACAAATAACCCACTCTACAAGGACATACAAGTAAATCGATTTGCTCGATTAAATACGCAGGATATCATTCACGTTATTCCAGCTCAGCCGGAAGGGACCGACGAATCTGATGACCAAGCTACCGATGCTCCAACTGGCATAGGCGATAGAATTTACGAACGGATTGACAGGGAAACTAAAAATCAACCAGGTGCTTTTCCAATTTATAATCACGGCTATTTAGAGACCAGAAATCTTAATGCTGTTCCACAATATCTTTGCTGTTGAATGTAATGATTTAGATGGTGCCTTCAATGGCAGTTTATCCGACAGGGAAAACGATGGGGTTAATTTCCAAAACCTTCATGCTTCGACAGACTTATTGTTCGTCGAACATAATGTTGGCATTTTGTTAGTTGCCGGTAGTGCATATGGTCTCATGCATTATGATGACGAATTTTATTTCACCGACATTCAGGCGGACCGAAGAGAAAAAAAAATTGAAGCTCAAAATGGAAAAGCATGCATCATCGAATGCGACACTCTTGGCCAGTTTCTTCGTATTATCCGCCGAACTACACATTCCAATGCAGGTACAAAATTTTCAGTTAATGTAATCAATGTTGTAAAAGAAAGAGTTGTACCAATACAACAATATTCAGAATGACATCCATTAATATATGTCAATGGAGTTTCTACTGAACAAAATGATCTAGATCCAGAGCTAGTAAATATATCGTAATTCGTTCCTGTGCAAACATCTGTAATGGCACCAATTGATCACGAGCAGCCAGATGTTAGTGACGAATTTAATGAAAGTAGAAACATTAACGAAATTCTTCGCAAAACTAATGACAATATTGTAAATGTAATTCGGGAGATAAAAGCAGCGGAATATTCATGGTACTCTCTCTTTCCCTATAGCAAAAATTGCTCCGCTGGGTTATTTTCAGCAGCGAATTCTAGGCTCGCATACTCGTTTTAAAAGAAAGATTATTTATTTTATGCGCTATCGATGTTTGAATATCATAAAGTGCAGTCGACATTTAATGCATGAGGCAGAACTGTACGTGGACAACACGGTATTGTTGAACATCTTAATTTATATTTAAAGAATATCAGAGGATCTGCATCATATTCTTGGTCCTACAACTTGGTTTCTTACTTTGAGCTGTAATGATTTGAATTGGACTGAGATGCGTAAAGCTTTATTGATTGCAGATGACAGACTCGATGAAGATCCTAGCCAATTAAACGTCAATGAAGTACAACGTTTGATTGAAACGTATCCTGTTGCGTTGAGCCGACATTTTTCATAAACAGATTAAACGTAATTATGATCTTCTTGGTGGAAAAATCATTGATTTCTGATATCGAATTGAGTTTCAGAAAAGTGGAAGTCCACATATTCGACTTGTTGCATGTATTGAAAAGGCTCCATCTTTTGAAACTCAAGAAGGACTTGCGTACATCGACCAAGTGATCTCATGCCGCTTGCCAAGCGAAGAAGATCAAGATTTAAGAACACTCGTCAAACTGAAACAAATTCATGGCCATACGCATACATGTTATAAGAACAACTCTGATACTTGTTGATTTGCTTTTCCTCGTAACCCATGTCAACAAACTCGTATTTCACCACCGAGTTCAAAAGAATTTATTCGAAATGGATGAAGATATTACTCTTTAAAACGAACAACAAATGAGAAATGGGTCAATAATTATAATCAACAGATTATTAAGTTTTGGAATGCTATTGTGGATATACAACCATGCGGATCAATTGAATCTATTGTCAATTACATTGGCAAATATATTTCGAAGACGGAACCATCAGATGTAAACCAAAGTGTAGCTCAAGCTATCGGTCAAATTCGTCAAGATGAAACCAACATTGCAACGAAGCTCTTTAAATCATGCATGCGGACTTTGATAGAGCGACAAGTTTCCTCGTCCGAATGTGTTTATCGACTTTGTCACCTGCCACTTCGTTCTAGTTCAAGAATGTGTGAGTTCTTGAATACAAGAAAGCCCGATCAGTGATATCGAGTGTTGAGGTTTGAGAATAATCAAGAAGTTGGATTTTGCTCAAACTTATTTGAGAGATATGCTAATCGTCCAAGACAACAAGAACAGGGATATGATTTTCAAAATGTGTGTCTACTTGAATTTCAATGAATTTTGAGTCATTTTATGCAAAGATAGTGAAGAAACCATTGATGCGGAAAAGGAAGAACAACCAACAAGACAAAGACTCATAAATCTAGTAAGCAACACTAAAATGGTCATCAGAAATGTTCCAGCTATTGTAGGAGTGCCATTTTTTTCAAATGCAGACGGACCTAGAATATTTCTATAAACTTCTAGTACAATATGTACCATTTTATTCTGAAGATGACTTAATTGATGAGCATAATAATGCACGGGAGGCTTTTCTTGCTCTAGAACAGCAACTGAGACATACAAATACATATCATGAAGTACACCGTGGCAACTTTAAATTGCTTTTAATCAGGCATATGCTTTCAATCTTCTTGAAGATCCAGAAGAAATTGTTGAAGCAGAACTTAAAGTTAATGAACAGACAATGACAAATGAACAGTTTCAGAATGTGTGTGCTGCAATGAATTTACGACAGCGAGAATTATTTAACACCATAACTCACAGTATCCAGGACCAAATGAATGGAAGTCCGGATCGCATTAGAATGTTTGTTACCGGAGGGGCTGGAGTTGGCAAAACATTCACATTTAATACATTAAAAGAACAGGTCAATCGCTGTTATGGTAAGAAGACAGTAAAAGTTGGTGAATGACCGGTGTAGCGGCATGACTTGTTGGTGAAATAACACTACACACACTATTTAAATTACCAGTTTAGAACGACGAAAAATTTTTAGGAATTTTGACGCCACTCACTGGTAACTATTTGGAAGTCTTGCGAAATCAGTGGCAGGACATAGAATTTCTGTTCATCGATGAGATGTCCATGGTTCCATACGAAATGTTGTGCATGATTGATTGTAGATTGTGACAATTGAAAAAGAAGGAAATTGAACCTTATGGTGGCATCAATACTATGGTTTTTGGAGACCTATTTGAGGATCTCAGACATTTCCCAACCTGAAAGATTTATTCTGGCAACTTATTTGTGGCGACTCTTCAGTCTTGTTGAGTTGACTGAGAACATGCGACAACAAGGTGATAAAAGATTTGCCGATCTCTTGAATACGTGTCGGTGAGTTGAAGGCCCCACATTTTGCTCTGTTAGTGTCAAAAGAGCTAACAGAGGCATCTAGAGATTTTGATTTGGATAAAGCAATCCGCATATATCGTGCACAAAATGATGCACACAACACAGTTGTCCTTGACCGATATCGAGCCCAAGGAGCGCGAGTTTTCAGAAGTCGGTCTCAGGATGTTCTGATAAATGCGACAAGGAATGCGGATAATGTTAACATGGACAACATTGTATCAGGTGATATCAACATGACTGGAGGATTACAAAAGGTGTTAGAAATTTTCAACGGAGTGAGAGTGATGCTTCGCTCGAATATTAATATAGAACAAGGACTTGTAAATGGGCATTATAACCGAAATTGTTTGGCCGTTGTTTCGCCGTGATCAAATCTACGATACTGACATTCCATCTTTTGGCAACGATGGAATTCATTTAATCAAGCCAAAATCAATACAGTTTTTGGCATTTCAAAACTATGGAATAATTGAGCGAAGACAACTTCCACTAATACTATGCTGGTGGGCCTGCACAGTCCATAAAATGCAAGGATGCACAGTGGACCATGCTGTTGTATACCTCGGTCCTGCACTATTTGCTAAAGGACAGGTGTGTGTCGCACTAAGCCGTGTCAGATCTTTGGATGGATTAAGAATAGTGGAGCTCGATTGTTCGAAACTCACTGGCAAGACACCATGCAATGAAAATGCAATGAAGTAGATGGACCGAACGTTACAATTAAGAACTCCAACATCATGAATGTAGTCATCTATTTAAAATAAAATTTTGACTAAAATGGATCTGACATTATTTTTTAATATTTAAATAAAAGTTTTATAAAAATTATTTTTGCCTGCTTCGTTATTTTATTTCTCAATAATAATAATTGAATAGTATGATGTATTATTGGTATATAGATATAACATTTTTATATTTCAGATATAATCAAAAGAAATGAGACGGAAATAAATCTGAAATTTGTCGCATGTCTCTGTGAATATGTCATCAAAGTAGTTAAAATCATTCCAAATTTTCACTCACATAACCCTGAAAAGCATAAAATAATAAAAAACTTTTTAATGTAAAATGTTTCTATAGCGGACTAAACAGTATAAAATAATTTATCTAATCCATATGAAGAATAAAAGCACATACAGATTTCTAACTTCTTCTAAATTACACTCAAACTTATACTTGTAAATTTAATTACTAGTAAGATTGATGACGAAAAACATTGGGCGCATGCAATACATAACTATAACAAGTGTAGAGAGTAGCTATCAATGAAAGAACTTACTTATCAGTTCACATTATTTGCGGTGTAATAAAATTGTTAGTCGAGCTTTTAATGCTTCAATTATCTGTTGAATGCGCCGAATGGTTTTCGTCATCAATCTCACTAGTAATTTAATAGCTATCAAAAATTTCCACGTATAAGTTTGAGTGCAATTTAGAAGAAGTTAGAAATCTGCATGTGACATTTAACTTCTTTTGATTTTTTTTTTTTGTTAAAATATATGCAGTGGTTTCGCTAGATAGTACGATTGGTACGCCTCCCCGTGGCGGGGATGGGAACCTGCGGCAACTTCCGCAGAGCTAAGTGGCCAAGTATATAACCAACGAACAGCAGTTGCTACCGAAATATAATAGTTTTGAAAAGTAAAAGTTTATGCAAATAGGGCCTAATTTAGATTACTAGGTATTAGGCTAGTAGTTGTAAAAAAAAAAAAAAAAAATCCCAACTGTTGTTCTGATAACAGATTGTGGTTTTCGATGTACCACTCCACCCTGTGTTTGATCATTTTTTCTAGGACCTCCAGGGGGCACGGTAAGAGAGTTGTTGGTCGATGGGAAGCTGCATTTTGGGGGTCGTTTCATGATTTTTGAAGGGGTACTATTCTAGCAGTTTTTAGTTGGTGGTTTTCGATATACCACTCCATCTTGTGTTTGATAATTTTTTCTAGGACATTGGTCGATAGGAGGCTACCTCTTGGGGGTCCTTTTCTGGCTTCAGAAGGGGTGTTATTCCGGTAGTTTTTAGTTGAGGTGTGTATCTCCCTTCATGCCATATGTCATTTAGCGCACTTAGAACAATGGACTTTCCGTACGTAGGTAGGTGTTTTAACATTGAGTTTGAGATATTATCAGGCCCGGGAGCTGTCTTGCTGCATTTTGATAGGATCCTTTCCAATTCTGTCATGTCGAATGGTTTGAGGAGAGAGTGCTCCCTCTTCGTACTTAGTTGCAGCCATATGTAATTGTGTGCTGCAGGGGGAGTCAGCCTGTCTAGTAGTTTTTATGCGATTTCTATCTTAATCTCTGGAGGACGTTGGTAGTCTTCGACAGCATGACTAAAGCTCTTCACACGTTTCCATATTTGTGTCTACTGTGTGTTTTTATTCAAAGTTTCACAAAACTTTATCCACCCTTGCCACTTCTCTTTAAGTATCTTCTTTGTACGTCCCTGTATTTTCGTAAATGTGATATATTTGTCTTCTGTGCTGCATCTTTTGTAGTTTTTAGAGCCTCTTTCCTTTCATGCACCAAACGGTTGGATTCATTTTTCCGCCACCGGGGAGTTGTACGTGAGTATAGCTTCCTCGGTTTGTTTACTGGGATCGATTGCCTTGCGGCCCTCTCTATGGTTTTGTGGATAAAGTTATAACTCTTTCTACCGTCGTCTGATATATATCTTCTTTTATATATGCATTTATTGTTTCATGATATTTTATCCAGTCAGCCTTAGCCAAGTTCCATTTGAATATTGGAGAGGGTGCACTTCCTTTCGGTATGCGGCATCACGATCTAATCAAGATGGGGAGATGGTCCGAACCTAATGGTTCCTGAAAGACTTCCCAGTTACAGAGAAGTGCAAGAGAAGGTGAAGTAATGGTGAAGTCCACTGCGGACTTGCTTTCTGATGGCTTAGTAATCCGGGTTTCCGAACAGTCATTCAGTATTATCAAGTTTTCTTCATCTATTGCCTCCATGAGAATCCGGCACATTCGATCTGTGTTACTACTTCCCCAAGTTTTAAGGTGACCATTTAAGTCACCCATGATGATATATGGTTGGATGAGTTGTTTTAATGGCATTATAAGTTGTTGTTTATAGATAGTTGTATAGGGTGCTCTATATACTACTATTTCTATTGTTATTTGGAAGTGTTCGCTTTTGATACTAGCTACACAGGCACGAAGGCTGTATTTATGTTAGCTAGCTGTATATGCCTTTTTTTTTTAATGAGGAGCGCTGCGCCCCCTTATCCATATACCCTGTCACATCTGACTACGTTGTATCCTTTAAATGTTAGTTTTTCTTCTGGCTTTAGCCAGATTTCTACTACAGCCGCAATAGTTACGTCGTGTATTTTTATTTGCTGCTATTCTATGTGGCGCCAAGTTTGTATTTGGTCTGCTGCATAAAGTTGTTTGACGGGTGTCAAAGTATCTTCTGGTTTGGTATGCTTGGCCTCTGCTACTCTCATAGGCTACAGTTGGAGTAGGAGGAAGAGTTGGTGGGATTGCTTGTTTGTGGTCTGTTGGAGTAGGAATTTCCTCTAATAGTTGTTTGTTCTCTTCATCCAGAAGTAAGCTAGATGCTACTACATTTGCGTATGAACGTGAATAAAAAATTGGATACCTTGAATGAAAACTGTTAATTATGAGGTTTTGCTTTCTTTCCTTTCGCTGTATGTATACTGGACATGACCGGTCTGTGGATAAATGGTTCCCTTGGCAATGGATACTTGCGGTTGCACTCCTATCGTGCAAGGTGATACTATTTCTCTTAACATTTCGTCTGGTGATTGCGCGGTGTCTATGATATGGATCACTCCCTGCTTTCTGGTCATGTAATAAGGATTGTATGCCTTTAGGTGGTTTTCCTTGAATGTTCTCAATTCTGCTACTGAGTTTGCAGTTGTACTGGAATTTGTCTCGATCCTGATTCTGTTAGGTGTCGTAGACATTATATTAATAATTTCTGATCTGATTTGATTGTTATGTTGAAAGAGTAATTTACCGACTGACATGGGTTGAAGTCTGCCTATATTATTGTTCGTACTTTCAACTATCAGGAAGTATGGACCCTGGTCTGTAGGTTCTAACTTGATGACTTGCATTGTTTGATTTAAAGGGTTATTTGATTTATCATGGTTGCTAGATAAAGCCGATTGTAGTTGACATTGACTCTGGGGCAAGATTTGTTATATTAATGTATACACATCCTTTAACTAATGGTGCCTTTAAATTGTTATGTAGTATGTAGCGATGTTAATGCTGAACTTTCTACAGATTGCGTACAACGTCTAATTGCTTCGCACGTTTACTCACAGAAGTAATTTGGTTGATACCCTACGGCGAACGTGATTGGGAGCGTGGACGAAACCGCACATTTTGATTCTGCCGAGGTTGTTGATGGACTGTGGTAGCTTCTGGGTAGTCGTGCTGCATCTCTTCGATGTCCATCTGGGTTGAGGATCGAGGAAAGCTGCTTCTCGTTCATGCTGTGACTGGTGGAGATTAGGGCGGTGGCCGATGTTTTGTGTGGTCGGTAAGTCTGAAGTTCTTCGTTGCCCCAGGCTCTATCTTCATCTATGTTCTCAATTCTGTAGAATTTGCGTAGTGCTGCGCCTGCTGACTGACTAGTTAGTGTTGTTGGTTCAGGACTTTCAGCCATAGTGTTTCGAGACTGAGTCTCTGGAACACTACGGTGGTGACTAACGTATATTTGCACTTTTCTTTGTGTTGGTTGTTAACAACTTTAGAAACACTGCTAATGAACAGTTAATGAAAACACTAGTGCACCGACACCGGGAAATGTTGTCCGCGAATACAGTACATTTAGCTGCTTCACTTGACTCGATTGAGGAAAGTCGCGCGTCTACACGCTACGGTGACTCGTTTTAGACTGTCAAAAACATAATCCCTCAGAGGAAGATATTACTCTCTAATTCAACCCCACATCCCACCCAAAGCCTGGTTCGTATCCTCCAAATTGGGAAAAAGACACAAAACGTCAATCATACGTATGAGATTGGGACACGGGTGCTACCCTAGCCATCTATACAAAATCGGAATTTTACATTCCCCATTCTGTCCGGAAGAACAAGAAGAGGTTGCCGACATTAACCACATCATCCTCGCATGCGTCCGCTATTGGGTACATCAAAACAGACTATACAAAAATCTTGTTAAGCTTAATATACCTCTGCCTACTTCGGTAACTGATTTGCTGAGGACTGAGCGACAGGATGTTTATCGGGCAATAGCCCGATACTTAAGTGAAGCCAATATTAGTTTGTGATTGTTAAAATATATCACAAACCATCAACTAGGAAGTTTAGTGCAAAATAAGAAGTATTAATAGGGAAAATTACGAATGTAATAGTTATTCACTATGATTCTCACCTACAAATTGTCTAAAGAAATAACTGTTCTAAATACAAGCTGTAAGATAGGAGGAAAATAAATTTAATTTAGTTCATTTTAAAAAGCAATTTTTTGTAAACTCATATGTTAATTTATTTAAGAATTACTCTGTTATGTAAAAATAGTTATCAACTAAGACTCCCTTTTACAACAGTTTTACGCTAAAACAAATATTTTATTTTATTTTAATTTTAATTAGATAATTAAAAACAAAAATTGTAGTGGAGGAGAATTCCATATTTAACCATGTTCACTTTACAAATTTTCCTCCTGTTCAAGAGTTGTACGTAAATTATCTAAGAATACCAGTTACCTAGAACAAAACTGTGGAGACAAAGTTTGAGTATGATAAAACTAGTTGACATGTATCAATTTCAAAAGTTAAATGCAACACAAAGAGACCTGTAATGTAATAAGATGTACAGAAAATAACATTTAATCATATATCATAGATAAGTATGTAGAACAACTGTAATGTAAAAAGATGTACAGAAAATAACATATAAGCATGTATCATAGATAAGTAGGTAGAACAACTGTATACATTTGATGCTGGCCATATGGTCGTCAGGACCGAAGGCCAAATAAACCAAAAAAAAAAAAAAAAAAAAAAAAAAAACCATAATCTTCATGGTCCCTGTCTTTACTTCATAGCACTGAATCCAATATTCATCAAAAATTTCTCCGTGTACGATGCATTCTGTCTGTTATACTTGATTTGATTCAGAAAGACTTTGAATACCTTTCTTTGTCTTCAAAGTCTGTATAGCGCCTTTACCTTTTTATTTTTTCGCATCGCCCTTTTTACTGTCTTTGCTTTTTTAGCCGTCCTCTCCACATTTTTCATATGGGGAAGATGTTAAAATATCGCCTTTTGGATTATTCTATCACGCGTTACTATGCGTTTATTCGATGCATCATATTCAATAATCTCCAACGAAGTTTGACAGGAGTTACGAAAAACTTCTGCCAGGAACAAAACACACACTAGTGTGAAACTCACTGGGCGCTTAATCTGCAGCTCAGTTGCATTTGTTTTTACACTACAGGATGCATATTTACAGTAAAGTTTTACCGATGTAGCGTGTTTGGTTTGTTAGAACTTAAATATCCGGGGCTACCAAACTTTCCCCCATTATATCACGATGGATAGAGTTATTGCATCAGCTCTCTCACTGGAGTACCAACTATGAAAAGTTTTTACGGAATTATTCTTAACAAACGATAATAATACACATTTAAAAAAATCTGAAGCGACAATGTCACTGAACTAGTATTTAGCATATAGGAAAGAAACCAAAGTCTGACCCCCATTTAGGTTTTTACCAGTCTCGTCTTTGATTTATATTTCTTTTGATTTTATTTGAATACGATATCTGGTATGTTTTCAAATAGCCTGCATGAAAGAAGTTATTAAATATTTGATCATAGTTTTCCAATTTATTTTTTAGTAAAAAGTTGCAAAAAGTCTCCCAAACAAAGTTGGACCCCTATTAACACAAAATTACCAGAAAAGTACTTTAAAAATAAAAAAGAATGTGAAATCGTTTTATTGTAATATTTGATCATCTGATATAATTAATTTAGCTAATTTTAAATTCATAATATTTGAAATTTTCCATCGAAGAAAATTATGTTAAGTTTCTTCGCTGATAAGTCCTTCCACTCACGAAAAGAATCACCACTACCTCTCACCATGGTTTCTATTCGTTTAACAAATTGGCGAAGTGTTAATGTGAATTAAGGGGACCCGACCTAACGAACGCCGAGGATTCCTACCTGGGACGTCTTTGACTTGGAAGTTTCAGGCATTTAAAAATAATGTTTTGTAGGTATCAAAGTAAACAACCGACTCAATAATTTAGAATGGTATTTTCCAAAAACACTGCAGTGAATAAATTATTACTTTCTCTTAAAATTGAACACTTTAAAAACGTCGTTTAATGCACCTCTGAAAAATCTTTCACTCATACAGGAAGCACTAATAGCATAACTGGTGGAATACGTGCCTTTAGCGAGCGTGGTGGTGTAACGGATAGCGTTCTGGCCTCGCATTCGGGAGGACGGCGGTTCGAATCCTCGTCCGGGCATCCAGATTTGGGTTTTCTATGGTTTCCCAAATCACTCCAGGCAAATGCCGGGATGCTTCCTTAAAAAGGCCATGGCCGGATTCCTTCCCATTCCTTGCCCCCATCCTTTCCCGTCTCTAAAGACCTCGCTGTTGAGAGACGTAAAGCAGTTAAAAAAAAAAAAAACCACAACGTGCTTTTGCTCAATCCTGTGAAATTTAAAACCATCATTTCTTTCATTATGTACATGCCGAACCATCCCAGTGAAATAAAATGGAGCTCCGACTTAGGAACCCGGGACTGTGTTTGGTTAAGTTATTCCTCTATTAATAAGCTAATATAAAGGCATAACATTTCGCTTACCTTACAAATTATGCAGTTGGTAATACTACGATTTTTTAATTCCAGTATACTGTCGGGATAGAATTTACTTATTGAAAACTCAATGCGATTGTTAAGATTAATCTGCAAGCCTAATTTATTTGATTTAAAAGAAATTCTATATTCAAATACAGAAACACGTAGTTATGAAACATACATGTGTATCTAAAACCTTATAAAGTAATTTCTTGGTTATTGAGTACCACACGTACTACGCAGGTCCTAAAAAACATAAACTGATTCACATTAATTAACTTCTATTATTAAAACAAAAAAGTTGGAGTTTTGCAGATACGCACTTTCATTTTCTTAGAATTAACCAGCAATGATGACATAAAAACAACTAATGCTAAACACACGATTCCAGGCTCACGTTGATCTCAAACGAAAATTCACTTTACACCATAATATAGTTCACAGAAAAATAAAAAGCAATCAAATATATTTTCGGATTTATACATGGATATCCAAAATACGTATTTTCGCCTTTGTCGTGATAACGGTAGAGGAATTTTGGGAGACAGTGTGAGGTACAGATGATTTACTTACATTTTATAACACCGTACTTCATACAGTTTTTACAAACATGTAAACAACGTATCCATCAGCTCCGTTAAAACAGTGAGCAATGGGCAATGGGGTGAATTTCATCGTTCTGTGCATGCGAATGATTTCGTGAACTTTACTAATCGTGCACTTTCTTTTCTGTAATATGATAAGTAGGAGTCGTATCTTTAAGACAAAAACAAAAAATAAAAAAAATATACATGCCAATATGACCTTAGAAACGGGCAAATATTACCCAAAAATCACAAAATATGACCAAAATTTAAATTTACTATGAAACAAAACATGCTCAATTATACATCATTTATTTTATCTAGTAGTGTCGCTTTCATGTAGACAGCATAATTTGCTTCCGTGCACTCACTCACTACACCATTGGGAAATTAAATTATAAATAATTACGTTGCGTCACTTTAATTTTCACATAATTTACAGAAAAGAACTCTTTCGTCTGTTTTAAAATTCCTCTCAAAATTCCTTTACGTAAGTTCGTAATCTTCGCACTTTCAGAAAAAAAAATTTCGACTTGGTGGTACTGACCGATCTACTGCAGAGTTAACACTGACTGAGGACTACTATCAAAAGTATTTGCGACAGTGAGACAATGATTGACGCGGATCGACACAGGTACCTTGCCGCTGCATTGTCGAGATTAAAAGTTGGGCGGAACAGATAGTGACAATACTGTATCACTTTAATTCTTGACTGGTGAAGTCTGACCAATTCAGTGACAATAGTTTTGTTTATTCCTCACATGTATAATAGGAGTACAGTTCTGTGAATAATTATCTTAATTTCTTCTCGTCCATAACGTATAGTGAATTCAAGGTAGCATTAAAAACCTACCAGATTTTTCCTCAAATATGACCATATACATTATCGTAATATGACCAAAACTAGGAAAGTGGTCAGAATATGCATTTTTGCGCTATATAAAATACATTTAACACTTTAAGGACCAGCAGCTTAGGTACATTCGTGGTCGCGAAAACCAGCCATTTATGGCATTCTTTAAAATGTCACTGACGTTATTGTGTTTGACATATTTTAAAGAGAAACTCATACAATAAACCATCAAGGTTTAGTTTACATATCTATTTTAATTATCTTAGTTTGTAACAACAATGTTAATGACAAACACAAAAGGTATGATTTTTGTCTCACGAAAAAATTGCGTTTCCAGTTTTTGTATTATTTCACAGGTAATTGGCTTTAGTGTGGAAGATTTTGAAGCATTCTGGTATGCAGTGAGGTATATATTTCCCCCTCCGACCAAGAATCATTCAGTTCTTCTTCTAGAGCTTCTAAAATTTCTTGCGCACTCAAAAAGCGCGACATTTTTGATAGAAACTAACGAGAACTTGCAAAACTCGCGACGATCCAAATACACAATCGTGCATCTGAAGCTGTCTGGCACCACTTACTGTTTCCTTCGAAGTAATGCCATAAGCACATCAGAGAGAGCAGCACCAGTCAAGGAGAATATAGACAGATGTTACACGCAGTTCGAGTACAGTAGCCGGCCCGCTTCCGGGTAGGAAACACGCATGTGAGCTCCGAGAAACAGTCGCCCGACCTATGTATGCTCTGGCGCCGTCTTTTCAAAACAGTTTTGTTGCCCGACCTATGCTCGGGCTCTGTCGCCAAAGTGTTAAATACAATCAGAAACGTTTAATTAGGGTTTTATTCAGAATAAAGGATCAAAAAGAAGGCAAGAAAAAAATAAACATCCGAACCCTAATGATCAGCGTATTTTTGTTTTTGAAATGCTTACCTTAAGAGACGCATATTAGGAATCGTCCCAACACTCGCTTAGCTGATTGTGGGAAAACATTTAAAACTGCTATCAGGATGGCGGGTACGCCTGAGCTAGGGTTCAAAGCTGCCTCAGGAATCCCTTGTGACGGCACACTAAACGAACGCAAAGATCGTCGAAGCAGATAGTTTTTTATTCGAACAAGAGGTGAATTGGAGAACCGTCAGAACTGTAGCAGTCTATCAAAACTGCATGATCAGTTTTAGACACGGCTTCCTCTGTGTCTAATTCGAAAATCAATTCAATCATCGCTTCGAAGAGCTCTCGTGTAAGACTGCTTAAGCAATAGTAGGCAGGATGATTTAGCGACTTTTTTTCTGCTGAATATTTCGGCAGCTTAACGTCGGCAAGTCGCTGAACTGTTCGGGTTATCGTTACATGTTATAATCATTATTTTCATAGCAGAATTAGTTACAGTTTCCAGAAGCAATTATAGAGAAGGCCCTAAGTAATCAAACCATCACGTTATATGCAGTGGCTCTTCACGGTTGGAATTCATAAGTTACTCGGCGGTAAATGATTTTAGGGATGAGAGAGCCCGAATATTTTCCTACACTAAAATAGTCGTCCGTACTGGAGGGAAACAAACTACCACAATGGGATTGTGGTGTCAGCTAACAGATGAGGCTTGACCACTCTGAAATCAGCGTATGGAACCATAACTCGAGTGACTGACAACTAGCTGCACGGCTTGGCAGTGAACGATCATACAGTGACATCTGTGGCGTTGGAGCTGCAGTGGAACGCTTCCGTAGTGTCTGCTTGACAAATGACTAGTGGCTTGAATCTCATCGCTGCTTACCTCGGTAATTGCGACAATAAGTTTCCTCTTCTGTGAACAGACTGAATTCATTTCCAAGGGATGGCACAAGCTACGGTTTGAGGGACTGTCAACTCCCAACAAAAAATTAAACAAGTGGCTTGGCATTTATGCCATTATTCTTCTACGAATTATCACACTTTCACCAACAGACTGTGAATTTGAATAGAATTTACATGGCAGTTTAGCCTTCCGATTATTTATAAAAATTAAGTCTACGGAAATTATCCTATTATATGACTGCTTTTGCCCTGCTGAAACCTGGAAAAGAAGGGAAAAATCCTAAAGATTTTAGACCTATATCGCTCTTGTGTCACCTTTACAAAATATTTGAACGATTAATTCTGAATCGTCTCAAGCCTGTTGTTGATCCAAAACTTATACCACAACAAGCTGGCTTTCGTCCTGGTAAAAGTTGTACTGGGCAACTGGTGAAAATGACACAGTTTATACAGGATGCATTTGAGATCCGTAAGCCCACAGGCGTGGTCTTTGTGGACCTGTCAGCATCATACGATACTGTTAACCATCCACTACTCCTTGACAAGTTCTACAAGCTGACAAAGGCCACCAAAGTAACCAATCTCATCGCTACAATTCTCCTAAACCGTAGGTTTTTCGTTGACTTTCAAGGACAGCGAAGCCGATGGAGTGTACAAAAAAATGGTCTACATTAACTAGTGCACTGGCCCCTATCCTTTTCAACATTTATATAAACAACCAGCCATTACATCCAGATTCCAGGAGCTTCGTGTACGCTGATGACCTTGCCCTAGGCTAACAAAGCTTGAAGTTTTCGAAAGAAATTTGTCTGTTGCTCTTGAAGGCCTCTCAAGCTATTATAGGGAAAATCACTTAAGACCTAACCCTTAAAAAATTGAAGTGTGCGCCTTTCACCTAGAAAATAGGAATGCTCAACGTAAACTGAAAGTAATGTGTTCAGGTAGTGAACTTGAGACATGTAACTTCCCAAAATATCTGGGAGTGACACTCAACAGAACCCTTATATATCAGAAGCACTGCATGAATTGCAAAATGAAGATCTCTACAAGAAACATCTTACTGCTCAAACTAGTTGGATCACAGTGAGCAGTCAACCACAATCTATACGCACATCAGCAATGGCCTTTTGTTAGCCTGTTGCAGAATATTCATGCCCTGTTTGGTACTCATTATCTCAAACCAAACAGATCGCTGTAGCCCTCAATAACACCTGCAGGCTTGTGACAGGCTGCCTAAAGCCTACCCCAGTTAACAGGCTTTACAATCTTTCGGGGATTGCACCACCCAGTATCCGGAGAGAAGTGACTGTGAACAAGGAGAGGACAAAAGTAGAACGGGAAAGCGCTCATCCATTGCACGGCTATACACTACCAGCCCAGAGACTCAAATCCAGGAAAAACTTCCTGAGAACATCTCGGGAACTAATTGGGTCACCTGAAAAGGCAAGAGTACAGTAATGGAAAATGAAAGTCTCTAACATCTCAGGACTACTGACAGTCGCAGAGCGCTTGCCATCTGGTCACGCAGAGGACTGCAACGTCTGGCGGTTCTTAAATCGTTTACCAACGGGAGTGGGCAGGAACAAGGAAAATCTAGTGAAATTGGGTTAAACTGATGCTACCAGTATCATGTGCGAATGTGGAGAGGTCCAAACTACGAACCATATGCTCGTATGCCCTTGCCCATCATCCTGCAATAAGATGAACTGTTTCGAGCAACACAGAATGCACTTGGGGTTCCGAAGTACTTTGCTAAATGTCTTTATAATTGTCAATTTGTGCAATGTGTTAACTGTGTATTTGATGTTTGTGATCCGAGAATAATAATAACTGCCTTTGCTTACTCTCCGTACTGTGGCCTTTTTTGTTAATTTAAAGAATTTTTTTCGTATCGGCCCTGGCGGACCACTAGACACCGGCAACTGTGCACTGGCGGAGAGTTGGTGTCGGATCAAGAGTATTTACTTTATTACAAGATGTTATGCTGCCGTATTTCTGCGAAACGTGTACAATTTTCTGCGTGGTAAATATTGTTTGTTTGTTTATAAAGCGGAGATTGGGGACCGTCATACGATTAAGCCCCATTCACACTAGCGGTCAGCTCAGCTAAACTCAGGTCAGCTCAGGTCCGCTCAGTTCAGTTCACGATCTAGGATAGCATTCACACTTCACTTGCGATCAGGTCAGCTCAGGTCAGGTCAGATCAAGTCGCAGCTATTTCATTTCAGTTACTCATGGTGAACATTGCCGTTTTCTACCCCAACGTCAATTAAATCGCAATGATTTTGGATCAAGAGCCTAAAAATCCGTCAAGATAAAAAAATAATGGTTCTGGGTTCATCCAGAGTTTCAAGCGCAAACAGATCAAGAGAAAAATGAATGTTTACTACCGCCTATGCCATGCGAGACGAGTGGTGGGAAATGCTTTTGATATTTTAGGTCTCAGAGATTTCGAATTTATTTTAGAAAAATTAATTCTGCTCCAGGATTAATTGATAAACATAATTTAAAATGTATTTTGCACAATTATTTACAGAAGGATAAAATTTCATGCCATATAGAAAGTGAATTTTAGGATGAACGAGAGAAACCCTATTTTACAAACATTCTTTGTTTGGTTGCTAAAACTCGTAGAGAAGTCTTTGATTCAAGAAATAAATTCACATTATCTTTTTTTTTTTAATTCGGAAACAGCATCTGTACCATGGCAGTACTAAAATGGGTAATAATACGTCGTATTTTAATTTATATAAAATTTTGCTGGATCTATAATAAATAAAAATAACATACCGTTAAAATATTTAATTTTTATTTATTAACCTTTTTTATTGCTTACGAGTATAGTTTTCAGACGTTCGCCGCCCATTTGATCTGACCTGACCTGACCGTTGCTCGTTCACACTAGCGGTCAGCTCAGCACAGGTCTTGACCGTTGTTGATCGGTGGCGGCGCGATCTTCAGTATGACCTGCCTTGCCCTGACCTGAGCGGACCGCGGAATGCTCCCATTGAATTACGTGTATAGCAATTTTTGACCTGAGCTGAGCTGACCACTAGTGTGAATGGACCTTTAGCCTTGATGAGACCGGGAAACCGCAATCAGAACGGCCAGTACGCGGGGACTAGGACTCGAACCTGGTACCATTACACGCCCAGCCACATTGTCGGGTAAATTATAAATTATATTTATAACATTAGTTATTTTGAAAATGAGACTTCATAACGCACAGGGAAGGATTTTGAGATGATAATACTATTTCAATGAAGACTCTCAAAATCCAAACTTAGTCAATTTAAGGGTTTTTATTAAAATCTTAAGAAAGCGAGACGTTTTTCATTTATTAATTAAAATAAAATCAAAATCTTGGCAAACACACAAGTTGAATGTAAATATCGAGACTATCTATTGTACTTGTATTAAAAGTAGGGAGTCATTTGCCGTAGTGATAAATTTTACCAATCATGCTGCTGGACAGCTTAGATGTGTTGGCTGGAACAGCTTAGCTAGGCCTCATCGGCGCGTTCTGGCGTCAACTGACACCACTTTTACCTACAACTACCATTGGGATAATCAACTAGTTAACCTGGTTATACAAATTGTTGAAGAATGTCGACACTCGAGTCTAGTACAGACTCATGACTCATATCCCTGACTCACAAAGCCATGTGATTCGCATTCCAAAAAGAACTGACTGTCTTCTTTCCTGCGCCTCCGAATTCAACAGGAAGTTTCACGCTGCATAACCCAGTCACATTGGAAACTCAATCTCGCTCCCAGGTAGCAATATCCATAGGAAAAATACACTGTTTGAGTTTATTTAACAGTAGCCATGCATTCGTATAGGCTGGTCCATGCATACACCGTTTCATTGGCCGGTAGTTCCCGCCTTATTCTGCGTTTCACGAAATGGTGCGCACGCAGTTCAACTTTCTATTCCATGATTTATCCTAATTTTATTTACATTCTTCCGTCGTAATATGAGCTCAGCAGTTATTGTTAAAGTTGACAGATTTCTTGCCGTCCGCTTTGGTCCTTAGAAATGAGTGGGCAGTTTTATTCTCATCGCTCTAGACCAGACTTTGCTTTTTACAAAACTTAATATTTAATGTGTGGTTGAGTCTATGTAATATTTTAAACACTGACATTATGTCGCAATATTACAGTAGTTGCAGACTTTGCTAACTTTTCTTCTTTTTTTTGCCATTACACCTCGTCGACGTTGAGGTCATTAGAGGCGAGAAAGGATGGGAGCAAGGAACGGGAAGGAATTAGTGTATGGCCTTTTTGAAGGAAACATCCCGAAATTCGCCTGGAGTGGTAAGGGAAACCACAGAAAACCAAAATCTGTATGCCCGGAAGTGGGTTCGAACCGAATGCGAGGCCAGAGCCTTATCCACTCACACAACACGCTCGGTATTGATAACTTGAAACTGCACTTTCTCGTTTGTATTTCAGTTATACGTATACCAAATATACACTTAACCTGTTCCATAATTGCCTTAAGTTGTTTTGTTTTTATTTTTATTCACACACATTAATCCTCTTAACTTTTAAATGTATGCAAATACGAGAGTGGTTATAAACAATTAATCTTCTAATTCCCACCACGTCAACGACGTTTCCCTTTTTAGTTTATTATGTCGCCTGTACCTTTAGTTGATGTCTTGTTTAACCTTTCTTTTAGGAACATATTAACAGTAAGCCTTCCCCATTCCATCAGTCTCAAAGAAATTCTACGGCAAAAATGATAACATTGTAAAAACCGTGGAGTGTATCACACATTAAAAAGTTAATTATACAATGTACTTTATTAAAACTGAAACTAAATCAGTGAAATAACTAGCAACTGAATTACAAAATATTTGGACATCCCATAAAGTAATTCAATTTTACAAAATGTTACAACATTAATTTAAACAAAATCTATCGTTTTCATGAAATTTTGATGTGCTTCGTTCATAAATTACCGAACATAAAATTATGCTTATTGCTTCCCAATATGTAAAAATATATTTAATTACTAACGCATGTTGAAGCATTACATCTGAAAAAGTATTGCACAATTTTTAGTTACAATTCTGCTTAGTAAACCACTGATTAGATGAAACAACCAAGAAAACATTACCACACACGTTGTTCTGTTTCATCTGTTTTCGAAGCAGCGAGAAAAAAAAATGGGTTTACGACCTACTTCCATAAGAGGGTATTCATTAACGACAGTCCATCTCTTGCGGTTCCATTACTCAATTTGTTCCGCTGCCTTTGCCTCTTTTGGCGTTACTGGCAACGGTCGTTGCGCTGCAAAACCGGATTCTGTACAGTTCATTTTCAGACGTTACACGCATGACACTTAATTCTCGGGAGCATAACCCTTGACTGAAAATGATTTACGGAATTCGTCCATGTGATTCCCACGCAGCATTCTGTTGGATGACTTTTAAAAAAATTGTATATTTGAAACTTAATGAAGAATATTAATCTGCTTACTTTTCCAATTAAACCATACAACTGCAATTTACAGTTTCTTTCTTTTTTAATAAAGTTTTAGTTGCTTTTAGAAATAAATCGTCGATTTGATCATTTCTATGACCAAACCATAAAAATCTATATATATAAAGATGAATGTTTGTTTGTTCTTCATACAAATCCACAGTTTTCACCCGATCTCGATGAAACTTTGCACACTTATCCTTTTAAACAAGGAGAAAAATACTGTCTACATTTTGTTGAAAAATTATCTGTATAAATAATACATGTTGTCTTATAATTTCTAAAAATTACTGAACGGTGATAGGCAGACGCGTTGAATGTCTAGGTCTCTGTATTGTCTTTCGATACAGCGGTCGGGTAGCTCAGTGGTTAAAGCACCTGCTTACTGATGTTTAGTTTGTGGTCTCGGTTTCAAATCTCCATGGGTGCAAAGATTTTTAAAAATTGTTTTTGATCGTAAGAGTCACGCCTGGACGTTCGGTTATTCGGACTGAATGTTGAACTGTAGATATCATAAATTTAGGGGTGCACTGAGATGCAAATCATAGGTAGTCTTGCAATGCTGTAGGTTTACACTTTGTTACGTTATATTGATCCCTCAGGTGTGATTTGCAGACAGTGTATGTGTGATCTGCAGTAATTATAATATAAATGCGGAAATAAGTCTCTGTTACGTTTTGACGACTAAATGCCTCTACCGATACTGACGGAATTTGACAAGAAAATCTGTATAGAGGGCACAAGACATTTTCTTCCCCTCGGTATGATTAACTGTTGTAGGCACAAAATTTTGAGTACTTATCGAATGGTGACAGAGAGACGGATGTGTGTGTTAGTCTGTAATGTTACGTCGGTTGCTCAAGGTGTGCTTCTTAAGCATTATGTTAGTGTATAATTTGTTAATAAATTTCGTTTAGAGAAAAAACGTATTATTTATTGTAGATGTGGATATTCTCTGTCCTTTTACTTTGTTTCGGCTTAAATGTTTCTGGCACCGTTTAATTTTGCCTTCTTTTTTGACATGCCTTGCGGGCGTAAATTGGCCTAAGTTGTAGCTCTAGCAGAGCACGAACAGCTAAAGTTATTGGAACCCAAGAACCGGATGCTCATGCTGAAGAAATAAGAAAAGACAAATCTGAAATAAACCTGTCCTTAACTAATAACCCCCCCCCCCCCCACATCCCCTCACCTTCGTTTGTTTTTCTGTTTTTAAATATATTGGAAATTGATTCTCTTCAAGAGACAAGTTCGACGGTAGAATGATATAGTGATGGCTTTCCTGTCCTATTATGCCGACTCGGTTGGGACCAATACTTCATTACCAACAACTTTCTATATTCAGTTCTGGCAAAGAAATTTTTAATCCACGCGTACGAAGTCGCGGGTATCAGTTAGTTATAGATAAAGCAAATGACCGCGAAACAAGTATGAGTAGTTTGTTCACATTAGCTTATAATTCAGTCTTGTCAGCTTCAATCAGAACTTGTCTTAAATAGAAAATCCATTAATAAAGGAGATCAACAGGTAATTGACGTGATATACTAGGGAAATAAAAGAAATGGGTAGCAATGGCCAGGTTTCATTTCTGAATATGGTGGGATCGAAATGGATCCAAATTATCTGTACTAAATACAGGTGTTTGAAAGAGATGAAAAGCAGGCCAACTAAATTTGATTTCTGAAATTACAATGGTTTACACGGGTAACTGATATAAACTAGTAGGTCTGTAATTGGAGAAATATGGTGGTGAACAGAATGATCTGTATATGTAAAGCATGGTGATTGGGGAAGAGCATTGTATATGGAAGAGAAGAGAGGACAATGACAATAAAATATTACTTTATTTCAGGCATACGGAAATGGGAATGTTATCGTTTGTAGATTAGGGAGTCAGGGAATGCAGTATGTTTTAGAGAGAGGTGCTCAAATATTTACTCTAAACATTGAAAGAATTTAAGTAAGAAATGCCATTAAAGTGTGTAGCGTGTCACTAAGATCTGTGTAGAATAATTTTTTGTGCAATGTGTCGTTAATGAGACAGAGATTGTGGTCAGTCCGGGCATTTGCCTTGATGGCTGCGGAAAACCGACAAAATACCGTAGTCAGGTCGTCCGTAATGTGGAGGCCTGGGCCCGTTGTACTACCATGCTAATAAGTATCCAAACTATCGGACACTTCCATAGCTTCACTTCCTCCTGTTACTTACTCAACCAATTATTCAGTGCTGCGAAGAGGCTACTAAATACTGTAGGTGGTGTAGTCGGGAGGCTATCCAAAATTGACATTAATCCAACTAACAAAAAACATAACATATTTCAACTATTTCGTTTAATAGACTGAAATAGAGATTATAAATCATCAACATACATGATTTACAAACATGTAATGACCTTCGTATTCCTTATTTAAAACATTTAATACCTCCATAAACAATAATTACTATTTTCGAATTACAAGTCAGAGGAACGAAATCATTATCCGTGACAAATTCAGATAAGGGTGTTCGAGCCTGGTGGAAAGGTTATGGTTTGAAATTACATAAACACTGAATCTCTTAAGAAGTGTTATACTTATTGGTGAAAGCAGGCTGCGCATGTTAGTAAATATTAAGTTGTAAATGGATATTATTTTTCGTTAAGTGCTGCTCCTGTAGTATAAAGTGGAATATGAACTTTATTTGAGAGATTGCTATCATCCGCGGTACAGATGACAAAGTGACGTAGTTTTGGATGTTAAAAATTTTCATGGCCTAAGAAATATCCCGAATGCTCTGCCGTCTATGGTTAACAATAAGTTCTGCAACAAGGGATAAAATTGTTATCCAGTCATGTTGTAAGCATGAACACATAATAAAATGTTATACATCAATTCCAGAGCGCGGAAATTGATTTTTAAGCAGATTCATAGTTAATTTTTACCATACCCTGAATATATTGTTTCTGAGACTTACAGATTCCAATGAATAAACAAGAAATTATAGTACAGAGGAAGTTTTGTTTGAACGTTAGGTGCTGTGTTTGGCAGTTCTCACATCCCAGTACTAGGTAGGGGAGAATGGGTGGATTCCGAATGCGGAAGTGCTATGGTAAGTGTTTCACTACGGCGCTCCGATGGTCGGCGGCTCGAGTCCGGTTTCGGAAACGATCGGTTTTAATGAAGTGTTGCGTTTTCCTTGCATTGTCCATATTTGTATGTCACTGAAAGTGCGTCAATCACCTACTGTGAAGATAAAATAACAGTATATCTATCTGTATTGACTAACTAAAGACTAATACCTTCTTTAGTTGATTATTGGTTTAGTCTTTTTGTTACAAGTGGTATGTTTTGTAATGTTCTGAAAAATTCTAGTTGACAAGGAAGCGAAATTAATTCGGCCGCTGTCGTCTATAACCAAACTTGAGGCTAGCATCGAAACACATTGTCGAGCATGCATTGATGTCCTTGGTGATCACATACGTTTTAAAGAACCAAGTCTCTTATTTTTGTAGTGTTCAGAGGACCATAATGAGTCTCAGTGATTTCAGTGTAGCTTATTGTCTCATTGTGTCATTTCTTTTTGCTCATCACGTATTTCTTTCATATGCCTTCTGTACCATACTGCAGTTGTTCTTTCTGTCTGTGGTTCAATTTTCATACAGCTATGTTACTATGTAGTGACGGAGCATGCGAATGTTACTTTTGTCAATAAGTTTTGCGTACCAGTGTTGTTGATTGTGACTTGGGAACATGAGTTGTTGTAATTATTTGATGTTGACCTGTGTCAATGTGATATGTAAATAGTTGATTGTGCCGAGTGGCAAATGTGATTTGTTAATAATTAATTTTGTTGAAAATAGTTGATGGCGTTTTATTGGTGTTCGGTTTTCCCAATACACTGTAGTTTAGTAAAAGGTTTCAAATGTCAAAAAAATACCGGTACAGGGTAGAGCGTCAATGATGTACGTAAAAGTCTAAGCTGCCAATGAGTTATGCACTGTAACAGTCAAATATGTTATAAAAAAGTCCATGAACTGTAAATACTGATGTCCAATGTATAATAAATTGGGTGAAGAAACCAATGAGTTACAAAAATATGTTGTAAATTTTTTTTTATCTTCGCACTTCATCTATACGCTGTTTATACACTACTCTAATATATATAATGAATGGGTAAAAGTAATAATAACAACAATTATTATTGTTATAATTATTTATCAAAATTTATAATTTAATGAAATCTTTTGCATTTATCCTTGTGTTATGAGATTTATCAAAACCTAGGCACTTCACTAATACAATATTATTACTTTTCTTATTACTCGTCCAATCAGTAATGTATTTGGATGTTTTGATAGTAGTAATTTTTGCTGAAAAATGCACCTGCAATAGCCTTACTCTGGTAATCTTAAAATAAAAAAGTTACAGGATTTGTTAATTTTACATTTCTGATGGTTAACACTTTAGTTGACAAGTATAGTAGAAATCCATTCTCAAACCTTTTTTTTTTCAGCATAGTGATTCTGACATGGTCACCAACTTTGAATTTTGCTGGCATGGTTGTCTTATGACGGAAATACAGAGTTGTTCTTAACGTCAGAGTGTTTCATTTCGATGGTACTTCACCACTTGTTCATAATTTGACGTTAGCTGAGGGAGAAGTTCAATCCACCCACGTGAACCACGTTTGTTGAATTCTTGTCACATTGCATTCTAATAGTTCTCTTGACTCTACCAAGTATTGATGCTTTAAGATGTATGTATTATGTTGAGCAGTGTTTTTATATCTTGACTTGTGATGAGTTGCTTGACCGTTGAATTGTGAAACTTCTTTCCGTTGTCAGTCTGTAAGTATTTAGGAACACGATGACCACTTTGTATTCTCTTCATAGCGTCAGCAACCGCACTTCCTGTCTCAGTCTGAGTTGAACTTGAATTGAAAACTTTGGATAAGTATCAATTACCATCAGTGTATTCTTGTAGCTGCTGTTTTTACGAAAGTATGGGATTATTTCCACAATATCAGCTTGCCACAAATCATCGAGTCCTTGTATTTCTACAAGACATCTTGGGAGATTTCTTATTGCTGGTCGAGGGAGCTCTACTACAACTTGATCCATTTTACAATATAATGTCTCTTTGCAAGAAGTTCTCCAATCACTGATAAAATTTCGTTTCAATATTAGTATGTCCTGAAGATGTCGACGCTGTAAGTGATTCCAATCTTTCAACGAGTTCATTCGGGTCGTCCCAATACACATATTCCTTCACGGGATGAAGTCCAGAACCAGACTGATAATCAAGCTTAGATATTATTGTTTTATACTTAAAATTGTTAGCAGGTTTCACAAATTTACGGAATGGACTGACATTTACTCTGTGTGCACTCTTGTTGATTCATATTTCACAATATATTTTCAAGTCCTTGGCAGTATATGTTGTAACAAGATGACTAGATGGGTCATCTCGTACAATTTAAATTAATTATTGTTTGATTTAATAAACATATGAAATAAATGGATATTCTTTTTCGAGCTGGAGACAGAAATCCGCGTCTAGCTAAGAATTGTGTTTAGCGTGGGCGACAATTTGACTTAAGCCGGAAGTGTCCGGTAGGTCGAGACAAAGGGAGGGAATATCTCTAGCCCTGCGAGCGAATATTCCGGTGTGAAAGGGTAGCCACGGGGAATTTTGCGGATGGAATCCTTGAATGGGCCGTTTGCTCGATATCGTGGGAAAGAAAAAGTTATTCCTACGAATCTTCCCGAGGACTACCAATAGAACCTGAAGACTTTGCAAATTAGAGGCAATGTCTTAGCCAGCAAAGAGGGAATACTTTTGTGAAATAAATCCGATGTGTTTATTTCCTCACGTGGTTGAAAATTTTACAAATTTGTGTTTCTATGATATTCTCCAAGGGGAAGAAGGAGAGACGAGTTCTGAGAGGCGAGAAGTCGGTCACTTCATCCAGAACGATCGCCCTGGCTACTGCTTGCCAGAGGAGTGCAGATGATTTCGTTCTGGAGGCTTGGATGACTGAGCGCCAAGCCCGATCGATGTTGTCACTTGTGCTGGTTGACGTGACAAGTGCCTTGCAGAACCAGGACGGGTTCGCTATTTGAGTGACGATAGCGCTCTTGCTGCGACGCTTCATACAGCCAGACAGACAAGGTAATTATTTTTCCAGAAACAGTGTGTACTCTGACGAATCATTGACGCAGCCTTTTAACGGTCTAATGAGTAAGAGTTCTTATGCCAACGGACATTAATTCCTGAGCTAGTTGTGTCTAAAGTCGAGTGTTTTTTATTTTATTTTCCTATTGAAAGACTGACTTCTATGTTCGGAAACTTTCAATAACTATTATTTGTGGGAACAAATCAAATCCCTGGCACCCTGTACAACCCAGTCAAATCTGATGTTAACTTGTTTTCATTGTAATACAAGAATCGTTCTCAATGTGCAGAAGTGAGTGTTTTGCTTCAGTTGCATCTGAAATTTGTAAATCTTTGTAAACTTCATGTACATGTATTGCAATTTCTTAGCTTCAATGAACGATAATTGTTTGTTTGCTATTTTGCATCTGTAAGACGAGGTATTGCGTTGAACTTTATTTTTGCACAGACAGATGTTTAAGATTAACGGTAAATATACCTCTCTCTGTAAGCATTCATGAGTACCAAATAAACCAATATTTCAGGATCTTTTCAAATACTAATAACAGAAGTAATGGTTGCACCTCTGTTTCCTGAAATTAATATATGTACTTTGCATATGGTAGTGGACGGTGGCGATTTAAATTATGCATGGTAAGCAATAATCTGCCCAACCGACCAATCCGCCACAATGTTTAAGGTTTTTTTATATCAACAGTTTCACTAAACCCTTTTGTTCTTTTATATTCATCGATTACAATAACATTTTCTTCAATAGTAACGGATGAGTTTCCATTCGTTAACGAATCAATCTTCTTTCGGTCACGACGCACTGAATCATGTTGCAGAGCGAAGAAAACTTTTTCCATAATATTCACCACAGGTCTTAATAACTCCTTAACAGATTTCTCAGAGATATCTTGGCCAATATTCAGATTGAGCAACTTTCGTCTTATTGCATTCCGGACCTTTATGATACCCGGTTAATTTTTTTGTGTATATGTTTATGCACCGATTGTAGCTTGTGGTTGTTCACCCTACTGTTTTATGTTTGGAAAATGTATACACATGGAGATTTGTACGGCGTGACCGTTTAAGATCGGTTAAAACATGGAGGTCTGTAGGGACTTGGTTTGTATGGTCTGTTTCAAAAAACTGAATCTATCATGTTATTATTACTATCCCTATGCCAAGTATTACTGTGACTGGCATTTCTGTGTAAAATTAACGCAAGTTCAGTTTAACAAGTGTTTCTTTTTTGACACTTATAGTCATGGAATTTCATAATAATTTTGTCCTCCTTCTAATGCATACATATCATTGATAACTTTATCCGTAGACATAATAGGTAAAGCTATAGTGGCTCTTGCCGATTTTAATCCATTAATTAAAGTAAATATATCCAATCTAAAGTGCAATTTTTTATCTCCATATTATCCATTTCGACAATTATTCGAAAGCTTAAACGTATCGTTTATTTACAGAATCGTCTTCCTTGTTAGTGATGGCTACACAATTCAGTATTCTACACTGACAATCCAAAGTACCCTTTTTTGTAAGAAGTATGTTTTAAGGTGAGTACATCAACAATCTCTTCTTATCTAGTGAAGTTCTCCCAAACTTGTCTATGCCTGTAATGATGTCAGTACATAGTGTGTTTGGCTATTTGTTCAAAAATGAATCAAACCTGTTGCGGTACCTCCAATGATACATGTTAAAGTCTTTGTAAATAACCAAAAAACCATGTTTACTCTTATTCCAGCAGTAACCGCATAGGCTTATAGAGTCCTTAAACGTCATATCTGTATTGACGTGATCATTACAAATGTACTTGAGATTCATAAAGTCCTGTTTTGAGAGAACGATCAACTTAGTATTTTCTCTAACAAACTGATTCGTTCTCCTATGTGTAACAAAAATAAAAAGAATCCACTGCTGTGTGTCTACCGGTTCAAAAGTAATCTCGTATATCATTCTGCTTCTCATACTCAATATCGTAAAACTCCTCAAGACATAATTAGGTACAGTTTCGCAAGGCGAAGGCCCACATCTACTGTTGGTGAATGTCAAATACTGAATTTGTTTATTGGGATCTGATGTTTTCCGTAGTAACTGATTCATTGGCTGGTGCAACGACTTTGAAAACACACATACATTATCCAATCCATTGGAGTGCTCCATCAGGGATAGCACAGTATTGGTTTTACCGCAGTTTGACGGACTGAACACTATTGCCCTCACTGTTTCAGGGAATAGATGGCCGCTCTTCCAACTGCTATGGGTGCTGGCAACTTTGACATTACACACCGGATACTGTTGCCCTCTGTTTGACTAACCGCATAATGACGATGTTTGGGGGCTGCTTTCGCCTTATATATAGGGGTGCGCGTACATGTGAAGTAAGTCTGACGAAAACAATGCCTCCTACGAGGAAGAAGAATCGTGACTCTTTAAACAAACTTATCGACAAGATGCATTTTAGGCGCATATACCTGCATACCAATTTTGTGGCCTCGTTCTGCAGAAGGGAATCAGCCCTTTAGATACAGCCTGTCGGAACCATGATATTACTTATCTATAAGGGGAAGATGCAATGTTTGGTGGGCGTGCAGCGTCATTCTAGGTTAAGAGGGCCATGCGTACCAAACAAAGTGGTTTTGGTGTTAGGAAGAAAAAGAAGAAGCAAACAAAGAAAAAGGTGTTTGTACTTCCCTTACTACGACTATTTACCGGTTGGTCAGCTGTCGGTGCTCTCGCAGGCGTGGTGACAAAACTGTCAAAGTTGTCAGCTGAAGAAGAGAAACGACGCAAGGAAACAATGGAGGCACTAGAAATGAGGGAAAAAGTTCTATGTTTTAAACCTGTAATGATTTGGGGGTTCGTTTGGGGATGGGTGTGATTTTTTTTTTTTCTTTTTGAATTATGATTGTTTCTGTTGACAAGAATCTCAAAACTGACAGTTAAAATTTATTTTGTTCTGTTGGCATTTACACCGCTAGGCATATTTATAATTACTATTAACACAAAATCAATGCAAGATATCGAACACAAAGCCTAGACGATACAACTGGTCGATTAACCAAAGCAAACAATGACTGAATTTAACGTTAGTATCATACAGGAAATATCAAATGAAATTAAATATTAAAGGTAACAAAATATACATGATAACAAACATCAGCACTTAAACTATATGCAAAAGAACACTAAAGTTAATCTCGGGCGCCGTTAATACAAGAAAACGATATGGAATTCGTGATAAGGAAAGGGCCTCCACAACACATAATGTTTTGACAAATATGCCACCTAGTTCAGAATGATTCTGCTTGATGAGGAGAGGTCTTTATCTCAAGTTGCTTATGGGTCTGTCACAGTCTCAAGAACCAAATGAAGCATGACCTGGTGTCAGCACATTACCATCTCGTAGATTGCGTCAATGGTGAAGGCCGCACAGCCTATCACTGTGCGATATCGATTCTGCGATCAGCCAGGTACGATATCATCCTGCTTGGCAGACGAGGATCACCAGCCAGCGGTCATAGTACGACTCTTTCCAATGTAGAACCGTCTATCCCAGACCACGTACCTGGCTAGAATACCCTTCTCCACTCCAGGATAAGATGGCTCCTCTTCTTGTCACCGAAGAACATGCGGGCAGAAAAAATAAGCCCAGTTTTAACTTATAAGAACCCCAATGTTACATTTCATTCGTGGGACAAGCTATATTGAAATCACGTGATGTCACAGCGACCCTCACGTTCCGCGGGTAGATTTGGTGTTGGGGGGGGGGGGGAGCTGGTCGCACTTCACAAATCGCACCCACGCCAAGGCGCAATGCACCCGATCTTGATCGGCGATAGCGTGGGGACTTCCTCGCTGTTCCATTGTCCCTATAGCGTCACTTAGGCGGGATGGCTAACGGTACTGCTTCCGACCATCACCTTGAGTTAAGGCCTCCAGTCCTCGCTCTAATCATTGCACTCGCATATTTGTATTGGTTCCTGTCATATAAATAACCTTGTATGTTAATTTAACAATTTGGGTCACCGGAGATCAGTATCAATACTCTAATCTAGGACCTGAATAAATTAATGTAATAAAATAATCTGAATGATATACGAATTGGAGTGTGACGTAAAAACGCCCCACTACAACCCATACCGGAAAAATACATCAAAATTAAAAACAATTCTGTACAACAGCTGACGGTTGAGGGTAAAACGTTTGTGTGTATCCCATTTTGGTGGTGTATTCATGCGTGATGCATTACTTCAAAAAATTCGAGAACATAAATATTCAATATTGAATTTGGACATTGTGGAAAATGGTGGAACACACTGGATTTCGTACACATAGTACAGCGACGGCGTAGTCCAATATTTCCACAGTTTTGGCACTTATTGCTACTGTTGGAATTGCAGCGGTACTTTGCAAGGGAAAAACTTAATTTACAGTTTGCGACAACACCAAAATTTTGGTGCACATATATGTGGACATTTCTGTTTAAAGTTCCTGTATGAAAGTATATGATTTCAGTCGTGAACAATCCTTGAATGGGTATCACATATCTGTTACACTCAGGCAACATTTCAGTCTTGGGGTGTGATTACTTTCCACCGATATATTTGAGCCAAGGTGGGTACACAATCGGCATGGTTGTCTTTCAGACGTACAATTCGATTTCCAATGTAGGCAAATCAAATAGTAAATTTTGATTTCCCCAAAGAATAAGGTAATTGACTTACTCACAGGATTTTCCAATATTGACGACTCAGCAAATTATTTGGTTCAGCACACTAACAATGAGAAGTTAGTTATTAGAGCAAACAACTATTCACTCTAGTGTGAGATATTAACACCCGTGGAAATAGAATTCGTCAAACCAAACTCAATTAGATCACTGCTCGGATTTTCGAACCGTTTGTTAAAACGTGGACTTCAATCCTTAGACTATACTGTGCAGATATTCATAGTTAAAGCGATACATATAAAGTACATTATAAGTAGAGGAAGTTACAGCAACGATTAACTGGAGAATATTCTACACGAGCTTTTTCCAACTATTACACCAGGGTACAAAATCTTGTAGAAGTACCCGCTAATGTCATCTATCTATAGATCTCAGTGAAAACTCACAGCAAAATCAATATTAGATTAGTTGACCAGGACGGTAATTTTGTGGCTTTTCGAGGAAGGAAACATTACTCTGTGTACTAAATATAAGAATGGGCGCTCGTTATAACAGAAGTGTCAACCTTACAAAGTTGTCAATCCTCAATCAACAGTGAAACGATTAACACATGAGAACGTGCTCTTTCTACAATTTTTAGGCTGTACCGTTTTTTTTTTAAAAAAAAATTTTGTCCAGTGTAGAATTTGGCGAGTAGATGACTCGTAAACAGTTTTTTTCGTAATCAGCTGCACACGCCAACCACATTTAATAACAATAATGAGAATCAGATGCCTATTCAGAACTAAGATACATATTCAGCGCAATGCCAATGTTACTTGCGTATTGAAGAATGAATAATCAAAACACACAGGTGAGGCGCTATAAAATTAACTATCACTTCCAATGCAGTCACTTGTCAGTTTGAGGAAATTCGATACGAATTTAGTGCAGCTGAAATTGACCGAAATAAAAACGTTTGTAACACAAACATAATGCAGACGCTTATTTCTGCTGATACCCATCAAGTTTTTGTTTTGATCAAAGCACGATGGGACAAACGTATTCTTTGCAATGGTTACTTGGATATATACATATAACTGAGTATGCTTTTGGGTTTTTGCTAAGACTTTAAAAGGATACTTAATATTTAAAACAAGAACTTATTCGAGCTAGTGATGATAAAATTTCATACATACAATTCAATCCAAATCCCGGAAAAACTAAATTTACCTTTACTAATCTCACATGGGTGAAGTCTCATTTGCAAGTAGTGAAGAGAGAAACTGTTATTGCTTGAGACTCTAGACAGTGGGAAGCCACATCGCATTAATTTCAGATGCTGGGATCTGTTGGAATACCCGTTGTTTCCTTTAAATAAGACTCTTATTCGATATTTGAAAATATCCACGCAGCTGGAGAAACTTATGTTCATGGTTTTTGGGAATTCAAACAACCGGGAATCGTAATGCAGATTTAAGTGCAGCCTTGTTTGGCAAATGTAGTCATCCCAATGTGAAAGTGTTCTTACATGATGTGGTGTACTTCTACGAGAATATGAATTTAGACTTTAGGAAAAAATGAATCACACTTGTGTACGACAAGTATGTAAGGTTAAAACGGTCTGACTATGAACGAGATCATCCTTCGCCGTTATTTATACGTTAAGATTTCATCGCAACTCCACCTATCGCCATAATTGACTGTTCACAACAAAATGATTCAGTTAAAACGGGCCCTGTAGACATTGGTATAAAGTTTGATAGGAGTGAGAAGTTTGCTTCTTACACCTCTGCATACTGCTTGATCCTGCACGACTGGGTTTTATAATACGTACCTCTCACAGTTGTTGTGCTTAAGCAGACATAAAACTAAGTAGCACCAATTACTATTTAAATCTTGTTCAACTTCTCGTTTAATATCATCACATATTAAAAGCTTTTTACATGCCTTAATTTGTAGCTTAAACGTTTATAGTGTTGCTTTGGAGTTGTGTGATTTTTCATTGAGATGTACATTATCAATATGAAAAACAACTATCCCTTGCACCGGACTATTTGGATAGTCACGAAGTACTTTCACCTAAAACGTGTTCATAAGCTCTCTGCAGTACTTAGTAAGTTAATAACTCCAGGGCTTCATGGTGTTCATGGCGTTGGTCACTGCAGGCAGGCCGTCGACCACTATGTTCCATATTTATTCGCCGAGAAACACACCACAGGTAGGAACAGCATTGTTGTAAAAACATCGCTTTCGCTCCAGTCACTTTTCGGTACAAGACTGTGTGGTCACCGAGTGAGACACTCGTTTGCAGATGCACCTTGTTCTTCAAAAAGTCACGAATTGTATAAACCAGCTGTGTCAGTACTTTCCATTCTTCATGTGTGACTTTATTGTACCCAACTTTTTTGAGTACATTCAATCATTCACTAAAGGAGTTAATTCCAGTTTAGGTGCCAGACCTACAGTGAACCAATTAGTGTAACTACAGTTTAACTTGTAGTATGTTGAAAACACGAGCACTTCACTAGCAATATTTTTTCAGCACTAGCCAAGAATCAGCCTGGAACTGAGGGTGAGCTGGTAGTTGTGCTGGAAATTATCTCTCTTTTTGAACTAAAGATAATATTTTAGTGTGTTTATTCGGGGTATGAAAAATGTGTGTGCACCTGCGCGTCCACAAGGTGAAGGAGTTCTGTCGCAATCCAGAGTGCTGACGTCAAGGAACACCTGTAGAGACACACCAGTGTCGGAAATAGCTGCAGGCAATCTTTCCTCAGTGCGCTCTGCATTTCCCAGCTATTCAGACACGTCTGTGACGTCAATGGGAAATACCCAGTCACCTGTGGCTGAGAAAAACCAAGAGATAGATATGGCGACAGAAGATACGCTCTCTCTGACACCACCGACTTCTGGCGCCACGATCTACCAAATTTCTTCATCGGTCCATTTGAATAGCCCACCCATTACGTCATAGGAACTAGGCCTGTGATTGGCTCAATTCAATAGCCCGGCAACTCTTGTCACTGGCTGAGCCTGGGTTTTTCCAGAAAATCTAGAGAACTCTCCTTTCCGCACTACCGACCTCAATGAACTCCGCGCTTTGAACAAATACGGGTGTGCTGACACAGTGCTATAATTGTGGTTACCTAAAACTTATAACCAATAAATATTCATTAATACCCGTGTAGAGCAATTGCTGTCATATGAAGTATTAAATAATTTCTGTTTGCTACTCAGTCATTAAAAATGAAGTTTCAGTAAAATCTTTATATATAAAGATGAATGTATGTTTGTTGGTTTGTTTGTTGGTTTGTTTGTTGGTTTGTTTGTTCTTCATACAAATCCACAGTTTTCATCCGATCTCAATGAAACTTTACACACTTATCCTTTGAAACAAGGAGAAAAATTACTGTCTACATTTGTTTGAAAAATTATCTGTATAATAACACATTTGTCTCATAACTTCGAAATACGGCGGTAGACAGAGACGTTGGATGTGGACGACTCCGTACCGAGTTTCCCCGTAGTGGCCTGTCAGCTGTGTGGCTAAATCGCTGGCTTACGAACGTGGTGGTCTTCGGTTCAAATCTCCGTAGGGGACAAGATTTTAAAAAATTGTTTTTCATCGTAAGAGTCAGGCCTGGGCCGTAGGTTATTCGGATTGAATGTTAAACCGTAGATATTAGAAAGTTAGGGGTGCAATGCGAGGCAAATCGTAGGTATTATTGCAATGTTGTAGGTGTATACTTTTTTACGTTATAATGATCCCTCAGGTTTTGTTCGCAGTCAGTGTGTGAGTGTGAACCACAGTAATATTATTATAAATACGGAACTAATTCTCTGTCTTTTTGTTACGTTTTGACGACTAAATGGCTATATTGTTGTGATGTAATTTTATAAGGAAATGTGTATGAAGGGCACAGGATATTTTTTCCAGTATGATTAACAGTTTTAGTCACGAAATTTTGAGATCTTATCGAATAGTGACAGAAATATGTTGGAAATTAATTCTCTTCAAGAGGCAGGTTCGACGGTAGAATGATATAGTGATAGCTTTCCTGTCATATTATGCCGACTCGATATTGTTTGGGACTAATCCTTCGTTACCAACAACTTACTATATTTAATTCTGGCAAAAAAATCTTAATCCACGCGTACGAAGTCGCGGGTACGAGGCTAGTACTGTATAAATATGAGTAGGTATAACTTACATTTGTGATTGTTCTATAGTAACTGGTGAATTTAGAATATGACACATCATCAACTAGGCTTGTTTTCCATCAAATTTGCTTGAACCTCAATTCATTTTACTTATAAAATTACAGCTGGACGATGTCTAGGTAATTCAGCCAGGAAAGGATATGCTACAAAAAAATGTAAAACATTACAGCCATGGAATTTTAAAGGAACCATCCGGAATTTTACCTCGAGTGATTTCGAAAATCCACGGAAAACAGAAATAAGGATTGTTGGACGTACTACCAAATGCTAGACCCGAGAGTTAACCCCCACCCATCGGGTTTGGTGATGTAAGACAAACTTAACGTACAAAATTCTTCATTGCCATCATATTTAGCGTGGGTAAGGTATTGTGTTTTCAAAAAAAGTTCAAATGTTACGTATAAAGCTGTTTTTTGTGCGTGTGTAGAACCGAGCTTTATAGGTTAGCAGTAATGCTCTGGTCTCGTATTAAGGAGGACGGGGGTTCAAATCCCCGTCCGGCCATCCAGATTTGTGTTATACCCAAATCACTCTAGGAGAATGCCAGGATGATTCCTTGATAAAGCCATGACTGAATTCCTCCAAGTTCCTTGCCTCAGTCCCTTCCTGCCTCTGGTGAGGCCAGAAAGAAAGAAAAAAAAAGTGGATACACAACACAAAGAATTACTGTTGTCTGGTAGGTAGGTATCGTTGATTTTCATTTAGATATGTAGGGTCTTCAATGTTTCTATGGTAGAAGTAATTGTAATTACTGTAAGGTAGGTGTACATGAATCATGATGCCCGGTAAGTTCAATTTTTTTTTCTAAATTTAAGGGAGATACTTATTAATATCTTTAATTTGTGCATTTTTGGTTTGTTTCAAGTTGTAGCTTCGTCACGTTTCGCTGTTCTTGGGTACGTTTGTGATGCTTCCCAGACGTTGTACATTCCTCTATTTATCTTCTGCCAGATTCTGTTTTTGTTACTCATGCCCCTTGCGTTACATAATTCATTAGAAATATTGTTTAGATCATTCATTAGAAATAATGTTTTCAGCAGCATCCACTTCAGCACACTCAAGGAAAAATTAAGATTTTACGATGTTACCCATCCGTAGAATGGTTTTGATGGAAGCAGATCTTTGTTATCTCACAGATCAGCTGAAACGGAGTTTGTACGATCAGCACCACGCTACGGCTGCTTCACCTGATGAGAAAACAGGCGGTCCTCATTTTATTGCTGGCTAAATGACACTGAAGACAGTTTCCTACGTTACCTTCCACAAAAAATCGTCGGATTCAGCGGGATTTAAACCATGGTCGTCAAATTTACTGCAAGTCGCTCTACCGGCTGATATACGAGTTGCATTGCTATATAACAAAGAATACTGAATTCAAAACTGCTGAAGATTCTAAAACAAATAAATTATAGATTGTTTTAAATTTTTATTTAAGAACACTTTCTCTATACTCCAGTGTTTTTTACCTTAATTTTATCTGGTCGTGTTCATTGAAGAATTCGTGAAGTATATGTGTCAAGTAAATGCGGATTATTTTAACTAGGGAATATTTGTATTCTGGCACAACTATCTTTGGGTTTCAACTTTGGGGACATATATCTGCTGAATTTCTGACAAAAAAAAAAAGAAGCTGCATTGTAGTCACATCGATCTGAAAGTTAACAACATTGTCTGGTATTTAACCCAAGCAAAAAACAAAAATATAAAACTATAAAAATTCTTTCCTTTGCTACTTTGGTTTCTAGCAGTTGTTAGCTAATTACGAATATATTCAGCCATCAATGTTGTAAGATGCTACGCCGAACACATACCGTATGGATATACATAGGACAAAATCAAACTGACTTACTAATCCAAATAAGTACTCTACAACCCAAGATGAAGCGTCCATAAACGTCCATAAACTCCATTTTGGCCTCCTATGAACCCTCTCCCCACCCCCTCCCCCAACGTAGCCCGTTGTGGCTTTAGGCTCTTACCCCCCCCCCCCTCGCACTTAGCTTTTCTCCTTATTGATTCCAGAAGACATTTTTCACTGTATCTCTTGATAGACTACCGTAAATTACATACGGCGATATTTAAATGACGGAAATAAATATTCACATGCTGTTGCATGTTCTGTACCTTATTTTAACTGTGACGAATGATATTCATGAAAAGATACGTGGCTTGGCTCGGACCACCCCTCCTCCCCCCACGTAGCCCAACGTAGCTTTCTACACGACCCCTACCCCGGCTAAGACCGTGGTACGTAGTTCCTGGACGCTGCCATATGAATGGACAGAATACTTTCTTTTAAATTGAAGTTTATGTCAGATTGTCTTCTTAAAATATCATAATGCGTTTTGAATGCAATATAAACTAGTTGTAAGCGTATGTGAGTGTTGTGGGAAAATATTTGTTCTAACTGAATTTAATAGTGAGTATTTGCATGAAAGATTTTTTTAGGACTGCCGGTAGTAGCTGTTATATTTTATTTAAATTTTTATCGTTTTTAGTTGTGTATTTCGTTTAACCTAACTACACATTTTTAATAAAATGTAGTCTGTTATGCTATGTAACGGAATGACGAAAATGGGACATGCCATACATTTTTATATTTAACATATAAAAAGAATAATTGAAAGAAATAACAGTAGTAAGGACACGGGGAGGTTGACACAATGGTTCATTTGGCGGCCCCCCTGTTGTTTATGTCAGTCTCGCTGTATGCATGTACATGTGTGTACGTCTTTCTCTGGGTGCGTCTGCGTAAGTATGGTCAGACACTCCTTTAACTCTTTTGTCTGGATATAGGATCTGCTGTTCATTTTCTCCACTAATGCTGTAGGCGTGGAAATGTGCGCCTGTGTGTGATTCCTCTGTGGATTTGAGTCTAAAACATATGGTTACAGAATTTTATTAACCATCAATGTGTGTTTCTAACCATTGTTTCAGGGCTTAAGCACTCACCCATTTCACTGTGCTGTTTAAAATTTACTGCCGTTTGTGTTGGCATAGTAACTGTGAGTTCTCACGTTTTTCACTATATGCTCTTCGGGATAAAAACATCATTTAATGGAGAGGGATGTACCAGAGAAGCGAAGGACTTGGGTAAAAACCCACATTCAGACCATTGCATGCATATAGTGGTGTAGTATGGACTCCTTTTTTTTTTTTTTTTTTTTTTTTTGTACTTCAAATGCAGGATGCAAAGGAGGGCAGCTGGAAAACATTCAACAAGTGACATAATAAAGGAGCTGGATTGAATGTCACTGGAAGACAGGAAGAGTGTGGGGGCGTATAATGATGTTAGAATGGATATTGGTGGAATAATTCTGAGTATAAGTTGGTCATGGCCACAATCTGACACTAGACCTTAGGTGATGAGGCCTGAGTGGATAAACCTGTTGGGATCACTAATAGTATTAAAAAGTGGTGGTAAATGCATGATTTCCGATTACCCCTGCCCAATCTGCTTTTAAGCTCTTTTTCGTCTAGAAACTTCATAAACTATGTGTAATTTTCCAGAACTGCCTGTTTTTTCCCATACCTTGGTCAGTGAATGAATGTTTGAATTAGGTGTTTGTGGCGGCTATCTTAACTTCACCATCTACTGTGTTTCATTATTGGAATATATTGCTGTCGTTGCACATGAGAAATTTCAACGACCATCCAAAATTCTAGTATTTCCGGCATATCAGGCTGTTCTTCAGGCTTTGGGCCTCGTCGATGCCATCGTCATTAGAGGTGAAAAAAGAAGTAGGGCAAGGAAGTGTGAGGAATTCGGTCATGGACTTTTGAATGTCTCTTTCCCTGAATTCGCCTGGAGTGATTTCAGGAAACCAGGCACTCTTCCATTTCACTGTTCTGTTTACAGTTTGCTGCTGTTTGTTTTGGGATACGAACTGTTTTTTCTCACGTTGTTCACTACATGTCCTTTGGGGCAAAAATCGCAATGAGTGAGTGTACCAGAGAAGCGAAGGACTTGTGTTACAAACCCACAGTCAGACCATTGCTTGCATATAGTGGTATAATATGGAGTCCACAGTTTTTGGACTTGAAATGCTGTGTGTAAGGGAAAGCAGCTAGAGTATAAATATGGTGATACCTTCGTTTCACTCGTCTGTCTGCATATAGTGTGTGTAGTTCACTTCCGCCACTAATGTGTGTGTGTGTTTCATGACGTATGCAGGTGTGAGTGAACATCCAAAGTATGGCAATGCATGACTGACTGTTTGCTCCCCTTTCCAAGTATTACATTCTCTTTAGGTCAATTCCGTATGTATGCTTGTTTGGCTCAACTAGGACCACGTTAAGCCTTCGTTTGTCTTGAATCTTTGCTTTTTAAAGTGTACACAACCATATTACAACTATAGTTGATAGCAATAGAAGAGACCTAAAGTTTAACGTGGAATCTGAATCACGGAAGCGTTCTGGGGTACTTCACATTACACAGCAATCTGTGCCAGAGGTGAAGGTTGGTTAAAGGCTTATGAAAATCACCACCCAGACAGGGATTCGAACCGAAGGCCTTTCGATCTCTAGTCAGACACCTCAACCACTAAGCCACCATACCGCGTCTTGATAAATATCGAGATGCTGAGATTTGATGTTTATATGAATTCTTCCTTTCCTCGTGCCATTCGAGTCTGAGATACTTTCTTTAACCCCGTTAATTGCACGTCTATGTTATTAGGCTCCTATTCACACTACTGTGTGAGACAGAAAATATATACCGGAAAAAATACATTTTGAGGTCACTGATAGTGTTTCAAAGTGGTTGTAACAGATTGAAATTTATCCTTTACTCTTGTTAGTTGTACGTCTATGTCATTAGGCTCTTATTCCCAATAATGTGTGAGGGGGAAATTTATGCCACCCATATAAAAATATTTCCTATCTCATTAAAATTAGCAACGTTTAATGGTATACATGCTTTGTCATGGAATTTCAAAACGTGTCAGGCAATAAATGAATATTGAGTGAAGAATTGGGGAAGGGCGGGGGGGGGGGAGGAGGTCAGTATGTGAAGGCAAGAGAGGCCTATGACACAGATGAAATAAAACCACAAGTATTAAATAATATATTATTATGAAATAAAATGTATTTTAAAATTTTCAATAAATCTGTACCATTTATCAATATACTATATTTTTATTTAACGAAATCCCTACCCCACAATTTCGTATATTCCTTAAGTATGATGGAGTAGTATTGTACCCTTATTACGAGTATGAAATACTAGAAATGTAAAGAGAACAGAGTTTATAACTGACATATCACAAGAGGCGCGTTGGGTATCATTGAAAGACATGAAGCAGATGAAATAGATCTCTGTGTGTGTAAGTAACACATTGGTGATGAGAGTGAATAAATAACCATTCAATAGCACCGAAAATACCATTAAATGCGATGTTAAGAGCATGACCATCAAGGGTAATAACACAATTGGATTGGAGAAAAAAGTGGTAGCTAGATACACACGAAGAAATGACCTTACATAGTGTACAACGAATAGACGCAGAGGTGTAGGAGATATAAGGTAGAGAGAAGTGGTGGGTGGTTTTCAAGTAAGGGCTCGTTATTTGAGCAAAAAAATACTATTTGCAGAGGGCAACAATAATTTTTGTCCAAGAAAAATTTAGAAGCTAATTTATGGTAATTTAACAATTAATGAATTATAATAGTTCAGTATATCAATTACCCAGTCACGTACAGTAAATGTTGTTGTGGAAAGTAGCAGAGTCGACGAATCATCTATCTAGACATGACGCACGCATTTCCACAATCGCAAAAAGCACCTAATGGAATGAGATTTACAGAATGTGACATCTCAATACCTTGTGCTGACTTTCAGCCATTAAAAATTGTTTGTGAATTTCGTATCCGGTTGATGGTTACCTTTGTAGTTTGCTAGAAGTTTCACTGTGTGTAGTCATAGCAGCCTCTCGGAGCACAGAGCGAAATCACCCAAATACTTTGAGGAGCGGAGCCACAGAGTTGTCTATTAGTTGTTTTCCTATGTGTCTTGGCTTCTTTAGAAAGAATTTTGATGAATTAATGTATCTTCTTCTTCTTTAAACTTTCCCAACGTTAGAGGTCGGCTGCCTCTGAATGAGTTTTAATCATCATTGGAATGGTCAAATTTGGATCTCTGGTTTACCGCATGCCCTTGCTGATGCCAAACATTTTATACCTACTGTCAGGTCATACTATGCACTAATGAATGAATTGAAGTGTTGCTATCTGTATGCGAAATGTGTAGCTATTTTCTGTGTGTGATAAGTGTTTTGTTTGTGAAATGTGTAGTTTATGAGGCTCAGATTCAGGGCTGTCCTGGCGTCCACCTTGATGGCTGCAGGCAGGACGGCCTGTGCTCGTGCACCTCCCTGACCCAGTGTGCGGCCCCTCAGCGCACTGTGCCACACTGGCGGGTTTCATCAATTACAGTATGTGATTTTTTCCCCTTCTTCTTCTCGTGTTGATGACAGCATTAAATAGAAAGTAGTTTTTTCGTCTGTGCGATGAGTTTGTCATTGGCTGATTGAACGTCTGATTACAATACCGTCATTCTGAGTTGTGTAAATGACAACAAATGCACCATAGTTTGGGTCTCGCCACAAGAACATGCGATATCTAGTTGCCCTTCTAGGTAGCCACATGTGGCAACAGTATCTCTGTATCAGCCAATGATTAGTTGAAGTCTATTCAGTTTTTTTTCCAGATAGCATATGGTAGTTGAGACTCAGGTGACAGATTTTTTTTTTTTTATAATGCTTAACGTCTCTCTAACGGCGAGGTCTTTAGAGACGGGAAAGGATGGTGGGCAAGGAATGGGAAGGAATTCGGCCATGGCCTTTTGAAGGATGCATCCCGGCATTTGCCTGGAGTGATTTGGGAAACCATGGAAAACCCAAATCTGGATGCCCGGACGGGGATTCGAGCAACCGTCCAACCGAATGCGAGGCCAGAACGTTAGCCGTTACACCACCACGCTCGGTCACAACTTAGTGTTGATGTCGTTGGTATATGCACGGTAACGCACAGCGCCGCATTTAAGCATAGCCTACCTAGGTTGTAGCCTAGAAGCCCGCACCACAAAGGAGGGCCTGCACCACAAAGAGGGGGCCCGCACCACAACTTCAAAAGAAAGTCGCCCATAAATTTTTTGGGCTGAATTTCGAATTGAAGGGTCGATAGCCGGATGCAGCCCACTGTCGGAGGCGCCACTGCCGACAGGGGGGCCCGCACCACATGTATAGCCTAGGGCAGGGATGGTGAACCTTCATTGATCTACGTGCCAGTTTTTCTAAAGAAATGTTGAATGAAGCCATGACGTGCCATCAAACAATTATGGCTTATTAATTAATGGGAAAAGAAATAAAATGAAACTAGTGCAACTTCTGTTATTGCAAATTAGATGCCGAATAACTTATATCAGGTTCATACTTTGTTATTTTTAGCAGCATGCAAGCTGAAGTAGAGTCACCTGACAAACGGTTTGGAAGCGAGTCTTTAGTATTTTTCTGATTGACAAAAGGTTTTGTGATTTGTTTCATAGAGCCGTTTAACAGATGATGTTCTACATATCACTGTTCCAGAACATAAAACACACACCGCTTTATCACCTTTATTAATCATGCCATATTCCTCAGTCCGCCAGGGTTGATATTCTGTTTTACACTTATCTTGCACTTTTTATTTTTTTATTTTACCAAATTAGTCATGTTGAATATTAGTACATATAACTCAAACAAACTTAAAGAAGCTGCTGTGGTAACGAAACTAGTTTAAAAATGCAAGAACTACACGTAATAGGTAACAGCAGTCAGCGACGTCAACAAAAACAAACAAGTGAATAAGCTGTTTCAGCGCTTCTGCCGCCGCCGCGCCGCCTGCCCTCGATCACACAGTCTGTTCGGTAAGAAATTCGCTCGAAATCTACCTGTTTTGCGCGATATGTAGCTTCGTCCACATTGAACTTTGTTACTAAATTATTTGAACGAAAACATTAATTACTTATATCGTTTAGGTACCTACTTAATTAATGGCGTGCCCAAATTATTTGGTTGCGTGCCATCATCGGCACCCGTGCCATTGGTTCGCCATCCCTGGCCTAGGGGCCCACAAAGCCTAAATGCGGCCCTGGTAATGCACTTGAGTAAATGCAAATTAGAAGTTGAACGTCTACTTCATCATTTCACAAGCTACCTCCTTAAAGGAAAAGTTTAAAATATAATCAAGTACTTTTAGCAGAAATACAAATTATTTGCTGCCAGAAAACCAGCCATTTATAAAAGTGATTTTACTAATGGCACAACCATAAGCGCAATCTTAACTTTATCCATAACAAAATGGATTAGTGAAAGTCTGCAACTGTTTCAAATTGAGGGTAAACAAATGAAAATCTGCGACACAGTTACTTTTGTTGCTTTAATTTATTTTGTGCATGACGCGTTTCGGGAATTTATTCCCATTTTCAAACGCACTATAAGTAGGTTTACATGTTTTTAGTTATAGAAATATGAGGAGTCGTTGTGTTTGTTTCTGTCATTGCCTGGCTTGGCACTAACAAACACAACGACTCCTCATATTTCTATAACTAAAAACATGTAAACCTACTTATAGTGCGTTTGAAAATGGGAATAAATTCCCGAAACGCGTCATGCACAAAATAAATTAAAGCAACAAAAGTAACTGTGTCGCAGATTTTCATTTGTTTACCCTCATAAGCGCAATGATTAGCGCCTGAACACTCCAGGCAAGCCGTGGTATTCAGTAATTGGAATTTGAACTAGGAGCAGTACTCAGTGACAAGATAAATAGGTAGTCTTTCTTTTTTTAAAAAATTCAAAATACCAACCATTTATGTGCGATACTTATTCCACATAATGGTACAATGTATCTCCTCGCGCCTTACCTTTTCCTCTGAAAAAGCTTAGAAATATTAAAACAGCTTTACAAAGGAGTTTCTGTAGTGTTTTTTTATGGCAACAGTGGTGAGATCTAAAAGAGGAGCTCGAAAGAAACAGTACAGGACGACAAAGCTAATTCGTGGCCAGGATGTCCTTTTCGAGTCCCGCCCGTATGAGGCCTCCTCGCGTCGCCATGAATTATGCAACAGGCCGGTATTTGTCGTGGCTACCCTCCACCTCCTCTTAAGAAACAAACTACCCTTTGTTTATCCCGGCTTAAGGGAGACCTGGATACAGTCTGCGTCAAAAGGATTTGCAACGTCTTATCGCAATGTCGCCGACGTTGGCTGAATGAAAACTGGGCCCACCCACTCAAATGCCTGATAACGCGACTGTAGTAATAGGCAGACAGTAAATTAAATTTACATAGGCCTATTAGTTATCACAAAGTGTTTAAATGAGGTTTTTGTTGTAATCTAGCAGTCACAGAATAGGAGCTGTCCACCCTCTAGGCCATGATTTTTCACACTCATTGCATGTTTATTATTACGTTTCATGAAGGATTTCTTTAAATGTTGTATTTTGTAACCATGATACTCGAAATAATTATAACAGTCTCAGAGAGCGCACACATAGTTAATTGTAAAGAATGCTTTCGCTTCGCAAATTTTGTATTCAGTATAAACACACAAAAAGTTAAACATTAGACCTATGTTAAGAAACCCTAATATTTTTAAGTCCGGACAGAAATTTAGTGGTATTCGATATAATTTTATGATGGTAAGAAATTTACTCTCGGAATCTGGAAACAAGGGATAGCGAGAAAGTAATGGAGGTTTGGAACATAAGAAACAAGTTTTATATTTCCTAATGAGGCGTATGGCTCTTTTTTTTTTAAAAAAAAAAAAAAAAAAAAAACGGTGAAATACCACGTATGACCCTAAAGGTAAAAACTCGTGTCGTCAAAATGACATCGTGATTGGGTTTTTATTGGCTGTGCATTACGCGCGTACCCTATCTAGTCACCTCAACCTCACCCGGTGATCCTACCGGGTTGGGTACATACAGTTTAACGTGGAATGCACGCCTTAACCCCTGAGCCACCAGGCATCCAAGTATAACAGTTTAACGTAAGTATATAGTTGAGTTCAGTATCTCTAAATGTAAAAAATGTATTAAAAAAAGCAAGCTCGAATTAATCTGCAACACATTACGGGTAAAATGAACAGCAATGATAGTTGTGGCTTTTAGTTCTGTTCCGTTTATAGGACTACTTCCTTTCTCCATAATTCTGTAGTTTTTGTTAGAAGCCTCTAATTTCAACTGGATTGCATCTTTTCATATATAATAACACCGATCATGTGTCTACTTGTTTGTGTTATCTATAATAGAAGTGAAACCAATTCTTGTTGGTTACCAGTATTGCTAGTAAACAACAAAATTATTGTCGGTCAAAATCAACAGCAAAATAATCATCCTTCAACCGTAATTGTTTTAGAACTTATGTGGAATGTGTCTTCTTATTTACCGGAGCGTGGTCTAACAAAGTTTTAAAAGTCAGATATCTTCTGCTCTCCATTCACAGAGCCATGCAAAGTAAACACGCAAACCTAAACAATTAAAAGATGCCATCAATTATTATTGCTCCAATTGGATATGCCACAATTTTTTCTGTTTTGTTGAAATATTTAAATCGTAAGCCCTTGGTGAGGTGAACAATTGCTAAAATAGCTTTGCAGGTTATCTTTTGATCAAGGAATCACCCGATCAAAGGAAAGGGAGTCATATTATCGGTTTGTCAGTGAATATATCAACTTTTTAGTCGTTTCATCACAATGCAGATTAAAAGCTATAGAAGATAATTGACAACCTTTTCTAACTCCGCGTGTTATTTCACGTGTTTCTCTGGTCGTTGCTTTGCCAGTTTTTATTTTGGTATTTGTTTCATACAAACATACCTTTAGCATATGCGTTGCTACTACACTATGGTAATGGATTTATTATGACAACAGCAAATGGTTTCAAATAAATTCTAATTTCAAACGCGAATACACTTGGTCATTGGCAATAGAAAGGTTACTTTTTTCTTTTTAGGTACGCTTGTTCTCTTAATTTAAGAAACTGTAATCGTAGGTTACAGTTACAACAATTTGATTTTTTATACAGTTTATCGATGAGCATTATATTAAGAAGTTTTAGACTATACTTCTTTAAAGTTTAGAACGTTCTGTCCGACAAAACTGTAAAAGATGTCTCGTTCTACATTTACCTTGAATACCACAAGAAATTTCTTCCACCATTAATCTCCAGCCATGATGGTCCTCTTGTTTCCTAAAATCAATATCATGCATTATATCTCTTCCCAGTTTCTTCTCTTTTACATCATCTCCTGATTATTTTGTCGCATCTAAGGTAATCGGATCAAATACTGTTGCCTTTAGGGAATTTAGTATTTTCAAAACCATATCTTCATTTTAAACAGGATCTCCAACCAAAGTGTTATGAAAAACGCCCTCTCTTTCCAACACACCATAGACCTTCCATTTACATTTCCTGTAAATGTTCCTTCCATATAAGGTCTCTCTTTGGAATCTGATATGGTTTCCCAATATATCTCTTCAATATTTCAGGTTTCCCACATTTCTATTTCATTGTGCTGTATGTCGCATCTACGTTAATTTCCTTTTAAAGTCTCAACCTACAAGGAATTTTAGTACAGCAAACCTGCACCAGAAAAAGTTGCGGTCAAGAACTTTATCGACGGATTTATATTTTAATTTTTATCTTGAAAAAGTATGTTGCCGTTCCTGAACTCCCAACGGTGGAAACATTCCCGTCTGGAAGGCTGCCAATCAACCTAAAGAAGATCAACGATCTGAGGAAGCTTAGCAAATACACCAAAAGATATAAAGCTTTCTACGACAACACTCTCTAGTGGTCCACTACGAGAGCAGAATTCAACGCAGATAGGAAGAAAGAAGACGAGTAGTCATGTAGACTGAAAGTACAAACAATTTATTTTGTAACTGTATACGTTAAATTTCTTTCGATGCACAGAAATTATTATGTAGTTTTGTTGCTTTTTAATAAATATTTTAAGTTTATACTATGGTATTTTTGTTATTAAGCATTCTTCTGCTATTTATAAAATTTAAAGTTAGCTTTAAAATAACCATTTTCGTAACGACAAGGTATTGTATCGCAGAAACTTGTCAACTGGTATATAAAGAAAAAATTTCAAAAAGTAAACAAAAAAATGAAATACAATCAATATCTGTTTTGAAATGTCATTATGTATTCATATTTTTTTTTTTCAAACCAAAAACCTCCATTCATACAAAAGATATTAAGTTTTTCAAGTATTACTGAAAATTTAAAAAGAAGTGTGACACCTGCAACAATCTGAAGTTAATAATCCAAGGAGTGAAATTAAAAGACACTTGGGAAACAAAGATTGGAACTGACAAATCTTACATACGTCACCAATTTTGGCAGCAAGCAGAATTGATGCGATATACCTAAGAGAAAACATTAGTTCCGATGTTACCAGTACAGAGGTGTGTATGGCCGGTAAGCTTTACAGGCCACAGCGCCCACATAATCCACATAAATATTAAAAGACAAGAAATTCACCAAGGAAGAGGCTACTGAAATTTAATTATATTTTTATAAAATATAATGAACTTAATGTTCCAAGAAACATATCAAAAATATAAGACGTAATTTCAGGAATACAGTAATAAATTAGAAATGTGGTTACAATGCCCAAAACCAAAATTGCGCCGCATGCTGATAGAATGGGAAAACAAAGAAGCAGGAGCGTAAGGCAACAGCAGAGTTTTATTATGGCTGTCTAAGAAATACTTACCTGAACACTGACAGATTAATTCTGTACATAATAAAAAGAATAAAATCCAAACTAGTAACAGTATAACGTGCCGAGCTTGAGCAAATGATGATAAGATCGAAACCAGATACACCGCATCAGAGGAAAAGACGTCAATATACCTATTTTGCAGAAAAATAAATTAAAATTCTCATTAACTTGAGAATTAGTGAAGACACTGTTGTAACAAACCAAAAAGAAATAATAAACAAAGTTCATAAACACTTCCAGAAACTATACGACGAGGAACAATTGACGAGGAAGTCTCAAATGACCTACCCAGTGACAGTAGAATCGACGCAAATTACAACATATAACTGAAAAGTAGAATAACAGAATAAGAACTACAAGTAATCATAATAACAAGTCATTTATGTCATAGTAGTAAAGTTCCATGAAGGAAGAGAGACAAATTTGATCGAAATTTACTGGCCTGTTAGGTTGAATTCAGTGGTCCGTAAGTTGATAGAGAGATTGATATGCAACTACTTCAGAAGTATCTGTGAGAAAAGGTTTGCAAGACAGCAACATCGGTTTAGTAGAAGATATTCATCTGAATCTCAGTGGACTACATGCAAGATATACTGGATGAAATTTATAAGGAAAATCAATGTGTAGTATAGCTCTGGATGCCTCGAAGGTATTTGACGGAGTGGTGATAAATATTGTAATAACCATCGGGATGGATGAAAAAGTGACTTGCTGGTTGGAAGAATTCTTAAAAGGTAGAAAGCAAAGAGTTAAGGAAGAAAATGTAATACAAAAAAAGGTGGCTGGATAAACAAGAGTGCCACTGGGTAGTGTATTGGGACAATTGCTGTTCATTGTTAAAGAATGATTTACGCAAGTTGGCTTGCTTGAGTATATTATGTGGTCGAATTAAAATGAGAGAGAATTGTAATCGGAACAGAATATCTAGCTGGGTAGGTCAACATGGAATGAAGATCACCGGACCTTGTTTCTCTGATAATTCCAATGACGTATTTCCTGTTGTTTAACATCAGCTATCTATTTTAAATTATTTAAAAGTAACAGCCCCACCGACATATTTTCAACTGAAGTGGTTCTAATTCTTTTCAAAAGCCTAAACCTGCGAGGAGCTAGCTTTCGACAATTTTCAATCAGAAAACTCATTTTTAACAAACAAAAAAATAATTAAGTACCATGTCTCACAACTGCATAATACTCATGCGCCAGGTTTTCTACATTAATTCATTATTAGGTCGCAAAGGTGACATTCATATGGAAGATGTGTGTAGTCTTTATACGCATTTACAGTCGTACTGTACCTGAAACTAATTTTTATACTTTTGAAATTATTGCTTACATTGAAAAGTAAGAATCAAAAAATCTTCTTATTACTTAAGAGAAACATGTAAGTGATTACTTTTGTTACACAAAAACTGAGCACATAAAGCAGTGTAATGTTTTCCTTATCTTCCATGTGATAATTTATAGAACAATTAAAGCACGAAGCTGAATATACTATCTGTAAATAGTTATAATACTTGAAGTTTGTTTTTATCAGTTAAAAGAAAGATCTGATAACATTCATAAATAATAGGATCCATTTATTCCCAATATTCTCCTTAGGAAAAGTAGCTTGAGTTCATATTTAAAAACTGAGCACAGTATTTTCACAATTGAAAATTCTGCTAAATTGAAAATTTGTTAAGGAAATGTTCTTAAACGCATTGAGAACAGCCAGGAACAGTATGTTCGATTCACTAGAAAAACATAACGTATGTTGTAGCCCATAAAACAGAAGGTAATATAAGATTAATGAACAAATTTTGGATGGACTATATATGTTCTTTCCATATATTACGTTATGATTTAGGATGGGTTAGTTTGAAACATAGTAGTAACATTTTATGAGTGATATCTTCACTTCTGTATTAAAGATTAATTACTATAAATTTTCAATTAGTGAAGTATGTTGTATTTCATTAACTTTGAGTCATCTCTTCAAAATTATAGTCTTAATTTGCAACGAAAAACCATTGAAAAATCTATATAAACGTATACTTTTTGCCAAATGTATTTTGCTGAAGCAACCCTTAATTCTGAGTTCAAAACTATCATTCTTAAGTTTCGGTTTTCTCATCAGTTTATTTTTGGTATTTAATGATAACAATTTGGATATGTTAAACCTACCAGTATAACTAAAAACGGAATGCTCTGTAAAATATTATGACGCAATATGATTATTGTTGTTAACAACAGATATTGGTTCGGAACTTTCAGGGATATTTAAAAATTATTTTCCAGCAATCCAGATTACAGTTTTCCTTGTGTTCTCTAAATTCTCCAGGATCGTTCTAAAGGCCTAGGCTGAATTCCTTCCAGTCCCTAGCCCCCCCCCCCCAGTCCTTTCCAACCGTTAATGGTCACTCCTAATTGACGTTAAACCAATAAAAAGAGATATTTAAATGTTCACTTAGCGAAAAATAACTCTGGAATTTATATTCTTGTTCGGATAATGAACGTTGAAAGAATACACTACATTAATTTAAAAAAATATTACTAAAAGCGGCGCCAGAAAGATTTTCTTTATAGCCGCCGAGCCATGAATTGTTGATCACGATACCGAAATTAAAACTAAATTGCCAAAGATGATTCCATTACCATTATTTATGATTATACATTGGTTTAAATTGGCACCTTATCTTGGATATTAGAATCAAATACGTTTGCAAGCGGAGTTCATGAAACACCGGTTTGGGGACCTATCTTTGTTATTTATCAGTATGGCTATTCAGGATTCCTGGCGTTCTTATCGTGACGCACGTTTTAAATTATTATACAGCCGGCGATTTTTGTCTTAGAGAAATAACGTGGGCGTGTGTGGGGGAGATGTCTATAGCCAGACTTCTTAGAGCTACAGATCAAACCAACAAATGAGGAATGTTAACAAGAGCGTTTTGTAAGCCATTATCGTAACAGTAAAACTTTATTAAAACTGCTACGATTATGTCTCTTATAAATGCTCTCTTCTTATTATAAACAGAAGTAGTGTCTAATTAGCTTATAATTACTTTCATCACATCAAAATCTTCGGTGGAGCCGGATGAATTTGATAATCAAAAATAAAATTTTAACAAGAGCATCAATGAAAAAGTGCATTTTGGTTGAAGGTATTCCACAGACACTGAAGTTACTGCAAACTTACTTTAAGCTGAATGATGTAATCCTGTTTCATGTTTCGTGCATCAGTACTCGTAAATCGAAGATATGGGATGCTGGAAGTTATTTCGTTCAGACTAGTTTTATATGTTGTTTTAGATTTGTATACTTATATTAAAGCTTGTGGTGCTATGGGTAATATTTTCGATAACTGCTATAGACAGGGGTAAATTAATGTTACACACGAGCCAATAAGTAATTAAGGATTATACGTAGTAAATGCAGTACACTGAAACAGAACATAAAGAATACATCTTAACATTATTCATAACATCTGTATTCAGCTAGTTAACCTTTTAACTTCAAGATCATCCATTAATCACAAATAAACGCACACACTTTGCCACGTGTTTGGTCAGTATCTCTATCTCCCTCATTTCTGAATTATTATCATTTTTGTTTAAAGAAAGTGAAATTTCTTGTATCTTCCATAAATCTGAATCTTCATTAATACTGGTCCTATTAAGTAAAACTCAAAGAAAACCAAACAACCCAGATGGTATGTAAATTTAATCTTCCACTACGTTCACAAACGGCCATGTTAAAAGTGAATCAAAGCATTTGTATATTATCTCTGTACGTTTAGCTCTGAATTCAAATGAAGTAACGAAAACTTCTATTGCTGTGACTGATTAAGTAAAGAAAGCTTGCTAAGCATGATCACTTCAGTGCAGAAGCAAAACTTAATACATAAGGTTATTTATAAGGAGTAACTCGATAAAAGGTAAGTATATGAGGTAATTATCCAGTACTGTAGGAAACACGTGAAACATTAAATCCTTGACCCAGAATTTGAACTGGCTTGAACCCAACCACTCACCAACTGCGTATAATGCTTGAAGCAGTTCTCTGTTCGGGACGATTCATTTCATTAATAAAACATAACTAAGGGAGCCACATGGATAATTTTATTTCGCCAAGTATGTTGGACGCTGCTGCAAGCTGCCGTTAGGGAGCGTGCACAAACTACGTGGCTCTGTCCAGGGGGAGGGTGGGGTTGGCTGAAAGGCTACGCTGGCTACGTGGGGGCAGGTGGGGGGGGAGGGGTTCCGAGCCAGGCCACGTAGATTTCCTTTCATAACATTTTTCACAGTTAAAATGAGGAACAGAACACACAACAGCATGTGAATATTTATTTCCGTCATTTAATTATCTCCGAATGTAATTTACAATAGTCTGACAAGAGAAAACAGTACAAAATGTCTTCTGGAATTAAAAGCGAAAAAAGCTACGTGCTACATGGGGGGAGGGGGGGGTAGAGGCAAAAGCCACGTAGGGCTACGTGTGGGGGGCGGGGGGGGACGCGGGGTTCACAGAAGACCAAAATGGAGCTAGGGGGTTTATGCACGCTCCCTTATCGCAGGTATGCGATCATTGGTGGAAGGCTCAAGTCGGGGACACCCTTCTGGTTGGGAAGGTGCAGGTGTGCATAGGACAAAGCAGTAATGGTCCTCGATTGACAGCCGGGGGACGACCGACAGCACGTGGCGAACAAGCAGTACAACAAGGACGCTCCGAGAGAGAACACGGTGATGTGACGAGTGCGAATGGAAGATTCAATGAAAACACATTGTATATTTGATATAAACAAAGACGCGTTATTGTTTATATTTTCATGTGAAAACCTGAACAAACCGCGCCCTCTTCTGCCGGTTTTGGTGGATCTGGTTTGAGAACAACAAGCAGAACTTTCATGGCAAAAAGCTATGCTTGGAATAGTTGGCGCTGGACCGCGGAGTCAGCCACTCGATAAAGATTCTGATCTCGCGGTCGGACCTCCTATATGGCACTGGTAAAATTCCTCGTCCTGCCGAATGAGACCATGTGTCAACTGAGTGTTTGCGCTTAACAAGTGTTGGTCTAATTTATTTAATGCAGTGCGTCAGAACCAAATTTGTGTGAGTGAGGTGCAGAAACTTTAGGAGAAGATCCAAAGCTTCCCATCGAAGACTGTAATCATATGTCAAATGTAAAGAACTTTCTCATCCACAAAGCCAGACAAGTCAACAGGCGGTGCATTCAGAAACCCACAAGCGATACCTGTAATCCACATCATGCGCTCTGACTTTTAATTGAGCTAGCCGCAATTTTGTATATGATCTGCATTACCAATCCTTTAATCAATGTTTTCAATGCAAGTAATATATAGATTTTTTTGTATTTGTTTTTGAAAAAAACATATTATCTTCCCTTATTTTTCTAATGTTAACAAATGTAAGTTTCATTATTGCCTTAAATGTATTGTTATCTCCTTTTTTGTGATGATTATAATTCAAATAATAATAATAATAATTGTATCCGTAAGTGTGGATTTTTAATTTGGAAGTACCTCTTCCATGGTGCTCAGGCAGTATTGAGAAAGGAAATGATATGCAAAATTTTAAGAAATTGTGATAAATAATAACAGGTAGCAACAATTCCTACACACGGGTACACCACATGCTCCACCATAAAATGAAGTAAGATTTCAGTAATGAAATTAACAGTCCACAGCGTTTATGATCCGTAATTTATAGAAAAAGAATAAATGCAGAAACGCTAAGACCTCTTCTTTGTCGTATGTGATTATATCTAACAAGGTACACTGGTAATATTCGACTAATTTAATGAAGGGCCTTGAGTAACAGAAAGAGAGTGTAATGTTGAACAGCTAAAGAAGTGATAGAAAATAATGTGAAAAGTTGAACATTAACTGTACAGGAATAAGTAATTTTTGGCAGATTCAACGACAGAGTTAACCAAACTAAAGAAAAGATGTGTTTCGATGAATCAAATCGAAAAGCGGAAACATTTTGTTGATAAAGAAACTAGCTTAAGCTGGTAATTACACAGAATATATCTGCATGAATAAAGATATTTATTATTTAAAAAATGCTAACTTCAGCTTCTGGGGAGCCAGCAATTTTTTTTTTTTTTTTTTTTTTTCCTCTTACAGACCGGTCGACTACGGGAAGAAAATCAATTCAGAGGACATGTTATTTGGAGAGAAGGGCATTTCAAGTGATCCTTCAAGTGGTACAGATGCAGGGGAAGGAGGAGGGAATCAGCATTTGGATACTTCAGACCATAACGAGAGCCTGGGGTATCAGGAGGGACGTTCTGCTCTGGATTTCAGCATCAGCATATATTCAGCCTGAAGTTCGATTTGCGAAAACTCCAGTAATCATACACCTTGTTACCAGGTAGTTTGAGGGCAGCGGGAAAATCACGCATGTTTCCGTGAGGCAGTGAGGCTTTTATTCGAAAATCATACTACTGGTAGGAAGTTATATTTTAAGCCTTTTAAATGTAATATACGCTTTTATCATATTATAAGAGACCTGTTTTAACTCATTTCAAAGTACAATTTTTCTGTCTAAAATCTGGTTTTCAAAATCTGTTCTGACCTATTCCAGAATGGTAACTGATCCCTATTGATTTACCGAGCATGGTGGGTGAAAGGTTAACGTTCACGACTGACATTCTGGAGGACGTGGATCGATCCACCCTCCAGTTATCCGGATTTCGGTTTTCCGTGGTTTTCGGAAATCACACTAGGCGAATGCTGGAATGGTTCCTTTATAATCTCATATCTAAATTCTTTCAGATCCTTGTTCCATATCCTCTCCCCGTTCTGATGTCCTCGACGTCTTCAAACAGTGAAACCCCTAGAAGAATAGAAGTATTACTAATTTGCAGCGTCGTTTGAGAATCCGAAAGGTAATTCAAAATTTCAGTCAATCAGCTAATAAACAATTATTTTCACATTTTGGCTATTACAGCAAATTTTATTCATAATATCGTGTTAAGACTGTTTGTGATTACATCTTCGACTCTGGGTTATCTTCGAGAGCCAGTGGTAAGTCTCGTATTGTAGACGGAGCCAACTGTGGCTTGTGCTGAGCGCTACGCAAGTCGAAGTTAGTAATCTCAGTCTCTATTCAGCAGGTTTTATGCAAATCGAATCTCCATTCCCTCTAGCAATACACTGGACCAAAAGCCTTCAGTAACAGCGAGGATCCTGGCTGAATCAAAATCAACACAGTAACTTGTTTCTGAACCGTCTTCGTTTCGTATGCTTAATGATATGGTACTCAAGTATTGTTGTACTTTATAAAACTAAACTGCTGAGTAAGCTGGTAATAGTAATAAAGTGTACGCCTTGAGATTGCAAAATTCTACTTCGCTTTATTTTAACTGGGTTTTGGTTTGATCATTATCTCTGATTTCCGGCATGTGAATCGCAATGCCGCCCTTTATCATTGAAATTTAAATTAAATCTGTCAACTAACAACAGATCCATATTGAAATAATTATTTCAACACGCGTTTCGCATTTGTGTTATGGGGCATCGTCAGTTAATGTGGGCATTGTGGCAAAATTACACTATATATACATTACCGGTTGTTATACCAATACACTTGTACATACAACGTTAGTATTAGCGGCTGCATCTTGGCCAGCAGTAGTAGTTCCTATTACGTAATCATTAGAGTTAATTGCACTTTGGGGATCTGTGAACATTTTGACTCCTGTATTTGGTTCCACTAAGCTATTGGCACTATTTGTGTACTGATATCATCAAAATCCTTAAGCTTGCTTCACATTATTATACACGGCTGTATTTCATATTGGCCTTTACAGTTTTGCTTACGCTTTCACAGTAGTGCCAACCTACTGTCTTACTAGAGCTATTTTTCTTGTGCTTAGTACCTTTCAATATTTGTTTGAACGTCTGACTTTCACAAGTTTGCCATGAAAGGCGTGTATGTTCATACATTGCCTTTGAGTATCTTGGCATTTTTGTGTATGGTTTGAAAAGTGTTTTGCGACTTAAATTGGATAATTCATTAAGTGCAATGCCTTTGTGTAAGTAACAATTAATTTTCTTTAAATGTAAGCAAATGTTTTCTGTGACTGTTTAGTTTTGGTATTTTAATATCTGTGTATGTATTGGTACGAAGATGGCTGTGGTGAAGTTAGGTGTTCAGCAAATGTGGTCAATGTTATTGCTCTTAGCTCATTGTTGTTGCTGTTGGTGTTTAGAAGATTCTATTCTTGAACGCAATGTATAGTCCTTATTTTTTGATTATGTGGCTTAAGTAGCTCGTTGTGGCCCATTGTTTTATAGCTTGCTTCAGATTGACTGTGGTGACTCTTTTTTACTTTTTTGTCTGTTTTTCCTGCATTAAATTGTTAGGCTGTTTGATCGTACTCACTGTATTTTGCTATTTGAATACTGGTATTATATTCTATGATATTCTTGGACAAAGTTATGCTATTGAATCCGTTTATCATATCCCTGAGTTCTACTTATTTGTGGTTCTGAAAGAAATTGGATGTGCTGTGAGATATTATATCAAAGGGTGAGAGTTTTCTGTATATGCTGAACGAGTGCATAGTGCCCTTCTGGTTATTGTTCTGTCAAGGAAATTCTTTCCCATAAACGCAACGTCACACGAAAATTCCAGTAACAGAGTTACCCACATTACATTGCTGTAGACGACGGTAATCCACACCTAATATCTTGATCACGGGTATTTGATGACTAATGTATTCATATGATTAGGCCAAAACGCGAATGGAGCGGCTTATTCTAGAAGGAATAGCACACATCGTGTAATACGTGTATTGCCATATCAGCAGATAGTATATACCAAAATGGCAATAGTTTTAGGCTGACGGATGTTTGTGGATTTTATATCAGACATAATGCAGTATGTTGCAAACCTGAGCTATTAGACTAACAAACAAAAAGAACATCCGCTTCGAATAGCTGATGACACGCCTGGCTTTCGATTTTTTTTTTTTTATTTATTTTTTTTTTTTTTAACTGCTTTACGTCTCTTTTTAACATCGAGGTCTTTTAGAGACGGGAAAGGATGGGGGGCAAGGATGGGGGCAAGGAATGGGAAGGAATTCGGCCATGGCATTTGCCTGGAGTGATTTGGGGAAACCGTGGAAAACCCAAATCTGGAAGCCCGGACGGGGATTCGAACCGCCGTCCTCCGGAATGCGAGGCGAGAACGCTAACCGTTACACCGCCCCGCTCGGTCTGGCTTTCGAAACGCCAAACATTATAAGGAAAACAAACTATATGGTATCGTGATATGTATTTTATAACGCTGAGAGTGTTCGTTTTCCTTAACGCCACAGTTCTGGGGAAGTTATTTTAGATCGAAGTTAGGTAATGCTGCTCTCCGCATTTTTTCCCCTTAAATGTGGCTCTCTACGATCTGTGCGGTAGCAAAGAGAATTTATAATGGGAAAACTATTACGTTGGCTATACAGCTCATACTTAATATTAAGAGCTGAAATTGATCTCAGCTAACGTCCTTGTGTAGAACGAATACTGCGGCAGTCTCAAATTATTGATACATTTTTCATCTTTTTTTTTTACGTTTTAACAATACCACTTTTTGAATATATTTCAAAACGTTTCATTGTGCGAGATCATCATTAGTATAGGTCCCTGGGACGATGGAAGATAGAGCCGATGTAGCCAGGGTAATGATACTCTGAATTTTCCATAAGTGAGTTTTCAAATAGGGGTTGCAGAGAAAGAGTACAGGAGTTCCTTGTCACTATGTAGCAGGCAATCGGTTTATCAGGATCATTGGAACATACAAAGGGGTTCTTAATATCTGGAATTCAAAATCAACACCTTTGTCTAAATTCTCTTTGGTATATTTTACCCATTCGTTGTATATGACGAGTGTAGGAAGATTTATTACAGAGTCTAATTTATCTTATTTCATTATATCGATGGAGGCGTACTATAGTTATTATTTTGTTTTGGACTTTACGGCTCGACGATGTCAATGTCATTAAATCCGGGAGAGAATGGATGACAAAGAACAGAAAGGTATTGGGATAAGGCTTTTCAAAGGACCAATGATAGCGTACACTTGGAGTGATTTAACCATGAAAACCAGAATCTGGATGGTGGAACAGAGATCTAAACGTACGTCTTTTTTTTTTTTTACTTGTGGCTTTATGCCTCGTCGACGGCTAAGGTCATTAGAGGCGGGATGGGACTGGGGACAAGGAACGGAAAGGAATTTGGCCATGGCCTTTTTGAAGGAAGCATTCCGGCATTCGCCTGGAGTGATTTGGGGAAACCATGGAAAACCTAAATCTGGATGCCCGGAGGGGGATTCGAACCCGCTTCCTCCCGAATGGACGTACGTCCTTCCAGATTCCAAGACCTAAAGTTAACGTTCACCCACCAGGTTTGGTTTGTGGCGATATAAGACTGTAACTAGCACAGCCTGTCTGGAAATTATAGCTGAATAATACTGTGATTAACTTCCTAAATACTTTCTCCCAAGATACACGTTCATGGTATGACATTGCATTCAAGGTAACCGGGTTCAAATCCCGTCCGGATGTTCAGATTTCGGTTTTCCATCGTTCAATAAATTATTCCAGGAGAAATTCGGAATGGTTCCTTTAAATGGCTATGGGTGAATTTCTTCCAATTCTTAGCTCACCAGTACATTTCACCATATGACTTCGATGAGGCGTACTGCGCGCCTCGACCCACCACGAGGGGGTAAAAGATGAAAGGCACGTGCTACCACACCACGCGCCGTGAGAATGAGCCTTAAGTCTAGTATGGCCCGACCTATATGCTCTACAAAATCGTTTGTACGGCATATATTTTTCTGTAGGTAAATAAACATTAAATTATATTAAGTTTTAGTGAATCTTACGTTATTAACAGTAGGCCTACGTATGGTAAAGTGTGAGTTGCTAAAAAAAACTGTGTAAAACCACTTGTAAATTATTTCTGAGTTAGTTTTAAATGGAAAAAAGATTCATGAAATGACTTCGTGTGATCATAATGCCGGTAGAAAATTTCAACCGGGTAATTCAAAAATAAACGAGCTTTCAAAAGAAAGCTGGTGCTTCAATTAAAGATTTTAGTCTTAGGAAAAGTCGCAAACATTATTTTTAAATCCATACGCATATCTATCAAGGCATTTTAAACCTTAGTTTATCATTATTTCTAATTTGCTGTTTTATTAACTTTTATAAATCTTCTAATATAATATTTTAAAATTCAAAATTTATTTATTTATAACTTTTGTATTTCCCGTAAAGCATAAGAAATACCTACTTTCGGTTCACATACTTTGCACAAAGGACGAGGGCCTCGCCAAACTCTGCCGCCCGGGGCCTCGCAATGGTTAAGGCCGCCCCTTGTAATGAGCACTCAATTTAAACAACATCAGATAATACAGAGTTTGTTTTAGAATCTCTTATAAAAATTTGGTTTGAGAGTAGCAACTCTCCTGGTTGCAAAAATGTTGTAGCTAGTAAATAATATAAAGGATATAAAATTTTGAGATTATGTAGTTTGTATGGTTTTTTTTTTAACTGCTTTACGTCTACTATAACTACGAGGTCTTTAGAGACGGGAAAGGATGGTGGGCAAGGAATGGGAAGGAATTCGGCCATGGCCTTTTGAAGGAAGCATCCCGGCATTCACCTGTAGTGATTTGGGGAAACCATGGAAAACCCAAATCTGGATGCCCGGACGGGGATTCGAACCGCCGTCCTCCGAATGCGAGGCCAGAACGTTAGCCGTTACACCACCACGCTCGGTGGTTTGTATGGTGATGGAAGATATTGTATTAATATTCAGATTAAGTGTAGGAATGATTAAAATCATTAACCACTCTGCTGTTGGGGAAACGGGTATACCAAATGAAGTCTTTCATCAGATGGGATAGTAAGACTGACAGATTTAGCAACGTATCTGTCCTTAGCAAGACCCTGCGTCAGTAAGGAATCGCCAGAATGCAAGCAACCCAATTCCTCGTAAATATCTACAGTTAGCAAACTTGCTGATTCGTATATATACATTCGAATTCATTCATGAATGACAGTAAAGTGAGAACAATGGAATATAGTCTGACTTGTTTAATTGTGTGCATAAATACGAAACGCAATAAGACTTACATGCTTACTGTCACAGCAGGAATAAATAACCTGGATTTACATGACTCTGTGCGGTGTTCTCTTTCCTCTCCAAAAACAAGTGTCGCTAGTACACTTGCTAGCCTCTCCTCAACCCAACCTTCTACCAAAACTGTTTATTTTTCTGCTTCCGTAAAAACTAACCCTTCCCCTTCGAAATATTGTTGACACCTATTTCCCGGATATATCCCGGTGCTGCTATTGGCCTTGATCTTACTTAAAGTTATCCACATGACAAAAAACTATGAAAAATTCCGCTCGATAAGTGCACCAATTTACGTTGATGGATTCATTTAATTCACCATTACTGGCTAACTAGTTAACTGAAAGAAATACCAGTGAATGGTTTTAGCTCACAACTAATTTCACGAACATTTCAATTTCAAGATTTTTTTACTGAATAATTTTTGTGATATCTTAAAAATAAAGCCACTCTACCACGACTGACAAGCGTAATCTGCCAAGGACGACACAGTCAAAATTTTTGACATTAAAAGAAAAGGTTATGTAGCAATTTTGTTAATTCTGAACCTATGGAAAGATGTGAATGAAAATTTGTAGCCCTAAGGACTTTGCAAATGATTATCCTTTCAGCTTCAAAGTTGAACGCTGTTAAGAGAAGGCTTGCAGAAACGCATCATTAGGAAGGGATTTGGGTAGCATGAAAAAGACAGGGTGTCCAGTCTTATGATTTAGTATCTGAAAATTACATGTAGTATCCTGGGACGTGGCCTAAATGAGAAGTTCACTTATCTTTTTGGCTTAACTACTAGATGTTTATTTTACTCACAGTGATGGGTTGTTGTCAATTAACAGCTGAACTGTGTTAACAAGATGCTTAAGTTATATACTCAACAAACAAAAAAAATAATGTTCAAATCTTTCTTCCTACTACAACACGAAAAAACTTAAGATCTAAAATGCGTTGAGATACAATGATTATGCGTAGCTTACTACTCTCATATTCACGTATTATAACTTCAAGTAAATTCTCTAAGTATGTTACAAAATTCATTGAAACAATACTGGAAATAATATTGATGTGTAAAATTAATGATTGTGACATTTTTCACTGGTTTTACCTTTTCTGTAAAACAATCTAAGAGAAAATGCCTTTTTTTTATCAACGCTAGAATTTTTCCAAGTCAATCTAGATGAATGAATACAGAAGAAATTACAAAAGATGAATAATACTCCTCTGCGCCACGTTCACTGTCAATTCGAGTGTACATGAAACAGAAATTTACAAGAAACAGTTTTTGAACTCAACGTAGTTCCTTCACACTGGGTAACGTACATTATGTTGCACAGAAAATGACCACTGGAATCAGATTCTCTCACCGTAATTTTGCACAATCTAACAGCAGAGGACAGTAGGCGGAGGAAACTGTAGCGTGTCTGTTAGTTCCGCCCATGTTACAATCCCACTGGCGAATAATTCATTCAGGGAGATCTATATTTCAGATGAATAATTCCCTTAAGTCAATGCGTGGAAGAGAACAGGAAGACTGACTAACAAGGAGGTATTAAGCTCATCCCACTGACGATTCTTATTGGTGGAGTAGTTCATTAACCTTTCCCCACTTTTCAGCAATACTTTTCCTAAATTCTGATCATAAAAACTATCGTTAAAGTTGTAATTAACGGGACTGCAATAAAGCGGGGCAAAAAATAGGCTCAGTGCTACATTTTATTCCAATTGATTAGCGTATATTATAACAATATTTATTAATGTATAGGTTTGGCTAATTCATTCCAATAATATTACACCCATAACGTGGTTTGTGGAGCAATTAGTGGATGGCTATGTTTGAAGAGGTAGAATATTCAGAATTACGAAACTACATAAACGCTCATAAAGATATTATTTCGGAAAATTGTGTCTCAGATACAGATTCCTAGGAATGCATTGTTTACACAGTGACAAGTAGTGTAGTAGCATGGGTGGCTTGGTCCTTCGGTTAACTTTCTAGTATTGTGAACGTGTGGTCGTCGGTTCAAGTCCAAGTATTTCATATTTTTTTAAATTATTGTTATTCGCCTTTTAAAGGTTTTTACCTACAAATTACTTTGCGCATAATATATCCTTGATTCTTACCTAATTGAGTCAGTAAATAACATGCCTATGGAATGTCTCAGAACTGAGAGTATCCAGTGTTTCTTCACCAATTGCCCAAATAACAATGAACATTTTCGTGGTGGCAACACTGGAAGAAAGCTACTCAGCTTCCTAGCCGCGTCGAAATCTCATCATATATCAACGTTTCGGAAGCTAGTTTTCTTTCAAAAGCCCACATGTATAGAAAGTAATTATTTTAGAGTAGAACTAACTTCACCTGTCTGAAAAAAAATAATTTATTGTTGGTATTTCTCAAATTTTAAGCCATATTGACCATTAATTTTGTCGGTGGACTATAATAATTATGCACCGGCTTCAAAGAAAACAAAAAAAACTTAAAAACATGAGCGGAAATTGCATAGAACTTAATATTAGTACTGTAAAAAATTAAACGGTCATTGTAACACAACCATTTATAGCCAAAATTTCTATGGTAGGACAAACTTAAATTTGTATGTAACTGGTATAAGTAAAGAAAGCTAATCCAGACTCTCGGGTAGAAGCAGAGTTTTCAAATTATTAAATTACAATTTTTTCAGTTTTCAACATTGTGGTTTAATAGTTTCTGTTGCTTTATGTGCTTTACAGCAGTACGATTAGAGACCTACGTAATAAAGCATGAAATTTTCCCTGGTATTATTTCTTTTGAATTATTTTACAAGGAAAGGAGTTATAAAATTCACACTCGATTCATATCGTGTGTAATAAAAGCTCATGACCAGAGATGTCATGTGACACAGCAGTAACATACGTCTCTTCGCCGATCTGGATTAAATCGGCATTGACATATTCCTTTGCGTGCAAATTCTTTGTACCTTACAAAAATTTCAAGGGGTTCATGGCGGAGCGAGCAGGCTTTCTATTTAATAATCCTGCCGTCGCGGGATATAATCTCACTGCGGGCAACTTTTTTTTTTTTTTTTTTTTTTTTTTTTTTTTTTTTTTTTTTTTTTTTTTTTTTTTTTTTTTTAAAAATACACCAACGTATTTTTCAATTGTTGTTTGAAACTTCTCTTTATATCTATCGAATTTTCTTGAATCACATCACCTTCATGTGGAGGGCCCGGATCACTATCAGATTATCTTTCTTTTGAATTACTTCACAATGGGAGGTCGCCAATTGAAAAATTCAGACCCGATTCATACCATTCAATTTTTTCGTGTTTTAAAATGGTAAAATAAAACTCCTATGTATACAATAATTTTCGACGCTGTTATATAATTGTGGTAGTGCCCGCATCTTCCTTTTTTAGAAGTTAGAAGGCTACTATGCTATCAGAAGACGTCTTGTTTCGATTCTCCCGTCCCCCTGTGTGGAAAGGAGCATCTGTCCTTCAACTGTAAAGGCGAATAACGGTATTTTTATTTCATACCTGCCGCAGCAAATATATCAATTTTTGAAATATAACTTCTCCTGCGAACAACATAATGAAGTTCGAAAGCGACGATATTCCCGCAACAATCGACATTTAAAAAACTTATTGTATTCATAATTGTCGAAACTGACTGCCTGAAATTATCTGAATGAACATTTGAATAAATAAAGTTGCCAGCAGAGAAATTCGATCTGCTGAAGACGGACTTATAAAGCAGAGAGCTTGCTCGCTGGGCCACGCTCCTCTTGAAGTTGGTCTCACGTGGAAAGTAGTCTACGAGTTTGAATGCAACGGAATATTTCAATGCCGATTTTCTCGATGACGGCAAAGAATCGTATTTTACTGCTTGGCCACATTACACCAATGCCCAGGATCTTTCTCCAAACACGGTATGAATCGAATCTGAAGTTTATAATTGGCGGCCTCTCCTTTTCAATATAATGGCATAACTCAAATCAATACCAGTATAAGTGGAACGTCCACGTTTCGTCACCCGTTACAATCGAGTCCGAAATCTCCTCAGCCGAAAAAATTCAAACAATCACAGTCTACAGGTAAGGTGACGTCGACAGTATTTAAGGACCGGAAAGGGAATTGTTAATCGATTTCATGCCAGCTGCAACCGCAATAAACGCAGACAGGTACAGTAAACGTTGAAGAAACTCAGAATGACAATTCAGAACCGAAGAAGACGAATTTTGGAAAAGAGTGAATGCATTCTCCACAATAAAGCTCACCCACACGTCTTTATCAAACCGTAGCATTTCTGGAAGGAAAGTCATCATCTACCCACCCTATATTCCGAACTTGGCACACAGTGATTACCAACTTTCTCTAAGCTGAGAGAATATTTGACCGACGAAGAGGTGAAAGATGAAGTTCAACGCTTCCTCAAAGACATGGTGGCGAAACTGGTGTGATAAGTGCATACAAAAATTGTCACTGCGTCTACAAAAATGAGTGGAATAAAGTGTTGATTATGTAGAAAAATAGATAATTTTTCAACTTTTAAAATGATGTATATATTAAAGAAAATAAATTGATATTGAATCTATAAATACTTTAGATATATTACTTTTTGGATGTCGATTCCCACCATAATTTTAAATATCAACTATTCTATCTGACTTAATTATTTAATCTGGATAATTGTCGCCAAATAAATAAAATTTTAAACCGACTGAGCGGCTCGTGACAAATTATTTGCGTTATGTGTTATAAAGGTATTCTTCTTGGCGGAAGGTAATAGTAAATTTAAGACTTATTTCGACAATATTCCTTCGTTCTGGCATTCATAAAGTGTTGCATCTCATATATACAATTTTAGATCAATTTTCAAAAAAAAAAAAATGTCATTTTAAAGGAGGTTCTAATTTCTAGCACTGTTCTGCTTTTGAGATGGTCATGTTTCAGCCGTCTGTTGCAATTTTCCTTTCTAAAAATCAAAACTCTCAAACATCTTCTGCCATAACTGACCATATTTATATATTTAAGCAACTTCAGCTATGTCTTTTTTTTTTTTTTTGCTTGTGGCTCTACGCCAGGTTGGATGGGACTTGGGACAAGGAACGGGAAGCAGGACCGTTTGAAGGAAGCATCCCGGCATTCGCCTGGAGTAATTTGGAGAAACCATGGAAATCCAAATCTGAATGCCCAGATGGGGATTCGAATATCGCCTCCCGAATACGAGGCGAGAGCATTAACCACTGATCCACCATGCTCGGTACTGCATTTCATAACTTCTGACTTTCTTTGGTTTACATTCTTCCAATGTATTGTTTTCTAAATTCAGCAGTTCCTTAGTATCATCATTTTTATGTGCTTTAAGACACTTTCACACTAACAGTATAATTTGATTAATTACATTATCTTATGGTGTAGAACTTATGTGAGCCACTGATTTTTTATTCAGATTTCTTAAAATTTTCGGTGATTATAATCTAGGGACACAGAAACAATTATAGATACATTCCATTATTCGGAAAAGAAGGTATAAATAATGCGGATAGAGCAATGAGAATGTACAATCTACTATGACATTTCAGCATCCATATCAGTAGGTATAAACCTATAAACCTGGCTGTTACTGTAAACAAGCAGCAGCAATTTTAGATCAATTCAGGCACATTTTATTGACGAGTAACAATGCGGGCCCCTCCTATAGCATGTGGAATGCGACCAGAGTTCTTAGGGAACTGAAGACAGCTGGCGGCACCATATTAGGAGCAAGTTATAAGATTGTTCGTGGTTTAATTAATACAGTAATTAAGTAGTCCACAATGTATTTCAGTTTAGACGAGTTTTATTCTCAAACACGATATCAACGATACAGCTTACATGCATTCACACAATCCAGAGATTGCGTACTACACTTTTTCCACAGACAAAACAGTACTTCCCTGTCGTAAATTGAGTCTGTTTAAACTACTACTGTCCTTCTGCTGATTTCTTTATATAGGCTCTATCGAAATTTCTAGAACACTTCAAAAGCTACCGCCAGATATTTCTCGAACATTAACAATTACTTAAACAATTGAAACATATTAAAAATAATCTGAATTAATACATAATCAATTAACATCATTACAAAATGGTCAGAAATGGAAATTAAAGATACTTAAAGACAAAATTATTTACAGAAATCATTTTAAACTGTAGCATATTGTCCTTTAGACATCGTAACTTGCATTAATACTTGGAATTACCAACATTTAAGCAATTCTATTACACAATTCGGTTCTTAAACATATTAAATGGTCTTTAAATAATTTCTTTTCATAAAATAAAGTCTATATACACTGATTTACAGTTAATTGTGAAACTAACATGCAAGATCATATACAATCAAACTTTAGCTCACTACAAATACTTCATAAAATACAATTCTATTTAAAGTTCAGGTATGAGGGCTGTTACAAAGTGATCGCGAGAATTTTGAAATCCTCTTACAATCGTATAGCAATCAACTGTGGAGTGGAAATGTTTATATTGTTAAGGATCTTCACTTGCCCAAAGAAGATGGAATGAAGTTAACCACAATCTAATTATACAATTCCCCTTGAATAATTAACTCTATGACTTACTTTTTTTCACTCTGAGCAATGCTAACTTCTACTCTCCCTTCTTCAAGCAGGCTAATTTAACTGATCCGGAAAGATGCAAACGTTTCAATAATCGTAACCCATTTATATATATTTATAAATTCAATGAAGAAAAACCAGATTTTTTTAAAGAGAGCCAAAACTAAGTTTTCTTCTGAAGATGAGCAATCATTTTCTGTTCAATTTTACATTTAATGACAGAGTCTGGCGTTCACAACATTGAAATGCAGAATGTGGACGAGCAGCTCTTTCAGTACGAAGGAAACCGACGAAGGAAAGGTTTGCCTTTTCTGTTATGGACCTTTTTATCTCTTTTTGTTCCTTGTTATACTAAGATATTTCACTTCAAAACATACTGACTTAACCATTTATCACATGGCTTCAGAAAATCCAAGCCTGATGCTCCACCTTGTTAATAAAATTTTAACATGTCTGGCCAAGGCCAACAAAATACATTTAATGCAAAGTTGTTGCAGGTGATGTTTCCGCAGTTGCTTAATTAATTACTAGTTGAAAAATAACGCAAATGCAACTATAATTTATTTATTGCTGCGTCGTACGCGTTTCACCTCTCATTGAGGCATTATCAGCGACAAATTATTTACATTTGTTATTTACAAACGCATACAACGCAGCAATAAATAAATTAAACAGATGCATTGGCGTTATTTTTTAACTAGTAATTAAAATATATTTAAATTCATTGATTCATATTACATATCACTTGAATGGAAGCGCACCCACTGGTTTGAAATTATAACCTTATGTGTTAAAGCCACAAAGTAAACACAAATGTTTATGTTGATATTGAAAGGGCAACACAACTCCGAAAATATTTTTTTGAGAATTCTCTAAAATATGGCTCACATCTCCGGCACTTTTCTTTCAACTTTGCACCAGCAGCGACACAGATTCATTTTTTCTTGCTCTTTGTTATCTTCCTGGCGGCTTTCTTTGCATCTTTGTTCTTGTACTTTGCAATACTGTATTATTTCTGTCATCACTGCTTCAAACTTCACATATTCTTCTTTCTTTCTGACTTCTTTATTAACATTTTCGAAAGACCTAGCATATTTCCTTCCTTTAAAGAAAGCCGAGCAACAGTCTTATAAAAAATATTACATACTGTTGATAATATACATTTCATGTAGTATGCTATTGACTTATAAAACAAGGAACAATTTCTTCAAATGTTGTTGTTGCTTATGAAGCGTCGACTACTTGGTCAATAGTGCCGTTAAAAAAAAAAAAAAAAAAAAAAAAAAAAAAAAAAAAAAAAAAAAAAAAAAAAACAAGTTGGTAATGCGGTTGAAAAACTTGCGAAATTACTGTCTGCACAGTCGACTGTAAAGAAGTTGGCCATACAGACAGAAAAACAAAATAAAATACTAATATGTTGACTGCAAAGAAGCAACTAAAACCACATAACTAACAATGCCTGATTGGCTGTAAATAGGACAACAATGTTTAAAAGCCTAACACTAATTACTAAAACAATGAATAAGAAAGTACATGGATGGGTTACTTTAAAATGGACACCCATCCAACTTAAACCTATATCGGTATGCCCAAAATTTTTGTGACAAGACTGGCTAATACTCAAAAATTTAAAATCTTCACCACATTGCCTTTATCATTGCATTATGATCGTTGGCTACGTCTGCCCTTAAATCTAAAAATGACACGCAAGCAGTTAAAATGTTGGGCACCCTTCGAAGGTACGTCACAAGCATCACAATCCAGTGGGCCCTCCCGGCGGAGAATAACTATTTGTCAGAGGAGAGTACACTATGCGCAGGTGAGCAGGGATGACCTCATCCCTTCCCACCCTCTGTAAAGAGCTGCTCCACGGCTGAACGGTCGTTTTGACTAGCCGGAGCATATTATGTTCAACTTTCATCCAATTTCCTCATAAATTTGTTCACAAATAGTGTAGTGCATCCACATATGGACCAGCTAAAATAATATAGTTTACATGCTAAGAATATTACAGTATTTTATATATACTTTTTTGCAAAGCTTACAGTACTTAATTTCGGTATATTGACTAAAACTCACAAAAATTGCTGATACCGCAGAAGAATTCAGGATTATTTTATTTGCAATTTTCCAGAAACATTGTTTCTCGAAATGCTGCGAACATACACCGAAGAGCCAAAGAAACTAGTACACCTGCATAATATCGTGTAGGGCCCCCGCAGCACGCAGCACGCAGAAGTGCGCAACACGACGTGGAATGGACTCGACTAATGTCTGAAATATTGCTGGAGGAAACTGACACCATGCATCCTGCAGAACTTTCCATAAATCAGTAAGAGTACGAGGAGGTGGAGATCTCTTCTCCACGGTACGTTGCAAGCCATCCCATATCTGGTCCATAATATTCATGTCTGGGGAGTTTGGTGGCCTGCGGAGGTGTTTAAATTCAGAAGAGTGTTCCTGGAGACACTCTGTAGCAATTCTGGACGTGTGGGGAGTCGCATTGTCCTGCTGGAATTGCCCAAGTCCGTCGGAATGCATAATGGACATGAATGGATGCAGGTGATCAGACAGGATGGGTACGTACATATCACCTGTCGAATCTAGACGTAACTGGGGTCCCGTATCACTCCAACTGCACACGCCCCACACAATTACAGAACGTCCACCAGCTTGAACAGTTCCCTGCTGACATGCAGGGTCCATGAATTCATAAGGTTGTCTCAATACCCGTACAAGTCCATCATCTCGATACAATTGGAAACGAGACTTGTCAGACCAGGCAACAAGTTTCCAATCATCAACAGACCAATGTTGATGTTGACGAACCCAGGCGAGGCGTAAAGCTTTGTGTCGTGCACTCAGCAAGGGTACACGAGTGGGCCTTCGGCTCCGAAAGCCCATATCGATGATGTTTCGTTGAATGGTTCGCAGGCTGAGACTTTTTGATGGCCCTGCATTGAAATCCGCAGCAATTTGCGGAAGGGTTGCACTTCTGTCACGTTGAACGAGTCTCCTCAGTCGTCGTTGGTCCCGTTCTTGCAGAATCTTTTTCCGGCCGCAGCGATGTCGGAGATTTGATGTTTTACTGGATTCCCGATACTCACGGTGCACTCGTGAAATTATCGTACGGGGAAATTCCCATCTCATCGCAACCTGAAAGATGCTTTGTCCCATCTCTCATGCGCCGACCATAAAACTCACTTAAATCGTTATAGCCTCCCATTGTAGCAGCAGTAACCGATCTAACGCCTGCGCCAGACACCTGTTGTCTTATATAGGCGTTACTGACCACAGCGCCGTACCCTGAGTGTTTAAATATATCTGTGTTTGCATACGCATGACTATCCCACTTTCTTCGGCTCTTCAGTGTATAACACACACTATGTTCCGAGGAAGCGGAACCGTACCAGCGTATTTTAGCCAACAATCCCTTAATTTATTCAATTCTCGTGGCGGATATCTGTATCGGAAGAAAATATTAAACTTGTTATCACATCCAGTGGTTAAGATAGTCGAAGATTAGGAATTTATTTAAATGCAAACCTACCAGTGATGTACCCGATCATGAAATATATATATCCGTGGATGGGGATACTAATACGGATCAGTAGTGTCTAGATTCGCGAATTCGGATACGGATACGGATCTCAACTTTCTCAGCTTGGACCGACAATGAAAAAGTTGTCAACTACTATCTATTGTCGACGAACGTCCAGCTAACGCGACGTGTTTTGACCTTGCACAGGGCGTGTTTATGATTATATTTTTGGATGACATAGGATAGCGTAGATTATTTCACGATAGTAAATGACGAATCTGCTAAATTCAAAATCTGTGATGGAATGTATTCCCATAAATGTACAACTTCGTTCAAAAATCCCCTTCAGACGAAACACCCACATGAATATGAGTTATTCTTGAATGAAGACTCCGCTAAGTTTTTTTTTTTTTTTTTTTTTTTTTTTTTTTTTTTTGTAACTGCTTTACGTCTCTTTTTAACATCGAGGTCTTTTAGAGACGGGAAAGGATGGGGGGCAAAGATTGGGGCAAGGAATGGGAAGGAATTCGGCCATGGCCTTTTGAAGGAAGCATCCCAGCATTTGCCTGGAGTGATTTGGGGAAACCATGGAAAACCCAAATCTGGATGCCCGAACGGGGATTCGAACCGCTGTCCTCCCGAATGCGAGGCGAGAACTCCGCTAAGTAGATTGCCGACGAAAACTTTCAGCAGGGAACGTCTTTAAAAACGGTAAAAAGATAATTTAGAAAAACATTTTTAACCAATACATAGAAAAAGTCAAAATGTGGGATAATACAAAATAAAAATTAACTATTTAATTGCAGAAATAATAGCTTTACCTGATTTACTTTTTCAAAGCGTAGAAGATTTTGGGTTCCGACGATTGATGGATAATTTTGTTGCAAATTATGTTCTAAAAGGCAGGAAATATTTTACGGAACTTATTTGCAGCGAACTTAACGATCGAAAATAAAGAACGTGTTGAAGGATTTTGAGAAAGTTTCCTTCACATCAGATATGTGGTCGGATTTTGGGTCAGGTGTTTCATTATTACCCTTAAAATTACAAATGATTTCATAAGAAAAAATATCGTTTCATAAGCAGAGATTCTGGAAGAACGCCAAACAGGAGATTATATTTCGGCAATATTTCAAGTATGTTTGAAGGGTGGGGAATCCAGAAACAGAATGTGCACTGCATGGTAAGAGATGGGGGATCCAACATGAAGCATGCCTGCACTTTATCTGACGTAGATAATATTGAGTGTACAGCACATCGGCTGCATCTGGTTGTTAAAAAAGCTGTTAAAAAAACTTGATGCATTCTCCATAATACTTAAAAAATGCAGGACATTTCAACCACAATGGCAAAGCAAAAATTAGAAAAAAATACGTTTGACTCAATCAAAAAGATTTAACATATTTGCAAGATTTACCAACACATTGGAATTCCAGCTATTATACGTTGGAAAGGCTTGATTGCATTAACGATTCGCTGACGCTTTATACTACTAATAATAAAATAGATCAACTTGATGCCTAAGAGTGGATCTTAATTCAAGAATTAGTGAGAGTATTGAAGCCACAAGAAAGAGTAGTGATACCACAAGAAAATTAAGCGCACAAAACACATGTATATCCGACGTTATTCCTCTAGTACGACCATTAAATAAATTGTATAATGAGATGCAAATTCCTGCTGACAGTGGGCAAACTCCCAACGTCAGCACACCCGCCGTTCTTGAGTTTTTGCCTTCTTTGAAGAATGGATTAAATTATCGTTTTTCTGAAATCGACAAAAATATGTTATTCCAAACAGTAATGTTTTTAGAATCACGTTACAACGGTAAATTCTTTAGTGTCTTTTTCATCAAAGATGTAAAACAGAAATTACTTACTGCTTCAGAAACAGAAGTAAATCTGACAACAACTACAATTAGCACAGAAAAACCAAAAGCTGTATGAAAAGCACACTGCAACAATTTCGAAGTCTTTTTGGCCAATATATCACATAGTTTGGATGATGATGAGGAAACTGAAAACTAAATCTCGTGTACGAATGCTAATTTTCTAGCAGAATATGCCAATGAAAAATGATTATCAAGAGATCGAGATCCGTTAAAGTGTTGGCAGGTTAATAGTAAAAAATTTGGAGGTCTATGACACTTGGCTCACATATATTTATTTTCACCTCCACAAACGTTCCCATTGAGTAGATTTTTAGTGCAGCAGGAATTATGTATGGTCCTCAACCTAATAGACGTTTGGGTGACAAAACTGCCATGTTACTCTGTTTAAAGTACAAATTACTTAATTTTAAATATAACATTAATTTTTTTAAGTTTCTGTAACAATTATTTTATCTGATGTAAACACTTTAACGGTGCCATAATATTAATATCAGTTAGAATATCACAAAGATTAGAGGACTGATCTCACTATAATCATAGTAAAAAATAATACCTTAAAACTTACTACAGTGATAAGTTACCAGTTACACTTGGTAACCTAGTTAAATAAATGTTTACATAATTAATTTTTGCAATATAAATGTGCCACATATGAGATTTTAAGAAATATGAAGTAACTGTAATTGAAGTTAATAGTATTTCATTGCTATCTATCTTTAAAATATTATGTAAGTCCTTCGTTTTTTTTTTTTTTTTTTTTTTTTTTTTTTTTTAAATTTGCTTAACGTCTCTCTAACAACGAGATCTTTAGAGACGGGAAAGGATGGGGGGCAAGGAATGAGATGGAATTCGGCCATGGCCTTTTGAAGGAAGCATCCCGGCATTTGCCTGGAATGATGTGGGAAACCATGGAAAACCCAAATCTGGATGCCCGGACAGGGATTCGAACCGCCGTCCTCCCGAATACGATGCCAGAACGCTAGCCGTTTCACCACCACGCTCCGTACGTGCTTCGTGAAGTTCTTAACAAATGAACCGTTAAAGATCCGCTAAAAAGTAACGGATACGAAAACAGATCTTTTTTTCCCCTCGGATATCCGCGGATACGGATATCCAGCACATCACTAATACCTACAAGTGCAACGATATATTTGTGCCTCTTGTAGCACGGTTGTTGCAGTTATATGCCGCGCAAGACTTCCTCATTCTAGGAAACACGTGTAAGCGAAAAGACACAAGCACTCGATCACATAGACACCTCTCAAGGGCACAAAAGTTTATTCTGAAAGCTACCGCTTGCCCCTAATATGGCGGCAGGAGCATCGTTCAATTTTCAAAGGAATATTAGCGCCGTTGCTCCCTCTAGTATATAGTATTCCAACTTCTTTGACAATGTATATATTGTCAAAGAACACTGTGATTTTATTAATTAATTATCTGTTCTTGAAATTTATTCCTCAAAATAAAAATCATGTATTATTTGTTTGACGACCTCAGTTGTGAAAAGGTTCTTTACATTAAGTGAATCCGACTACGATCCAGTAAATCTGACTGTTAATTAAGAAAAAGACATTTTGAATAAACCAGCAGAATACATTTCGTATGTTTATGGAGTAAACTGATCATTTCTCATTAAAGTGAAATTTTAAGAACATATGCCAAAAATAATCTGTTTATGAATGAATCTACCAGTCTGACGTTAACTACACCAAACACGTATCGTTATATAACAGGTTATTGAACTTGAGCAGTTTGCAACACCGCATGTGAAACCTACGCAGATTGGAAGAAATTTCTTGAGGACGAGTGGGCGTCGTTAGCAACAAGCTGCCTGTAGACAATGACCATTGTCTCCGCTCGTTTCTGTAGCTTGTTCCTTTGTGCTTCAATAGCTCGTCTCCTCTTGCTTAGTATGAAATATGTTTTCGTAAGTGCTACCAACTATACTGCGCAAACACCTACCTGCCACAGCTGGTACACTTCCAGGCTATGCACAAATCTGTAGTTCATGTTCCAATTAGAATCAACGGTAAGTTTTCGATTTGTTTCAGCGGACTTGTAGATCACTTTGAGGAGTTTTGCTAGGTTAACTGAAATTCTCTCTCAGTCTGTTCTGTATGTTCCTTCAAAAGAGCCATTTGTTTAGAACATTTTGTTGATATACATGCTAATCTGAAATGATATAATTTGTTTACTATTCATATAGAAACTATAAATTTGGTTATTGTTAACAACTTTCGGGACTGGCATCTCTGAGCAGACATCCAAATTTCTGTTTTCCATGGTTTTCCAAAAACGCTACAGTGGAATGTAGGGATGGTTCCTTCAAAAGGCCATACCAAATTACTTACGAAACTCGATCTGCAAAATGTGGAATACCGTACTTAAGGAGGTATTTATTTGTGTAGTAACTCAAACAACCTTGTAGTGTCTTCTGAAGGAAACATACCAGCTTTCGTTGAGTGTTTTCGGGAAACTACTGTAAACTGAAATCTGTATAGCCGGACAGGGATCTAAACTACGTCCTCCTGAATACTAGTCTCACCCAACACGCTAGGAGACTGTAGCGCAGGAAAGTTGTCCTTCATTTCCACAAGCTGGCCAGGAATACCCAAAATCATAGGAAAATTATCTGTGTAGACACATCCTTGTAAATTTTCGCTAGTTTAGAAACGATGTAATATCTTTCATGCGGCAATTCTAATTCAGATTCATTGTTGATGGCCTGACACAACGGTATCAATACCACGCGGAGACACGATATGGTCAGCTGTATTCGTGTCTTTTCATTGTATCAAGAGGAGACTTCTCTACTTCATTAATATTAAGAATTATATTTGCCATTTTACCCGTAGCTTATAATCCTGAGACGGTATTGGAATCGACGTCAGTGAACAGGAGACTGAGAGCAGTTACTTGTCGTTATTCTTAGTAAGAAAACCGGATGTAAATTGGCCATGTGCCAGGCTAACATACGGGTATTCGCTACAACTAATTCAGGAAAAACACAAGTATAGATGGTCGAGCGGGGATTAAGATCCGGTTCCAGACGGATCCGTGTCCAATACGTCCCAATTGACCATGAAAATAACATTTAAGCTGGAAATTGTTTCATTCACTTCGAATGTTACTTTCGTTATGGAATAATTTTTAAAAAGAAGGCGTAGCAAACCATTTATTGATGTATAGAGGGGTAATTACAATGAAACCAATTTTTTATTTCATTGTACTCTCGCCTTAGGTCACGAATAGCTATAATAACGGTTACCAGCGAATTACAAAATTTCTCTCAACAAAGGACAATATGTTTCATGCAACATTCTGAAAATTTATTTTTTATTGAAAATATATATCTATATCGTAAATCGAGGAGTAAATGTAGGTCATCCATCAATCCATTTTTATAACTTGAATAAATTAATTTTAAATTGTAAATGTAAGTCTAATTAATTAAAATTTGTCTACTATTATTTTACATTTTTTCATTGCTTTATATTTTTGATTTCTTACACTTTCTACGAAAAGGATTAGGTAGAGTATCATTAGCGTCATTGTTTTTGATGTAAAAGGATTATTTAACTTACATTGATCTTAGTAATAATCCAATAGTCTGTTTTAACCATGCAAATGTAAGATCGGCGATTTTAAAATGTTTTGTAACTCTAGTCATTTTCACATAAGATAATATCCATGCAGATAATTGCGAAGATTTCTTTTTTTTTGTTTTTTCTTTTTTTTGGTAACTGCTTTACGTCTCTTTTTAACATCGAGGTCTTTAGAGACGGGAAAGGATTGGGGGCAAGGATGGGGGCAAGGAATGGGAAGGATTTCGGCCATGGCCTTTTGAAGGAAGCATCCCGGCATTTGCCTGGAGTGATTTGGGGAAACCATGGAAAACCCAAATCTGGATGCCTGGACGGAAATTCGAACCGCCGTCCTCCCGAATGCGAGGCGAGAACGCTAAATGTTACACCGCCCCGCTCGGTGCGAAGATTTCTATTACGTTGCGTTGTTTCAGCAAATAATCAGGTGAATATAGGAAAAATGATGCAGTCCAGGAAAATATTATTTTTTTATTACTTGGGATTTAATGCATCTTGGAAATCCATATCTAATCTGTCCATTAATGTAATGGTTCATTCATGTGATCTCAGTTCCTAAATGTATTTGCTACATAATAATGATTTTAAGAGAAAGTCACTATGATCGTTTTTTTGCAAACAAAATCAGTAAACATACAGCATCTCCAGACAGTTGAATGGCAGACAGCTGCTATTAAATGTATCTATCCTTTGAATTAAATAACTATTTAAGGTCGACTGATAATCCCGTGGTTTTTTTTTTTTTAAGTTGTGTCAACAAGTGAGATATACATCCTATTTGTTTGAATAATAGAAAAAGGAAAAAAATAACTACAAACGGCTTCATAAAAGCAATAATTGCTATAACGTCATGCTTAGAATTTATGGCTACAAACCTGGAGAATATGTGTTTTTTTCCAGAGACCAAACGAATTTGTAGTGATAGGGCCTAATACTTTCAGTGTTTGGGAAGCGTTAGTGTTTTACATTATTACAAACAATATAACTAATAAAAAATGTTTCACTACAGAAATAAAATGGAGGAACATAACAGGTTCTTACGTTTACTGATGTTAAATATTTTCTGGTATCACACAAGGACTTTATAATGTTTAAATAATAACTGAACGTAACGAAAATGTTTTTCTTAAGCACTAGTTGATTCCTGCTCATAAATATTTCTGATATCACTTTCTTTTGTTATTTCTCAACGATCTCCCTAAATCAAGCTGCATACACTACAGCAACAAGGAACACAACAGTACTCCTAATATCAGGTGAAAGATGGCTTTATGCCTCAACGACGTCGATGTCATTAGTGGCGGGAATGGAATAGTGTCAAAGAACGGGCATGAATTCTATCAAGGCTTACTGAAGGAACCATCCCATCATTCGCATGGAGTGATTTCGGGAAACCATGTGAAAACGAAATCAGGATTGCAAGGTATTTGAACCTACATCACTCACCACACACGGTTAGTTCTAAGAGTTTAGGATACGTTTCATGAGACTATTTTAGTCATACGTTTTGTTGCTTACTATAGCAGAGACCTACCCTTGATAGTAACTACAACCATACGATAGCTCTCACAAAATTTCACCATCCGAATCAGTAGTAACTCTACAGATGTACAGTACCTACAGGTAGTTCACTGAAGGAATCGAGGTAATTAGTGTTTAATTACATGGAAGATATCATCTTGTTTCCCGCTTACTATCTATAAATGATATTATTCCAATACCATAGAGAAAGTACGTTCGGATAGGACATGGAGAATTTGTTTACAATTTATAACCATAGATGATGTCAGTTAATTGTAACTAATTGAGGAAACAATAAAGTTTAAAAATATCAAAACGAGATTGAGGATTTTTACTTTTTAATTAGGACTTTTAGGCTTGTGGTCATTAGAGATGACTAAAGAAGAAGGAACAGTAAAAAAACTCGACCATATCATCTATGTAAGGGGACATCCATAAATGACGTAACGTGTTTTTCGGATTTCCGGACGCCTCCCTCCCCCCCCCCTCTGTGGTGAGACTACGTGAGATCTGGTCACCCCCCCCCCTTTTCCTCTGGTGAGATCTGGTTCGAGACACCCCCCCCCCCATAGAAATCACCCTCGCAACTTTTTTTGAGACCTCCTTTTTCCCTTCCAAAGCCGTTAAACCCCCACTTTTCAGCAAAATACCCCCCTCCCCTTTTATAGAATCGACATTCTTGTCATTTGTAAACTTTTTTTTTTTAAGCTCTACAATCCAACAAATATTTCCAAAACCACACGTGAGATTTCCGTTGACCCCCCCTCCCCCTTGGTGAGATTTCGCCGGACCCCCCCCCCCCGATTTCACCTCACGTTATTTATGGACGCCCCCTAAGAAGAATTCCGGCATTCAGCTTCAGGCGTCCGTTCGCTTCCTACTTTGACAGTTGAAATAGGTCAAGGCCTATTTCAACTCTTTTTATTGTAACTTCCCAACCTGGGAACCGAGGGTGAAAAACCATAACTGTCAAATTCAGAAAAAAAGGTAGACACAAAATGCTTTTTGCCGAGTTAAAATTCACGGGCATTTTCGTGTCAAGAGATTTGTCGTGTGGGCCATAAGAGAGCAACGCCATGGACAGCGGTGAAATCAGTTAGTGGGCGATGGCGGCGCACAAAGGGAACAATATGTGCGATCACGCCTGCAGCCAGGCGAGCAATTTCTCAGCCGAGGAAATCGCTTTGTGTTGCGTAATAGCCCCGAGTCTCACAGGCTCGCATTTAAATCCAGTAGAGGGCTCGAATTTCTTGCCCATGTACGTGTTTGCCGTGCACAACGGAGCTCTCGCGTCTAAAACCAGAGAGCGCAGATGTTTTTGTTTCCAGTAGTCAATTTCACGCTTCGAGTTGCGTGAAGATCTGGTGCCAGGCTTACGTTTCCTTCAAATTTTGATGTTTACCGCTGAGATAAAATCGCTTCAGCAGCCCAAAAGTCGCACTTACGTATCCATTCTAAGCACATGTGGGCACAGTCAAATAATATTTCTGTTCGTGTAGTTCGTATCCAGCTGAACTTCATTTATTTACGATTCATCTACACAGTTATTTTATATGTTTTTGTGACCTCCACGTTTTGCATTACGAAAAACAGATGTGTTATGCAGAACCTTTATGAACCTACATATTTACATCATTTATTAAAAAGAGGACATAACATCAATCAAAATAGCAAAAGAAAGCAACTCCAAACTCTCAGTTGAAATCGTCGTGTCCCCAGAAACTAATGGAATTCCAGTGGAGTTCTTAAGGGTATCGAGGTATGAAATTAAAAATAAATTTACCAAATAATAGTACATTATACAAAAAACTGATGACACAATTTGATTTGACATTTGCCCGAGCGTGGTGGTGTAACAGTTAGCGTTCTGGCCTCGCATTCGGCAGGACTCCGATTCGAAACCCCGTCCGAGCATCCAGATTTGGGTTTTCCATGGTTTCCCCAAATCACTCAAGGTAAATGCCGGGATGCTTCCTTCAAAACGGCCATGACCGTTTTCCTTCCCATTCCTTGCCCCCATCCTTTCCCGTCTCTAAAGACCTCGCTGTTAAGAGACGTTAAGCAGTTAAAAAAAATCGACTTTTGTTATTACACAAAGAGGCAGTTTTGACAAAAGTGAGTATAAACTCATCACCAGAATATTGGTGAGTAGTATAAAAAGTTAAAAATGGTATTTAAAACAGGAGAAACAGAAAAAATTCAATAGGGAACAATAAATTTTTGGCAGGATGTAGAGAATATTATGTTATCGGAATTGACTATTTTTCTGAAAAAAATAAAAAAAAACTGGAACAAAATATATTCTTACGGTGCTAAAGACGCAGAGAAAGAAACTTTAACAATTTTTAAAAGTAATTTGCCATCATCTGAATTGTAGTAAGATTAATTACGTGCCACACTTTGTCCGACAGTGAATGTGAGGCAATTTTTCAGTACCCACAAGTTTTCCAATGTTGTCAGCAAAAATTACAAGAAATTATATCCATCAGTGCCCATTTGAAGTACGATTTAGGGTCACTGAGTCTGTTTTTAAACACCTTTCACTATGGACGATTACTGGAGATCGTAGAAGTGTCTCTGAGTACATTTCAGAGCATTCTCTGTCGTAGCAAGTACTTTCTAACCTATCCTTGACTTCTGTTTCACTGAGACTGTGATTAATTTACCTGTTGCGTAGCAGTTGTGAAACTAGTGGAGTTCCAGTCGAGCCCACTTTACGTAACTGATCACTGTCAAGGGGTTGATTCCCTGGCTCAACCTTAAGACTTCGCGTTAGATCCCTAACTGCCTGTATTGAGCCACAATATAATTGTTCCTATAGTTAAACTGGTTTTACGTTATAAGAAAAGGATCTTCGATTGCTTAGGGTGTTAAACTCTATGAACATGATTGTTTGCCAGCTCTATCAAATTCTTACCATGTGCAAATTTTGCCTGTAGAATGCGAAAACGTTGGGAGTTATATGTAGTACATCTAGGTTGAAATATTTTTACGGAAGGCTCTAATTCGAACACGTTCAATGGAAAAATCATAAACGTGCAGTTACAAACACAAATCACACCAACGTAAATAATTCGTTGCTGATGAATCCTCGATGAGACGTTGGACGCGTACAGCAATGAACAAATGAAAAAGAGACATTGGAGTTGTTTTTCAGTAATTAATGAACTAAGCAACGCCGGGAAAAAATACCTCCAACAATATTGCCCAGAGCTTCTTTCGATTAAATTGCTCTAAACTGATTAGTTATGGGAACGGTTTGATACACGATAACGTAATTAGCCACGAACTTCAAGATCCTTACATAAGAAATGTCTAGAAATAGCTTTACATTTAAAACAAGTGGAAACCAAATCTTCGGTTTATGCCAGCATTCAGTTACAACAGAAGCATGTAATCGAATTCCCAGCAGAAATCACTAAACATATGAATTGTGTTATAAATTGTAGTAAAATAGTGAAAACTAATTACTGCCTCAAGCTGACATCAGTAAGTTCAATATTAAGTAATTATTAAAATTGAAGACGCACAGTTCATTCAATTGGAGACTAGCGATCATCTGTTAGCAATTACGAATGAACTATGGAGGCAATTTTCAAATTGCTCATGAAAATATAACCGTACCATTTACACCTAACAGGAAATAGAAACCTAAATAAACTTTGACTAGCTAGTAAGTACATCGCTGATATATTAAAAATAAAGATCTGTATTAGTGCTATAGTAACAAGGGTGAGAGCTGAAAGAAACATAACACCTGACTTACAGGAGGAAAGAGACCGATATCTGACCGTACTCACATAAGGCGAAATCAAAATTTCCAAAACAAATATAAATTAAAAACATTTAGTATGTCAAAGAACAAAGATAGTTATTCTATATACACAAATAAAAAATAAAAGAACGACTGAAGCATATTGCATATTTGTGTAACTAATGGCAACAACCGACTGTGCATAAAGATAAATATGCCATTTTAAACTCCGAGCATATAGGCATGGCCGACTGAAAGGTGACATCAAACGGAATTCCAAATGCGACAAGAGATGCAAACAGGCTCGCGATGGATCCGCTTGAATCTATTCGCGTTCTGACCGGGCGTATCTTTCAATAAGTCAGAAGGTATGTACAGTAAAGTGAATTTAGGACCCTGTTAATGAGTTACAGAAAAGGAAATAACCATTTTAGTAATTTTTATTTCTTTGGGTACTTGAATTCGATCCACTCAAAAACTAATGGGTGGATTTTTGCCGGATTTGGAACTATATGCATTCTATGGAGACAGGAAAAATAAAGTATATTTAATTTTAATCTTGCCGAGCTGAAAAATTAGGAAAATTTAATAAATTAATAATTATTCTTTAATAATTACACCAGTACAACTGTTTTTGATATTTCTTTGACGGACGCGTTTCGCCTCTCGTCGAGGTATCTTCAGCGTACAATGTTTTCTTATATATAGGAAGCATAAAGATGACTTATATTTAAATATAAGTTTTGAATTATCAAGCAGAACGTCTTGTTTACATAGATGTAATGAGGTAGATTCATATTATCACTTACATTTTACATTTCTGTTGTGTGGTTGTTGGTCGCCTGTAACCTCAACCAGCATACTGTTTACACTATTGTACATATTTACACAGGTTGTACAAAATTGGTATCTTATGAATGCACAGTTTTTGTCCACGAAATTGTCGAACTTCAGTTTTTGTGTGCGCGCTCCTGTTGTTCAGCTGTTTTTCCGACAGTGCTCTGTCGGAAGTGGCGTGAGCGGAGAATTTGAAATTTCGTACTTACATTTTTGTGTATGTGTTTTGCTTTGTTTTAGCCAAAATGCGTATGTCTTGTTGATGGGGAAATGCAATGTGGTGTTAAATTACTGTTGTGGTGAAATTAGAGTTTTTAATGCTCTAATGTGTCAGTTTCGGTATTTATTAGCTTGAATAAAGTTTGGTTTGTTAAGTTTATATGATCAATGAGTACGTGTTTTCCTGAGAATATTGCTTTCTGAATTTGATAATTTCCTTGTAGAGTTAGAATATTGTGTTTTGTGTTTGTTGTTAGGATTGTAATGTCTGTATTTATGTTAGTGGGCAAATGGTTATTTTCTAAGAGTCGTTCGGCAAAACTTGAATGATTACTATACTTTAATGCTCTCAAGTGTTCCTTATTTCGTGTCTGGAATTGTCTTCTTGCTTGGCCGATATAAACTGCATCACAATTCTGACATGTCAGCTGGTATACGCCAGAGTTACAGAAGATATCTCGACGAGAGGCGAAACGCCTCTGTCAAATAAATATTATCAAAAACAGTTGTACTGGTGTAATTATTAAAGAATAATTATTAATTTAACAAACAACTGTGGAAGAGATGGCCTACAATAATCAAAAATTTAATAGTTTTACATTATTTATTTCCTATCGTTTAACACCTGACGTTAAAGATATGTACTTCTCGCAAATAGGAATATATACCTGAATTGCAAATAACAAAAGCCAATTCAGTTTAATTTTACCAGCGATTTCTACTGATATCAGTGTACGGCTCTAGCCCCCCTCTCAGTGTGTATGATTTGTTTCAGTGACAAACTGAAGCAAGGAGTGGCCGTTTGCTACAGTCTTCTGTTAGAAATTGATGGAACCGAGATGGAGGATACTTCGATAAACTCTTTCAATGATAAAAATAACGCAATCGTTTACATGGTAGAGTTTCTGAATTCTCGTGATCGCAACTGGAATCCTTGTGCATCGAAATAGACTGGGTGTTCCAATTGTGTTTCCAACTGTGCCAAGAGAGCCATCTTGAAGTGACTTCATTGCAAAGGAAATTGACCAGTTGACCACTCTTACTTTTTAAGTTGGAGAAAGGCTACAAACATTATTTCTAAAGAAATTTCTTGAAGAATTTTTGCCGGATGCTATTTTTTCTTTCTAATCCGACTACAGAGCATGTAATGTGTACTTGCTGTTTTTTCATTCAGTTCTACGGTTCGGACAAAAGTCCTTACCGAAATCATTAGATTTTTAGCGCATTAACAACTCAGGTGATAGAATTTAAGGGCAGCAGATAGTTAATATATATATATATATATATATATATATATATATATATATATATATGAAAAAGGCTTTCGGACAGACCTGTAACATCAACAACAAAAAGAACATAGGAATTCAATCAAAAATTAGACACTACAATACAGTTATTAAACCCAACGCTCTATACGCCACAGAAACACTCACACTAAACTCTAAGAGGGATATCGAGAACATCCAAAAAGAAGAACGAAGAAAAATCAGGAAAATTATTGGACCAACCAAAACTGAAGAAGGCTACAGACTGAAGTCAAACAAAACAGTAGAGTCCCACTCAAACATAGCCAATGACATCAGAAAACGCAGACTAAAATTCTACTGCCACATCTACAGGATGCCTGATAACAGATTAACTAAACAAATATTATACTCCTGCAACCATTAAAAATGCCTAACAGTTGGTTCGATCAAGTAAGACAAGACCTGGAAAAAGCTAAAATCAAGAGTTCAGAAATCCTAGATCGTAAAATCTTCAGACAAAAAATACACGACTGGGTAGTCATGCCAGAAACCAAAGCCAAGAAGACCGGCACAACATGGACAGAAGAGAGAGAAAACTAGCCTTCAGTAAACTGATGTGACAATACTGGAATGGCAAAAGAAACTCAGACAGAAAATGACTACGTTTTGCGTGATCTGTATAGGTCTATTCGCATAAAATAAATAAAAATAATTTGAAAATAATACTAAGTGCTTAAACAACTAACATTCATACCTGAATAACCTGTGAAGCGGATTCACAATACTGCATAAGTCAGACATCATGGTTTTTCACACCCACGAAAGTGGTTTAGAGCGAAATTCGTCTTTTTGTCCTCTGTAATAACTGATGCTTCTTTCGCATGGAAAGTGAATGACAATTTTTTTCTGAAAGAATTTCTTTAAAATTCTCTGTGGGATAAAACCATGTAACATATCTACAAAGAGCATTTATCTCCGTGCATAAAGCAAAACGGTCTGGTATCAGTGGTATTCACCAGTGTACGCTGCAAAGCCACTGAACTTTTTTAAAATGTGAGGGTATTCTCCAACTCCAACCCCTACCTCCGAAACGGCAATTATACGGCAACACTCAACCGAAAAATCGCTTTGTACTGTACGACTGCCCGGGGCTAGCAGAACGTATTTAAACGCAACCTACACAATCGCTCCTTCATTCTTCGCTATCTGCACATGAACATGAAAAAAAAATAAAAAAAATAATTCCCTAGGTGTAATTAATGGCTTTTTTCCGTCGTTTTTGCTGTAACCGCAATGCAGTGGTAATGGTGTATCAAGTAAGATTTTATGAAGATAGAAGACTAAATTAGTGTTTTAGTGGAGTTCTGACAAAGATTGTTTTAAAATCTTTTTTCCCAATGTTAAAACAAAGGTCCGAAACAAAATATGAGTTCAAAGTTTAATAAGTAGCAGGTAAATATGGCAGATGAAATAATTGTATAATTGAATATATAATTTCGTTCTTACCAGAAAAATTTCCTTGTAATGAAGGTAGACAGATAGCTTAGATTAAGTACTTTGTTTTTGTGACTCTTTTGTGAATTCTGTCAAATATTTATCCAATAACCAGTATCAAACAATAAATCAATGCTTTAACAATGTGTCCTAGGATTACAAGTAGGTACAATTTAAAAGGTAAGACGAAATGGTGGGATAAGTGTATAGAACTTCAAAGTAGGTAACTCACCAATTTGTACATAGCAATGTATCTCTGTAGTAATAATTCCGTACGATCTTAATCAGTCAGTGTAAGACTGAACGAATTATGACGACAAACAATAACAATGTAAGAGAGGACTCTTCACAACTGAATCGTAGTAACTTTCAGTATTAAATAAAAAGCAGTTACACTACAAAATTATGTGTTGTGTCCAATGTAGGATAACAATTACGTGGTTAAAATATTGTGTCGCTTCTCGTGGCCACAACGTAGTATTGCTAGTTCATGCGTGGCAAAAAGGCAGTGTTGTACATAGAGGATAGCAGCCGCCGTAATAAACGAAATGTCACAAAAAAGGTTCAATCTCACAAGCACTTTAATCCGCGTAGTCACAATCCAATCAGAAACCGCAGTACAATGGCCAAGACATAACACGCAGATTGCGGATTAGCACCGATACTGTAGCTGGCCGGGAGTGACACGCCAACCTCGAGCTCTGCCTACTGCCCGACGCAGTGACATGCCGCAGGACATGTCAAACTATTTAAGAGCCGATAAGTTGAAATGATAATTGAACTGACATTAGAATCGCATTTGCTTGCTTAGGGCTTTACGCTTCGTCGACGTCGATAGATGCGGGAATGGACTGAGGGCAAGGAAAGGGAAGGAATTTATCCAGGAATCTTCTTAAAGGATTTTTTTTTTTACTTATGGCTTTACGTCTCGTCGACATCGAGGACATTAGAGGCGTGATAGGACCGATGACAAGGAACGGGAAGGAATTCGGCCATGGTCTTTTGAAGGAAACATTCCGGTATTGGGGAAACCATGGAAACCCAAAATCTGGATGCCCGGACGGGGATTCGAGCCGCCGTCCTCCCGAATGCGAGGCCAGAGCGTTAACCACTCACCCACCACGCTCGGTTTCTTAAAGGAACCATTTCGGCATTTGTCTAGTGTGATTTCAGGAAACACTGAAACCATTGAAAACTGAAATTTGAATTCGAACGATTCCTCCCAAATTCCAGGACCGAACATTACCGCTCACCAACTGGGCGTAATTATTGATGATTGTAACAACGCCATGTCATTTTTTGTTAAAGTCAACTTCCTTTTAAAGCGGTAGCGTTGTGGTTTGTGCGCTGGCCTTAAGTTGCTTTTTGGGTCCAGCCAAGTTCATGGGCAGTTTTAAGTTAGCATAGCGTTTGTTTTGTGCTTGTCCTGACTTTTTTATAAATTAATACTTATTATAGTACACGTATCAGTAGAATAAAAATAATTTCTAATTTAAGACGTAGACTGAAATTTTAATGCAGAGTGGACAGTCAGATATGCTTATCTACTTCTGGTGGCAACAGTTCCACACTGAGATTTCATTAGTAACCTGCAAGTGTGGTAGCGCCACCACACTGGCTCGGGGAGGCTCAAAGGGACGTGGTTCGATTCCCGGAAACCGTGTACCAGCGGGAACGTTGAGACGGTCCTCAATCTCTGACTCATAAACTGAACATTTCATAAACACAAAATTCACTTACTACACAGAAAATATTTACACTTTTCGCAGACAGATGGCAACATATCCACTTTTCCATTATATTACAACAGACTAGACGCTAGTCTCACTGTCAAAGCAGGTAAAGAGCAAGTGCCACGACTGACCCGCTAAAGTGGAAAAAGTTCGTGAAGAGATGATAGTGACGAATTTAATTAGTAATGCACGTTGTGAAGCGAAGCAATTTTGAAATTTCTGACGTCATTAGCATTATTTTCTTTTTTTGTGGTTTCAAGTCTCGTAGACGTCAAAGTCATTAAAGGCGGGAAAGGACTCGGGGCAAGGAACGTGAAGGAATCATCTCGGCATTCCCATTAAGTAGTTTCAGGAAACCATGAAAAACTGAAATCTAGATGGTCGGACTGGTGTCCGGACCTTTATTTTCTCTAATGTGATGCCAGAGTGTTACCTCTAACCCAAAACACTTTGTAAAATTCATATAGACAATGGCATAATACATTAAGGTGTCCTATACACACCGCAACAATGCCTGGCGCTCCAGCACCTAACTTCCGTTGCCAGATATAATTTCCTCCACTGTTAAATATTTAATTTTTGACAAGTTATCCCTACTACATTGTCTCATCAGCGCTGTAGGCAGGACTCAAACCTGCGATTACCATAATATTCAACGGTGTGTTGCGTCACTAAGCCAGCTTTGGTATGACTTTTGGTGTTGTATCAATAGAAAACAAACGGTAGATGTCAGCAGGCAGTGATACTTATTGTTATTGTTGGCTCAAAACAAAAGTAACCATGTATTTGCTTCTTGATTATTCATGCAAGAATATCGTAATTGTTGAAACTTTTCCACAATATTTTCTACAAGAACTAGTGTTTTTGAAATATTTGTCGAAATACAGAGCGATAGACCACTATGCGGCAAATATGTGTTTAGAATAAGATGAATGTACCTCCAAGACATGGCAAAGTGCTACAAAGAGGGTTTGGTATCTCAGTGGTTAAGTTGTCTTGGGATTGAAAGGTCCCCGGTTCAATCTCTTTCTTGGTGGGGATTATCATAGGTCCTTAACCGGGCATCCGCAGTTCGGAAATCACGTTAAACTGCAGGGAATTGTTACCCGGTAGAATTACTGGGGTAGGTTAAGGCGGCTACGACAGGGGTGGAATGCGCTGCCAATAGAAACCCTGTCACCAGGTCATTAGGAACACATGGAATTATAACTGCTTCCAAGGGACAAAAGCATCTAAGGTCACATTTAGGTATTTCCTTGCATTTTTTTACTTAATTCCAATACGCCAAGCAAGTTTCCGTTCTTGCATGTCTAAAAATGTTTTCTCGCTATTATTATTTCCGTTCTTAAATAAGGTAGTTCTGATCTGTTGTGATTTTCAGCAAACGTGTTGAAGGTCCTGATTGTGTTCAACCCTTTATACATATTCGTTAAAGCTAACTATCGGGAAATATCGATTTTTTGTAATCACGTACTTGCCATGTTATCTTCACTCGCTCGTCAATTTCTTGTTTTTCTATAAGTAGAGGAGATGAATACACCCATAGCACTTCAACATTGATTTATTTTCTATTATCTGTTTACGTACT